>OY856410.1:1272227303-1272547303 GCA_963693085.1 Alisma plantago-aquatica
GCATAGTGACAACTACCTGATGCGCATAAAGGATGATGATGTATCAAAGATGGCCTTCTTCACTCATTATCATCATTATGAGTTCCTATTCATGTTGTTCGGCTTGATAAATTCTCCAACCACCTTCATGGACCTAATGAACTAGGTCTTCCGCCCATACCTGGATAGCTTCATGTTGGTATTCATCAACAACGTGTTGATGTACTCTGAGACTATGGACCAACACCAAGAGAATTTGTAGACTATTCTTCAGGCCTTGTGAGTACACATGCTTTATGCAAAGCTCTCAAAGTGTGAATTTTAGCTCAGTGAGGTGATGTTCCTTGGCCATGTTATCTCTACCGGACATATTATTGTTCATCCTTTCAAGATTGAGGTTGTAAAAAAGTGGAAATCACCAAAGAATCCCTCATAGATATTCCATTTTTTGGGCCTTGTAGGATATTATCAAAGGTTTGTGAGAATTTATCTGAGTTGGCTCTTCCGATTATGAAATTGGCATGTCAGGATGCAAGTTCATCTGGACTTCTGAGTGTGATAAGAGCTTCCTAGAATTGAATTTGTGTTTGACTTCTGATCATGTGCTTTCTCTTATTGTGAAGGGTAAACCCTATGTTATCTTCATTGATGCTTCTAAACTAGGATTGGGTTGTGTCCTTATGCAAGAGGGATGAGTGATCACCTATGATTCATACAAATTGAAACCTAATGAAGGAAATTGCCCTACTCATGATTTGGAACTAGTTGTCATAGTTCATGCTCTGAAGATATGGTGACACTACTTGTACATAGTACAGTTTGAAGTCTTCTGTGACCAAAAAATCCTACTTTACCTGATGACATAGAAGGACTTGAACCTCCATAGGAGAGATGGATGGAGCACCTCAAAGATTATGACTTTACCATCACTTATCACCCCAGGTAAAGCCAATGTACTTGTTGATGCCCTAAGTAGGAAGAAATATGCAACTTGTTTTTCTATATGTTGTTTCCTATGTAGGAGCTTAGAATAGGTTTTGAGATGTAGACCTAAGATTCCAAATGTTGGTAATGAATCTTCTATGGATTTTTGAAGTTGTTTCTACATAATGATTCAGAGAAACCATAGTCTGAGTTTTTTTGTTGGAGTGGATGGTGATATCCACTTTCACCACTGAATATGGATACCTGATGTTGCCGATCTGAGACAAAAAGTTATGGGTGAAGCCCATGGGTCCAAGGCATAATTCATCCTGGTATTACAAAGATGTACAAGGACCTACAATGGGGTTTCTGGTGGAATAACATGAAGAAGGATATTGTTACATATGTTGCAAAGTGCTTGACGTGCCAACATTTGAAGATTTAAAATCAACATCCTGGTGGTCTTCTCCATCCAATTGAGATACCAAAGTGTAAATGGGAGAAAATCACTATGGATTTTTTTACAAGGTTTCTAAAATCAAAGCAAGGGTACAATGCAGTTTGGGTTGTTATTGATTGCCTAACCAAGTCAAATCACTTCCTTCCATTCAAGAGTACATACAAGATTCCACATATAGAATAGTTGTATGTGTACTAGGTTGTTTCCCTTCATGGAGTTCCCAAGGAAATAGTTTTTTATCGTGACCCAAAGTTCACAAGACACTTGTGGAAGGAGATGGGTTATCACTTACATTCTAGCACATCTTACCACCCTCATACTAATGGTCAGTTTGAGCAAATAGTTCAGATTTTGGAGGAGTTGCTACATGCTTGTGTGATGGATTGGGGAGGTGTCTGGGATAAATACCTTCCATTGGCCAAGTTCTCTTACAACAACAACTACCATGCTAACATTGATATGCCTCCCTTCAAAGCACTCTATGGTCGACCTTATCATTCACCACTACACTAGGATTATGTGGGTGAACAAGATCTAATGAGGAGTGATGGCATGTAGATGATAACTGACAAGATCTATTTGATCAATAAGAGGATGAAGGCTTCCAAAGATTGACAAAAGGTGTATGCTGACAAGAAGAGATCTGATGTGAGTTTCTAGTTGGTGATTATGTGTTTTTGAAAGTAAAGCCAATATGATCCATAGCAGGGTTAAAATTCAAAGGCAAGTTCAGCCCTTGATACGTGGGACCATTCAAGATCTTAGATCGAGTTGGGAAGTGTGCCTACTACCTAGCCCTTTCTCCCACTTATGACAAGATCCACAATGTGTTCTACGTGTCTATTCTAAAGAAGTATGTGAAGGATCTTTCTCATGTGTTTATTATTGATCCTATTGAGTTGTGAGATGACATACCCTATGAATATTTTCTGATAAAGGTCTCAAACTTTAGGATAAAGTAGTTGAATGACAAGGACATCAAGCTTGTGAAGATTATGTAAAAGTACCATGGTCTTGAGCGAACTTCATGGGAGTTGAAGGAAGAGATGTTGCAGACTCACCCCTCCGTCTTTGCTTAAGATTTCAGGTATGGAATCCTTTCTAAGGGGTGGTGTGTTGTAACATCCCCAATTCTAGGTACAAGTCTTATATTCTTGTCCCTTAATTTATTAGGCACCTCTCAAAATCCTTCTTCTAGATTTATAGTGAACTAGTTAACATTCAATTCTTTTAACCCTAATCGACTCATTAGGGTTCCACAGAAATGAAATTATATGATATTATTATCGTAATACTTAATTTGGGAAATTAGTTAGTAATGGTACTAACTTAGGTCTCTTAACCATGGTAATGTACACTAGGACAGACTTCAAATCGTAGAAGGACATGATTCTAGATATGGTGGAGGGTTTCATCATATTTGATCATTAGGTCAATTTCATGGCATTAAATGGGTGATTAATGCATAGTGGTTAGACTATAACATAAATAACCTCAAACCCTAAATGTAAGTACAAATTCATTATCACCATGTCCTAATGAGGGAACACTCCAAATTTGAGCTTAAGTAGGGGTCATGTACACCAATAATGTCAATTAGAAGACTTGCACCTAAGTTATACATCATTTTGATGATTTATTATCAACTTTAGCTCAAGGTCTCAGCTTGATTTTATGTCACATTCTCTATGGAGTTGTGTGGGTTGTCAGTATATGGGTAACTGGGTAATGGGACTAAGTCGTCCCCTACCTCCAACTTCCCCAAGCTGACGACAGGTTCAACCAAGCCAGTCTCTTCACATTCATTCCTCTGATACGCTCACCTCTTTCTCATGATTGCCTTGCCAATAAACTCCCCTCGCCATCCTGAGTCCAACAATTGCTTTCTCTGGGTGAGTGGTAGTCTAAATAAGAAATTCCTATTTAGCCCTAATATTGTGATCTCAGTCGCTTCCTAGGCTCCCCAAAAACCACAACAACCTTTGCCCAAGCACCCTGATTTTGATCTAGGAACATTTGCTACACTCCTCTGGAGCTCACTCTATGGTTAATATTCCCTTGTAGCTACATAGGTGCCATTTTTTATGCTCATTTTCCCCATAGATAAAGTTCAAAGTGTTAGTGAATCAGTTCACCTCAATGCAATCCATAATGAGGTAAGCATCTAGGGATCTATACCTTTCATTCCACATATTTATATCGACTTGAGATTCATTGGTTTGTCTAGACAACAACGTCATCGTCTCCCATATTACGACACCTTGTCTTCATTCAAATTTTATCTGAGAACTATCTCCATCTGGAGCAATGATCGATCTCAGATCATCTCTAAGAAGCTTCTCGAAGATCTTTGCTCCCTCATGGATATCTCAGGAACCTTATTGGTTCTCCTATTTCTTCCTTCACTCTAGTTCCATTGCCATGTTTTCACCTCCCCTTGCTAGCCTAGATTTCTTCACTGGCATCTATGGATCTACCTCTATACTTGACCTTAGTATCTCTTCCCTGGGGTAGCCACCTCTAGTTTTGGGACAAGCCGATGCTAGCCTTCTGGGAGTTAATAGTAACCACACCTTTGACTCTGGGTTGATGAGGCGATGGTAGGGGGCATTTTACATTTAGGGAGGCAGACTACTTGTGCATCTCCTCCATTTCTTTAAGCTCCAGCATGAAGCTAATGGCATGAGACACACCGAGATGAATCCCTAGAAGAGAAAGCCCAGTCTTTCCCATGGTTCCTGTAGCAGTCATGTCATGCCCATAGGTGCATTATAGGGATTTGGCATTTTTTATTATGTTGCCCCGGAACCCCATTCATCTAATTTCTCTAAAATCCCCGTGACATCATGTCATTAATAATCACAATTCATTCAGAGTGATCCAGTCATTTCATATCTTATTTTCTATCTTAATCATAAAATGATTTTAGTTTTTAAAAATCATAACTAATTATTAGTTCAATAGTAAATATAAAAATATTTTTTTTTGAAATAAAAATATGAATTCTTTAATGGGATAGGTTTTGTGATCAGATTTTCAAGATATAGTAGAGTCGCTTTCTAAGTAAGGCACTCTATGTAATTTACATTAATTAAATGTACAAATATTTTGATTAGGTTGTTATAGCCCTGACCCTAAACCTAGGAAGTCTTACTGAATAAATAGGTCTGATCATAAGTTTTGTACATCCTCTATTTTATTTTGGCATTATTTCACTGAAACCAACAATCTTTTAATGAGGTGTCTCTTGAATTGTTAATTCTTTTGGAAATCTAAATTCTTGGGACAATTATAGTTCCTGAGCTAAATTGATTATATTCATATGGTTATTAAACTATCATGTTTATATGGGTTCTTGGACCCCTCCTGCTTTGATTGTCTTCTATGAGAAATTGAATATAATGTTAGTCTTGACACTCTATTTATGCATGCTATATGTTTGACTAGAATAACTAGAATCATGGTACTTATGTACAACCATAGTTATAAAGGGTGTGTGTATTCCACTTGGGGTGTGAGTTCACACCCTTATTTATTTTAGGCCATGATCCTATGATGTTATGGCCCTATTTTAGGTATATGTAGTCTAGATTGTTATGCATGAAAATGTTTATTGTTTTAAACTAAAATTGCAGTTAACTATTATGGAAAGGTAGTTTTATTCTCATGCTTTTAATCTGAATTTTAATGTGCCTCATTTCTTTTGTTAAAATCCTCTTGAACTCACCTAATTACAAATAACTCCCTTTCTTGTGGGAACATCTCTCTACACTTATAACCCAAAATAATGCATAAAGTATTTTATATATGTACGTACTCAGCCTTTGCTTACCTCTACCTTGTTTCCCATGATCTGTGTGATGTTCCCTTCCACCCAAGTGCAGAGGACCCTGTGGTTACATTAGAGGAGGAACTTGTACCTAAGGATCTAGGGTTTGAGGAACCTATTCAGAAGTAGCTTGAGGAAGCTTATGCGATGTCTAGGTTGTCCACTTCAACCAATCCATTTAGTTTTAGTTTCTTTCTTGTTCTCTTTATGTCCAAGTGGACAAGTACTTACAAATAATTGGATCATGTAATAATTCATTTTTACTTTTCCACTATTATTACTTTGTTTCTCTATTTTGCAATATTATATTGAGAGTGTTTAGCTCCCCTTCTATCTAAATGTTGTAACTAAATGATTGGGGTATTTCTACCGTAATATCAAAGTATCAAGTTAGGGAGTGGTCCCCTTAGTGGGTCCCAATCCTTACACACTTGAAATGAATGTAGTGTTTGTTGTAGTTAGTGCATCGACACACTTGGTTCTTTCTTTGTATTCCTAATGGAGATTTGGGTGAAGCTTGAAGCATCCTATGACAAGATGACTCCTTTTGTGACAATGTGTACACATTAGAAGATCACGAGATTTGGTCCTTGTAGTAGCAATGGTTGCAAGAGACATGTCAGTTACATATGTAACAGGAAAAAGATTGTGCATTGATGGTTTAGTATTCATGAGTCGGAGACGAGTTTCACCTTCCACAAGTTCGGTGATGATGGGTTCTATAGAAGGCGTTGTATCATGTTGGTCACACATCGATAAAATTATAAACTAAGTGACATAATAAATTGATACATCTAAAAATCCTTACTAAGTGGTGCGCATGAAGAGTATGTATGCCTTTTGATATTTCCAAGATGCCAGAGGCTACACATGTGGTCATGGAACTTGGAGATGGAAAGGTAAATTTGTATTGCTTGTGTTGCCTTCATTACAAGTTGAAATTTTTTAGCATCATTTGATTAAGTGAATCAGCTCTCTGTTGGCTAAATGGACATCTATAAATCCCTTTGTTTTGATTATGACAAACATTTCATTCTTATTGATCTAACGAGCTACTTGAGTGTGCAGGAACAAGGTGGATGACAAAGTACTAGGGAAATCCATATGCTTACATATTTATATTTTCATGAAATGTAATCGCTTTGTAAAAACTTGTACAAATATATAATGTACAAGTACTTAGATTTCATGTAAATCAAGCGTTAGATCTTCCCTAGCTAAACACCACATTTAGATAAGTCATCCCCTTCAAATAGGATCACATATGCACACTCATACATATAATTAGTACCTAAATTGAAACATTGAAACAGGATCAATCTCGGTCGACAAACTCCTCGACCGAGACACTCTCGGTCGACAATCTTCTCGACCGAGAAAGATCGAAAGTAGTCGTTAGACACAACTGACAAGGTAGTTGGCAGTTGGAGATAAACGTTGCAAAACACTTGATTCAGAGAGCCTGTCGGTCGACTAAAGTTCGACCGAGTAGGTGTCTCGGTCAACCATTCCTCGACCGAGATAAACTCTGACAGCAACTGCAGAGTAAATTAATTAGCCGTTGCTAAAGCAACAAACTTGTACCTAACGGCTAGTTAAGCACTTAGAAACCCCTAGAAGTTGTCTAGAACGTCCTTAAGCATCCTTAGGCCATTCCTATAAATAGGACAAGCCATAGGACACTCAAACACACTTGTTACACTTGAGAAATCCTTGAGCATACTTTGAGCAATCTATTTGTGAGCAATTTGAGCATTGTGACAATTGGCCACTTCCTTCTTTAGCTCAAAATTTGTGTCCTATAGGCTAGCATCTCCTACCCACTGCAATCACAAGTCCACACGCTTGGTTAGGAGATCTATACGCTTGATCTAGGCAAATCAAGCCTTGGGCTACAAAGGATAAGTTGTAATTTCCTTTTTCCTTTCTTGTTCTCTATTACTTTTTGTACTCTCCTTGCTACTCCTAGGTTGGAGGCTGTGGATTGGAGAGGGTGGAGATCTTCTTGGTGAAGAAGGCGACTTTGAGCTACTTCAGAAGGCTGGTGCAACGGGAGGTTACTTCTAGAGAGGAAGGCTACTTCAAGGGGGAGCTTGGAGTTACTTCAAGAAGGCTACCTCAAGTTGGTGCACCTACTTCAAGTGAAGGCTGTTCAAGGGGTGTAAAGGAAATTATTTTATTTTTTATAAATCCTTGAGAAGGTAATAAGATAAATACTTTCAAAATCTCAGTTGGGTAAGCAACCGGGTAGTGGACTGACAACTTTAGTATTTGCTAAAGTTGGAACCACTCTAAACACCTGTCTCCTTCTTCTAATTTCAATTGTGGTTGTTTGAGTTCAATAAATTGTTAAAATTATTTTAAAACTCTATTCACCCCCCCTCTAGTGTTTTTCAATTGGTATCAGAGCGGGCTTCAAGGAACCCTAACAAGGTCTTGAAGAAATGGGTGATGGAGTGCTCAACAACCTTAACCTTGAAGGGACACTTGTTGCTAGGCCTCCAGCGTTCGATGGAACAAACTACCAATATTGGAAGAGAAGGATGCAATTCTACTTCCAAGGCATCAATTGGGACTTATGGAGAATGGTGTCAACCCCATATGAGCTCCCTCAAACTCAATTTGCAGAATGGGATGCAAATACGGTAAAACTAGCTCAAATGAATGCAAAAGCTGTAAGCATTTTATATTGTTCTATTTCGGTAGGAGAATTTAATAGAATATCTAATTGTGACACAGCCTATGATATTTGGCATAGATTGTCCATAACCTATGAAGGTACAGTCCAAGTCAAAAATTCCAAAATTAGCATGTTTAAACAAAAGTTTGAACACTATCGTATGGATCCTGATGAATCTATTAGTGAAATGTTTGCAAAATTCTCTACTATTGTTAATGGTTTAAGTGCCCTAGGAAAACCTGTCCTTGAAGAAGATCAGGTATCAAAAATCCTTCGATCACTTCCTCCAAAATATAAGCCAAAGGTGACAGCCATTGAAGAAGAAAACGACCTCACTCGACTGAAAATGGAGCAACTTATTGGCAACCTAGAAGCTCATGAAGCAACCCTAGAAGAGGAAGAAAGAAGAGCACGTGAACTTCAGCAAGGAAAGAAGAAGGATGTGGCTCTAAAAGCTTCAAAGGTCGTCACACAAGAAAGTGAGGAGTCAAGTGAAGAAGAAGGAGAAGAAGCCTTGATCGTCAACGGTAAGAAATACAAAAGATTTAAATCTAACAAAATTTCCAATTCTTTTTCTACCCCTCCTAGGTGCTTTGAATGTGGGAAGAAAGGGCATCTCAAAAATGAATGTCCTAAAGCAAAGAAAGAAAAGAAAAGCTCACACAAGAAGAAGGGAGAAAAAGCCTATAAAGCTGCATGGGACGAGTCAAGTGACAGTGAAAGCGGAGAAGAAAAGGTGGAATGTCTAATGGCAAGAGAAGATGATGAAGACTCTCAAGAGGTAAGCCTACTTAATCTTCCTAAAGAAGAGTTAGTTACTAGTCTACAAGAAATTCATGATAAGTATGTTGATGTCAAGAAGAAACTAAAGAAGGTTATCAAATCAAATGATGAGCTAATTGCTAAATTAGATAATCTTTCTTCTGAAAAGAACAACATTGGTCTTGAGAATTTGTCTTTAAAAACATCTTTAGATGATTGCACTAGAAAGCTACTCACTTTAGAAACAAATGTTGATCTTCTTTCTAAAGAAAAGACTGAATTGTTAGCTAAACTAAAAGATTTTCAGACTCAACCTATTTTGTGTAATCATCTGGACTATGATAATTTTGTAAAAGAAAGAGATTCATTGTTATCTGATTTAGATCAAGCAAGAAAAGATGTACACAAGAAGATAAATGACATTGCTAAGCTGCAAAGAGAACTTTATGAGTTAAGAAGAAAAGATATCCTTGATAACATTCTAAGAGTTGGTACGGTTTTCAACGGAAGAAAAGGTTTGGGATATGCTCCAAAGATAAATCAACCCAAAAGAACTCAAACTATGTTTGTACCCAAGAACACAATAGCTAGAAAGAGAAATGAAGTTGATTCTATTACTTGTCATTTTTGTTTACGTCTTGGACACTATTCCTTTTCATGCCCTTATAAGACTAAGGATTCCGACTTAGTTTGGGTCCCAAAACCCCAAACTTAGTAGAGTCAAATGGAATTTAGTTGAGATATGGCCAAACACTCCATTTTGCTATTTATATTGTCTTATCTCAACTAAACAAAAAGTTTCATGCATATTGTTAATTTTTTGCACTGTTGTACTGAAACAGAAACTTAGTCGGTCGAAGTATTGTCGACTGAACCCTTAATCGGTCAAAGTATTGTCGACCGACCGAATGTCTGTAACAAATCAAAATCTACAGCAACTAAAAAGCAATTATTTCGGTCGAAAATTGGTCAACCGAGCTAAATTTCTGTGTTTCTTTGTGTGTATTACAGTAACCTTCTCGATCGACAATTAGTCGACCGAGACAGATGTCGGTCGAACAATTGTCGACCGACTGGATTTCTGAATCAGAATTTTTATACAAGTTTGTACTCAAATGATTCTAACCATATCGGACCATCACATGGGTACCAAAATCTACATTTTAATGCAGGAATGGGTGGTTGACAGTGGATGCATTTCAAACCTTTGAAGAAAAGAAAAGTGGAACGGTCATCTTTGGAGACAATGGTAAGGGCAAAATCGTTGGAATAGGTAATGTTGGTACAAACCTCGAAATAAAGAATGTTCTACTTGTTGATGGTTTGCACCATAATTTGATAAGTGTTAGTCAATTATGTGATAGTGGTTATGATGTGTTATTTAACGAAACCTGCTGCAAGTTATTGATAGAAAACACTACAAATGTTGTTTATGAAGGAAATAGAGTTGGAAATCTTTATATCCTTAAACCTAACTCTATGAAATCAGTAGTGGGAAAATGCTTGCTTGCAAATGAAAATACCTTACAACTATGGCATAAAAAGCTAGGACATGCTAGTTCACATGTTATTAAAAAGTTAGTGAAATATGATCTTGTTCGTGGATTGCCTACTTTATCTTTTGATCAAGTTGAAAACTGTGAACCATGCACAATGGGAAAGCAAACCAAAATCACTTTTAAACCAAAACATGTACTTAGCACCAGTAGATCCTTAGAATTAATTCATATGGATTTATTTGGACCCATGAGGACACAATCTATTGGTGGTAAAAGATACTGTTTTGTTATTGTTGATGATTATAGTAAATACACATGGGTACATTTCATTGCAACTAAAGATGATACTATTCATGTTTTTATACAATTTTGTTCCAAGATTGAAAATCTATTACAAAGAAAAATATGTACCATTAGAAGTGATCATGGTGGAGAATTTGAAAATCATACATTTGAGGAATTTTGTACATCTCAAAGGTACACTCATAATTTTTCTGCTCCACGCACCCCACAACAAAATGGTATAGTCGAAAGGAAAAATCGATCACTACAAGAAATGGCTAGAACTATGATGCTCGAACACAACACACCCAAAACCTTTTGGGCTGAAGCTGTAAACACTGCATGCTATGTGTTAAATAGAGTAACTGTTCACTCTCATTTGATGAAAACTCCATATGAAATAATACAATCTAAGAAACCTCGAGTTGACTATTTTCATACCTTTGGCTCCACATGCTATATTTTAAATACCAAAGATGATAGAGATAAGTTTGACTCTAAATCACACAAAGCATTCTTTTTGGGATATTCCACTTCTAGCAAAGCTTTTAGAGTATATAACACTATCTCTAGAAAAGTTGAGGAATCTATTCATGTTTCTTTTCATGAAGAGACCAAATCTGAAAATCTAGAAATCATAGATCTCACTAATCAATTCGAAAATTTAAACATACCAAATGAAAGTGAGAAAGTTACTACAAACAATCACCAAGCTGAACCACAACCTACACCTAGGCTTATTAAGGATCATCCTCAAGAACTAATTATTGGAGATCCTAATGATAAAGTCAAAACTCGGTCTTCCTTCAAAGATGTTGCAAACATGGCTTTTGTTTCTATCATTGAACCTAAGAAGATATCTGAAGCTCTTAAAGATGATTATTGGATAATAGCCATGCAAGAAGAATTGAATCAATTCACTAAAAATGATGTATGGGATTTAGTTCCTAAACCACAAGATAAAACCATCATAGGAACTAAATGGGTTTTTAGGAATAAGCTAAATGAGGCAGGAGAAGTAATAAGGAATAAAGCTCGGTTAGTAGCACAAGGATATAATCAACAAGAAGGAATAGATTTTGATGAAACATATGCACAGGTAGCTAGACTTGAAGCTATTAGAATGTTACTAGCTATTGCTGCACATAAAAACATCAAACTCTACCAAATGGATGTAAAAAGTGCATTTCTAAATGGCATCATTCAAGAAGAAGTATATGTTGCCCAACCACCCAGTTTTGAAATACCGGAAAAAGGTGACTATGTTTATAAACTTAAGAAAGCACTTTATGGTTTAAAACAAGCACCTAGGAATTGGTATGAAAGGCTCAAGACATATCTTTTTGATAATGGTTTTTCTATTGGAAATTCAGATTCTACTTTATTTTTCAAAACATATACATCTGATTTCCTAGTTGTGCAAATATATGTTGATGACATTATTTTTGGAGCTTCTAATGATTCATTGTGCACACAATTCAGTGACATTATGCAAACAGAATTTGAAATGAGCCTCATGGGTGAACTAACTTTCTTTCTTGGTTTTCAAATTAAGCAAACACCTGCCGGAATATTCATAAGCCAAGAAAAATATACTAAAGAACTCTTAAAACGTTTTGGGATGGATCAGTGCAAACATGCTACTACTCCTATGGCTACTTCTATTAAAATTGATAAGGATGAAAATGGGGAACCTATTGATTATTCCTTATATAGAGCCATGATTGGTAGTTTGCTTTACCTAACTGCTTCTAGACCGGACATTATGTTTTCCGTTGGTCTTTGTGCTCGATTTCAATCACAACCTATGCACTCTCATTTTCTAGCAGTTAAACGAATTCTTCGTTACCTAGCCGGCACTACTTGTTTTGGTTTATGGTATCCAAAAGGACAATCCTTGGATTTTAAAGCTTATACTGATGCGGATTATGTTGGTTGTTGACTTGATCGCAAGAGTACTAGTGGTGGCTGTTTCTTGTTAGGGAGAGCTTTAGTATCTTGGTTTAGCAAGAAACAAAATACGGTTGCCCTATCTACAACTGAAGCTGAATATATGGCAGTCGGGTCCTGTTGTGCTCAAGTGCTTTATATGCAACAAGTGTTAAACGATTATGGTTTTACTCTTTCATCTATGCCTATTTTTCGTGACAACACGAGCGCTATAAACTTAGCACACAATCCTATTTTACACAGCCGAGCTAAACATATTGAAATCTGTCATCACTTTTTAAGGGATCATATCTCCAAGAATCATGTTTCCCTTCATCATGTTGATACGGAAGATCAATTGGCTGATATTTGTACAAAACCGCTTCCACTAGATCAATTTAACAAAATTAGGAAGCAACTGCTTATCACTCCTTTGGAAGATGTTTTCTTTGATATTTGTGCTTCTTAACAAAAACTTTTACTTGCATCATTTTGGCTTTTAATGGACATCTTTTTCATTAGATGGGACATCTAATTAAGGGGGAGTTTTTATTCTTAATGGATATTTTTTTGAAATGACAAAGGGGGAGAAATAAATATAAAACTAAAACTTAGTAATTATAAAAATAACTCAATCAATGAGTTTCATAAATAAACTCTTGGCTTTACATTGAAAGTTTCTATATTCCCTAGTGAATTGGATTTCATGTTCCATAATTCATGGGGAATAATAAGCACACATTTTATAAACAAGAGGAAAAGCTACAAAAGGTAATCTAAAGGTATGAAACTCATATGTTTTATATTTCCTTCATTTATATTTTGGAAATGTTTGTCATCTTCAAAAAGGGGGAGATTGTTGGATAAATGGACATCTATAAATCCCTTTGTTTTGATTATGACAAACATTTCATTCTTATTGATCTAACGAGCTACTTGAGTGTGCAGGAACAAGGTGGATGACAAAGTACTAGGGAAATCCATATGCTTACATATTTATATTTTCATGAAATGTAATCGCTTTGTAAAAACATGTACAAATATATAATGTACAAGTACTTAGATTTCATGTAAATCAAGCGTTAGATCTTCCCTAGCTAAACACCACATTTAGATAAGTCATCCCCTTCAAATAGGATCACATATGCACACTCATACATATAATTAGTACCTAAATTGAAACATTGAAACATGATCAATCTCGGTCGACAAACTCCTCGACCGAGACACTCTCGGTCGACAATCTTCTCGACCGAGAAAGATCCAAAGTAGCCGTTAGACACAACTGACAAGGTAGTTGGCAGTTGGAGATAAACGTTGCAAAACACTTGATTCAGAGAGCCTGTCGGTCGACAAAAGTTCGACCGAGTAGGTGTCTCGGTCGACCATTCCTCGACCGAGATAAACTCTGACAGCAACTGCAGAGTAAATTAATTAGCCGTTGCTAAAGCAACAAACTTGTACCTAATGGCTAGTTAAGCACTTAGAAACCCCTAGAAGTTGTCTAGAACATCCTTAAGCATCCTTAGGCCATTCCTATAAATAGGACAAGCCATAGGACACTCAAACACACTTGTTACACTTGATAAATCCTTGAGCATACTTTGAGTAATCTATTTGTGAGCAATTTAAGCATTGTGACAATTGTCCACTTCCTTCTTTAGCTCAAAATTCATGTCCTATAGGCTAGCATCTCCTACCCACTGCAATCACAAGTCCACACGCTTGGTTAGGAGATCTATACGCTTGATCTAGGCAAATCAAGCCTTGGGCTACAGAGGATAAGTTGTAATTTCCTTTTTCCTTTCTTGTTCTCTATTACTGTTTGTACTCTCCTTGCTACTCCTAGGTTGGAGGCTGCAGATTGGAGAGGGTGGAGATCTTCTTGGTGAAGAAGGTGACCTTGAGCTACTTCAGAAGGCTGGTGCAACGGGAGGTTACTTCTAGAGAGGAAGGCTACTTCAAGGGGGAGCTTGGAGTTACTTCAAGAAGGCTACCTCAAGTTGGTGCACCTACTTCAAGTGAAGGCTGTTCAAGGGGTGTAAAGGAAAGTATTGTATTTTGTATAAATCCTTGAGAAGGTAATAAAATAAATACTTTCAAAATCCCGGTTGGGTAAGCAACCGGGTAGTGGACTGACAACTTTAGTATTTGCTAATGTTGGAACCACTCTAAACACCTGTCTCCCTCTTCCAATTTCAATTGTGGTTGTTTGAGTTCAATAAATTGTTAAAATTATTTTAAAACTCTATTCACCCCCCCTCTAGTGTTTTTCACTCTCAAGACTGGACCATATGGAAGTAGTAACAGTGTGGTCTTCAAGTATATCATCATGAAGATTTATATGAATGGAACTAATGAGGTAGGACATAATTTGTTCTTCACGACTCTGCCACTTTGTAAATTTGTATTTGAAGAGAGCACCCTCTTTTTCATTAGATAAAGGGGTGTTGAGATGGAGTTTTGGAAGGATCCATATGAGAGAGAACGTAGTGCCCGAGGAGGTCAACTTGAACAGTTGCCTAACATAGTTGCCAATATTTGGAAATGTGTAAAAGAATTCCTGATGCATGATGCAGGAGGAAGTTATTGTTGGTATTGTTGGCTTCCATTGTGAAACAATGGAAATGATAATGACCAAAGTTACAGTGTTGATGGGATATGGAGTGATAAAACAAATCCTAACCTTGCTCTGGTACCATGTGATGGATTGAAACTTCAAAATACAAGTATTTTAAAATGTATTTGTTACAAGGAGTGTACCCCTTTATATAGGGGAGGAGATCCTCTTTACAATAATAATTACAATGAATATGTTGAAGAAACTGAGAGTCAACAACACAAATACAATCAATGCTCAATAATATATGTATGGTCAATACTAATATTAATTAACAGTCAATCCATAGATTAATTGATAATCAATTAATATCAACAAAATCTACATGTAAAAATTGTGCATGTGTAACAACCTCACTTTTCAGCTTCCCCAATTAAGAAAGGACCTTAAAGTTTAGATCCATTACCTAAAATTCTTGAGATCTAGATTTAATCAAATAACAAATAATAGCAAATAATTTTCATCCATTCATAAATATTGTTTACAAGCTATACAATGATGCTCTTCTAAGGAGTTACATGAATTTTCAACATAGAACTAATCTATGAGAAGTAGTATCTAACTAATCCTCCTTTACTTAAATTTAGTGTCTTTGATGGATTTCATCAGATTCATCGTGTCTTGATATCTTCATATATTGCAATTACCTGAAACTACGTGAAACAAAATGTGGATCAATATATTAATATATTGTGTATGTGGGGTTCATGCAAAAGTGTGCAAGTAATGTAACAACATATAATCAATAAATTACTTGCAAATAAGAATTGGCATTTTCAACACACATTCTAACCCACACTAAATATGTTATCTTAGGCGTGATCACTATCCGATCCAGGATCATGTGCATCACCCCTTGATACATGTCATCCTAGGGTTCAGAATATGATATCGTACTTAATTTGATACTCATAGTGGCATTATAATTGAAGAAATTATCAATAAACATCCAACACTTTATTTCAACAATCCTCAAGAAATACTCAACAAACATCATTAGTCTCTAATGAGAGTAGTCATAATTGTAATCATGTACCTCATGTATAACCATCCATATATCATGCAATATATACTTCAAGTATGTTCAAGAAATCTAATCAATAGATCCAAGCAATCAACATTTAATCGACATGTATATATATATATCTATTTCACCATCACATGATTCAAATTAAACCCTACTCGAGTCCTAATCTAGGGTTTAGGGTTTTCTCAAGTTTGAATAAGGAATAAAGGTACAAACCCTAATTCCAACACATATTAAGCATTCAGTTAAACCCTAATTATCAATCTATTTGATACTTGCATTATGAACACTTATATTCAATTATATGCATTAATATCATGTCAAGTTATGATCTTTGGTTTCAAAACCCTAATTACACATATGTATGATTATTTTCATTTGAAACCCTTATTATACATCATTGTTATCATGATCATCTTGGATAATCATTGTATTAATCAATATTAGATACTATCAAAAAATAAACAATTGTACTCATATTCACCAAAACTAGGGTTTTTAAGCATTAATCACTTATTAATCATGTATCTAAGGTACTTTTGGAACCATAATGAGAACTAGGTCTCAATGATATTTATTCATATTCCCTCATTTTAGTGATCAATTTGATATATACTTTTGTAATTTTCTAGTTACCAATCATTAGTTTTGATTATTATTATATTATTAGAGCTCAGCCAATCAGGAGAGGCCACAGCTGTAGCCTTCTCATCGTCCTTGTTGGCCATGAGGCCGAGATGAGCCAATAAGCTCGTGCCACTAGGGCGATCCATGCCCGCTTGGCCCATGCAAAGTGAAGGAATAGAAAGATAGAAGTACACTTACATGCAAACACTATGCTGGGGGTAGAGCAGTATTTTCATAGGATTTTATTTTCAACCTTGCAGCAACCTCTCCTTGTGCCTGGCCCAGTCAACTAACGAGTTGAATTTGTACAACATGGCTCCGAAGGGATAGGTGAAGGTGTGGATCTCTTCACCACATCATTTTGAACTCGCCAATGGTATTAGTCCTACTGAAGGGGCATGGGAAGGGCGGAAGCAAGGTCACTAACCATGGATGAGACAGTGGACTCTAGTAGTGGTTACGAGCAACACCTTGAGGTCTAGTGTTTTAGGAACAACCCTCCCAGATCAATGCGAGGGTGTGGATCCTTATATAGGTAGAAGGGCTAGCGAGGGGATGGTCTCCAGCCATTAATGAAGTGCTAACTCACATTGGGATTTGGTGGAAATCCTAAACACACATGATTACTACATGGGGATAGGTAGGCTCACAAGTAACTCCCAGATATAATTGGGGGGGGGGGGGTTCATGATGCCATTGTGAATCAGAGACAAAGAGAGATCATATGGGAAACAACTTATTATAGCGACCTTCTGATTTGTGCAAGAGGTAGAAGAAAATGACTGAGTTGTTGATTTTGGATCCCAAAGCCACAAAGGGTGTGACAAATGAAAGGTCCATGCCTAATTCCCTGGGTCACATTAAATATGATACATAAACATATTTCTCAATTAATCACTCACTTTATGGAGACCTATAAATTCCATATCTCTCTCATCTTTTCTCTAATTGATTCCAAATTTTGATATGTTCTGTATAATCCTATAATATCATGCATAGCCAAGTTTTGTGTCAAAAGGATTCTTATAAATACACTTTTCTCTCTCTTCAAAAAAAGGAACATAATTTAGTCATTCCAAGTAGATCCCTCATCCTTCACGATTTTCTATAGGCATTTAGGAACATTTTTTTAATATGAAACTTGGAGGGTAACTCATTAATATCTTTCCCAACCTTCATCTAGTTTTTGGGATGTATTGGGATAAATTTCGTAGCCAAAACTTGCTCTTTTAGTATTTCTTCAAATCAATTACCATTCTCACATGGAAAGTCCTTTTTAACTCAAATTCTACAATTCTCTTCTTGTTGTTATTATCCACAAGTGTACCAAAAACCAGACTGATTTGATGCCTCAAAACTTGTGTTGCCATTCATTGTTAGATAATTACTCAGTTAATTATCTAGATCACTAATTATATTAGAATTTTTTGGAAACTTCTCTGTTATTCCCTATTTCTACTTTCTATCAAACCATAGAGTCATTATCCTTTACTTATACACAAATTCCTTTTATTTCTTTAACTTGTGCCACAAGAAGCTACTCGTAAATCAAATAGTCTCATGGGACTCACTTGGGCCATGGGTTGCACCTATTCTACAAAGTGGATGGTTTTACTATTGTATCAATAAAATAGATTAAGGAATTTGCTTATCAATTTGGACTTATATTTATATAAGTCTCATGGGCCTCATTTGGGAGATGGGTTGCACCCATGCCACAAAGTAGATAGTTTTATTATTGTATCAATAATAATATGAAGAAATTTACTTATTAACTCAACTTATATTTATATAATTCAAGTGACCAAATTTAAGGATATTAAGTTCACCCTCCTTAAAAGGAATTTTGTCCCCAAAATTCACACCTAGTAAGGATAAGGTGAATGATCACACATATTAAGTAAGGATAAGGTGAATGATCACATATATTAACTTCAAACCTTAGGGTTAACAATCCTTCTTGATATCTTTATTGACTTTTATTGATATACAAAATCCTCATATTATAACTAAGGTTACTTCTCAAATTCAATTCCAGGGTATTCCACATATCATCCATTACATAACTTTATCACTTAGTGATTCCCACTTTCATTGGTGATTTTAATTACACTTTTTTATTACCTTTTCACCTAGGTTTCTAACCTATTGTTCATTTATCTTCACATAAGGGTGAGGTAACACCTCAAACCCAAGATCATATCACTAAACTCAACTTTGGGCATTCATCCTTGTAGGTCAACTATAAGCATAACATGTGTCTACCCAATCTCTCTTACTCATAATGATATGAAATAAGCATTTGGTTGTAGTCCAAATACAAGGTTCATCTCATTCCAAGAGTAGAGATGGTGTATCCGCAAACTATATTTTAACACACATTTTGGGTTTAATCACTCTAAACAATGACTTCAAACCATAAATTACTTTTAATCTCACCACATTCTTATATTCCATGAAGTCAAGTGACTTTCTCACACATGACTTTGTGCAAATATCCTTTAATATTTCATTATTACATGAATTCTTGGATCTTTTTTTATTTACACCTCATGTCACGTTATCCTTAGTCATTTCCTTAAAGTCTCTAGGGGCACAAGTACCTTTGTAGTGATCTCCTCTTGGCCTAGTGATCTCCTCTTTTCCTAGTGGACCTCATTCACTTAAGAGTGCCTCTCACATTTACCCCTTGGGCCTCATGAACTAATTAAGTTGGACAATCTCCTTACTCATGGGCCTCGAGCAAACATGGATGACCATCTCCTGACCCCATGGTCTTATGCACCTAGGTCATGATCACCTCCTAACCTCATAGGTCTTATGTACCTTTAATCCTCTTGACTTGATGTCTAGATTGACTTAGAGATCTACCCTTCCAAGGGTTTATTGAGATATTACAACTCTACAAATTTCCGAACACATTAATTTCTTATGTAATTCTTTAACCCGAATTTCCTTCATATCTTGGAGTACATATTTTTTCACTTTTTATCCCTACATTGGGCTAATGGCGACCTTCCCTCCAAAGCTTTGTCTTTCATGGAAGACTTCCTTTCCCATCTTAGACTTTTAGATACCTTCCTATCCCGACTTGATCATTAGCCATTGCAATGACTTCCTCTTATATTTGACTAACTTTCCTGGCTTGGCCTATTGGTGACCTTCCTCTCCCAGCTTGATCACATGTCATTGCAATGACTTCCTTTTATACCATCCATCCTTTCCTAGCTTGTCCTATTTGTGACCTTCCTCTTCCATATTGATCACATGTCATTGTAATGACTTCCTTTCATACTACCTTCCTTTCCTGTCTTGGCCTATTAGTGACCTTCCTCTCCCTAATTGATCACTCATCATTGTAATGACATCCTTTGCATTTTGGCTTTCCTTTCCCGTCTTGTCCTATTGCTAACCTTTATCTCCAAGCTTGATCACCTTATCCCTAAAAGATAGCATACTTGGGTTCAAAGAATGTATGTGCTTTCATTGTTTGTATACTTAATCCTTCATGCCTTAGGTGACAAAATGGGTACACCAATTATTGTACTAATTTGTGAACTCATCCTTCTAAGGAAGTTCCTAACCTAGGGTGCCTTCTTGACTCATAAGAGGAGGTTAGGCTATCTAGCCACAACCTGACATCACAGGTTTAGGGTTTTTCCTCCCCCATAGGTCCTTTTCCTACTCTTGAGTTGACACACCCCAGGTTAAGATACCAACCCTAAAAGTTGAATATAGGGTTTTATATTTTCATTTTTATATAACCATTGGTTGCTTATGCTTCATAAAACCCCTTCATGTGAATCAACACCTTGCTCCACGTGCATACATGAATGGTAGATCGGGTCACCTAAACTCATGTATTACCACATTACATGTACATTAATTAGTGAAGGATGCCTTAATCCTACTTCTTCTCAAAAATCATAACTTGAGATGAGGAGGAAATTATCTTTTAGGGTTTATTAACGAAGAAGATGAGATGTGGATGAAATTAGAAATGAGAAGACATAAAGGAAACATTACTTCAGGAAAACCCTAGGTTCTGGCCAAGAAGATATCATTGTAGCTAATGGAGTCTTTGTATACCAACTTAATGGTGTAGAAAAAAGTATTTCTGGCCCCCAAAATCATGATCCTTTCTAGAAACTATTACCATCAGGATATGTCTTAATAACTTTCCTTGTATTTATAAAGATTACTTGAAATTATCAACTATTAAATATTATTTGAAAATTTTGGGGCTCTGCTACCAAATGTAATGACTTCATTTTTTAGTGTCCCCCAAATAAGAAAGAACCTTAAAGTTGAGATCCATTACCTAAAATTCTCAAGATCCAGATTTAACGGAATAACAACCAATAGAAAATAGTTTACATTAATTCATAAATGTTTTTTACAAGTTATAAAATGTTTCTCCTCTAAGGAGTTACATGAATTTCTAACACAGAACTAATCATATGAGAAGATGTGTCTAACTAATCCTCCTTTACTTAACTTTAATGTTTTCAGTAGATCTCATCCAATTCATCATGTCTTGATACCTTTATATTTTATAATTACCTAGAATGGCATGAAATAAAATGTGGATCAATATATTTCTATATTGTGTGCATGGGATGTATGCAAAAGTGTACAAGTGATGTAACAACATATAATCGATCAATTACTAGAAAATAAGAATGGATATTTTCATCACATATTCTAACCCACACTAGATATGCTATCTTAGGCATGATCAATGTCTGATCTAGGCTCATGTGCATCACCCCTTGATACATGTCATCTTAGAGTTCATATTATGATATATTACTTTATGTGATACTCATAGTGGCATTATAATTGAATCGAATATAAATAAGAATCCAAGAGTTTGTTTCAACAATCCTCGAGAAATCCTCAACAAACACCGACAGTCAATAATACAAGTAGTCATATTTTTTGCCACGTACTTCATGTAGAACCATGCAGATATCATGCAACACATACTTCAAGTATGTTCAAGCAATCCAATCAATAGATCCAAGCAATCAACATTTAATATGCATGTATATATCCTAAAGTTTCATCATCATATTGTTTAGATCAAACCCTACTCTGTTCCTAATCTAGGGTTTAGGGTTGTCCCAATTTTGGATAAGGAATGAAGGTACAAATTCTAATTCGTATGCATATTTAACATTAGGTGAAATCCTAATTATTATATCTATTATGTACTTGTATTATGAACACTTAGATTCAATTATATGCTTTAATATCATGTCAAGTTATGAACTTTGGTTTCAAAATCCTAATTACAGATATGTATGATCATTTGCTTTAGAAACCCTAATTATACATCATTGTTATTATGATCATCTGAGATTATCATTGTATACATCATTATCAGATACTATCAAAAAATAAACAGTTTTACTGCTTCAAGAATCATATTAACCAAAACTAGGGTTTTTAAGCATTAATCACTTATTATCATGCATTCAAGGTACTTTTGGAACCACAATGAGAATCACGCCTCAATAATATTTTATTCATATTCACCTCATTTTCTTGATAATTTGATATATAATTTTGCTATTTTTCAAGCTACTGATAATTAGCTATGATTATAGTAAGAATAATAGAGCTCAGTCAATCAAGAGAGGCCACATCAGTAGCCCTCTCATTGTCCCCATTGGTTGCGAGGCCAGGCCAAGACAATAAGCTTGTGCCACTAGGGCGATCCACACCTGCATGGCCAATGCTAAGCAAAGGAATAGGAAGAAAGAAGAACAGTTACCTACTAACACTATGTCAGGGGTTAAAGAAGTTTATTTGTAGGCTTTTATCTTCTACCACACAACAACCTCTCTGTATGCCTTTCCAAGTCAACTAATGAGTTGACTTCATATGGCAGGATTCCAGAGGGTTGGGTGAAGGTGCATATCTCTCGTCCACATCATTTTGAAATCATTAGTGGTCTTAGTCCCGTCGGAGGGGCCTGGGAAGGTCGGAGTGAGGTCACCGACCACGGAGGACACATGGAACTCTAACAGCGGCTGTAAATGACACTTTATGCTCTAGGGTTTCAAAAACAACCTTCCTAGATCAGTGTGAGGGTGCAAGGCCTTATATATGAAACAGGGCTAGAGAGGGGATGGTCTCCAACCATTAATGGAGTCCCGACTCACATAAGGATACATGGGGAAAATTCCAAACACACACAAATGGTGTGGAAATTGGGCATAGGTAGGCCCGCAAGGATCTCCCAGATTTAATGAAAGGGTTTCCTGATATCATTATAAACCAGAGAGAGAGACAGAGAGAGATTCTATGGGAAACAACTTACCATAGTGACCTTCCTATTTGGGCAAGAGGTAGAAGACAAAGGCATAGTCGTCAATTTTGGATGAAAAGGCCACGAAAGTCGTGACACATCAAAGGGCCATCCTTTATTCCCTGGGTCACATTAAATGTGACAGATAAATATATTTCTCAATTAATCACTCACTTTATGGAAACCTATAAAATACATATCTCTATCATCCTTTCTCTAATTGATAACAAATTTAATATGTTATTTATATTCTTATAGTCTCACACCTACCCAAGTTTGGTGTCAAAATGATGTTTCTAGATATCTTTTTCTCTCTCTTCAAATAAAGTAACATGTAGTAGGTCCCTCATCCTTCACAATTTTCTATAGACTTCTAGGAATGTCTTTTTGCTATGAAACTTGGAGGGTAACTAATTGATAGATTTTTTATCCTTTATATAATTTCTATCCAAAAATTGATCTTTTAGTATTTCTTTAAATAAATCACCTTTCTCACATGGAAAGTTCCTTTTAACCCAAATTGTAGAATTATCTTCTTTTTGTTATTATCTTCAAGTATATCAAAAGTCAGACCAAGATATTCTTATTTGATGCTTAAAAACTTGTGTGGTCATTCATGGTTAGATAATTACTCCATTAATTATCTAAATCGCCAATTATGTTAGAATCTTTTGGGAAAATGTATATTATTCCATATTTCCACTTTCTAATAAATCATAAAGCAATTATCCTCTATTTATTTATAAATTTCTTTATTTCTTTACCTTGTGGCACAAGGACCTGCTTGCAAAGCAAATAGTTTTATGGCCCTCACTTGGGCTATGAGTTGCACCCATGTCACAAAGTGGATGATTTTATTATTCTATCAATGATAAGATAAAGGAATTTATTTATCAATTCAGATTTATATTTATATAATTCAAATTCATAATATTGGAGGATATTACAGTATGCATGGACATATACATGCATAACTATAAATCTAGATATGGTATATTTTGACGTGTGTCCTCACATTATATTACATGACACTCGATCACTGTTGGATATTCACGTCTGGCCATTATGGATGAACGCAGTGCAACACATACGCGGCGGAGTTCATTAATAACACCCAACTTCAAGCTATCCACATATAGGACCATTCTTTGTAGAATGAAGTCTTTTTTAGTATGAATTCCAAATGGCCAATCGGTTTTAGGACCACTTTTGGGGATAACTTCTCGATTCCCAGTTTTATCATTGGCTTCTTCTCTATCGTTGCTGCCCCTATTTATTTTCATCTTAATCCATATCTGCCTCTCATCTTTGGGGACCAATATCCATCTTCAATTTGGTCCCTTACAACTCTAGTATATTTATTGTGGGTTTTCATAGATCTATATATGCCCACACTAGACGGTGGATTGGCCACTGAATTTGGCTAGCAGAGACCAATGGCACATCGGCGGTCAAGATACCAACGTTGGGGTATTCTTCGTAGTTCGTGGTCTGTCTTGCAAACAAGATGCATGGCTCACAACACCAACAAGATTATCTGATTGGGAAGGTTATAGGTGTTTCGTAACGCTAGTGAGTCGTCGTTTGATTGTGCTATAAACATGTTTATGGACGTACTTTGTTAAGCATCGTCAAAAGGGTGCACCCAGGGAGTAATTAAGGCGCTCCCATATCCTAGCCAGATGTCTCAGCAGCAGCAGACTGGACAAGGACCAAGAGCAACTATCTCCTTTTTGACATCATTTATGGCGACTGAGCTTCGGTGGCAGTTAGTTTGCCCTAGGGGGCATGACAGTATCACTCCGCTAGGTTGGGGATCTGGACGAGGACCAGATGATCGACATATACAATCTGCATGCAGTACAATGATGGTCCTCCACCTTCAGATCCACCCAAGTGTATTCATCAGAGGTAGAGCAAGGCTAGCTGGTAGATTCCAGTCCTAGTCGAGACAGTAGGAGGAGGAAGAAGAAGAAAAGAAGAGGGGTGACCGCCTCAGTTTGGATGAGTGGTCTGGGCATTGCAATGCATGGTCCCCTCGACCGCCAGCCTGGATGCGGGATGGAAAGAGAGACCACCGCCTTTTCCTCGCTATAACTCTACTCCACCCTTGGCGCCAAACTCCCGTGAGCCCCTCCCCCGTGGGCGCTTGCGTGCTTTTGTCTTCCGGCGGTGGTGGCCGCCGCGTGCGACTGAGACAGCGCGCGGGCGGTGAGCTAGATGCGTGTATTGGTGGACGGGCCGGGTAAGCAGGAGCTCTCGTTCGTGCATGTTATTCATAAATTTCACCGCTCTGATGGAGCCCCGTGCATCCGCACATCTTTACTCCGGCACGGACTGCACTGCGAGTTGATCGGCGACGTCGGCAAACTATCTGTATGAACAAATATACTAAGGCGGCACTAGTGGTACGTCATATTTGGGAACTGCACAAGTGGTATCAGACCAGGGCCGCCACGCTGCATTTACATGGGGTTAATTCGCGTTAATTCTCACCACCCTACGTAGTGTCGCGATCAGCGATGAAGGAGATAGAGCTTGAGGGTCGTTCCTGTCGCACTCTCCCTGCCCTAACTAGTGTGCAGCGTTGCGTCGCTTTTGCCAGATGGATGGGGCAAGAACTGGCGTGTCGCTCGTCGGAGATGTTGATTGATACGGATACCCCTTTCATCACGGGTGTAAAATAACTGATCCGCCAATGAGCTTTCCTCCAAGACAAAAAGCCCTACAACGAGTCAGTTGGCCCAAATGGAGTATATCTGATATCACGTACATTGTGGCCCCTATCAATATTCAAGTTTTGGATCTACTGAATGTCCTCGTGTGTTAATGTGTGGTGACGAGAACGGGTCAGTTCCATGGTAGATGGACGTAGTCGTGTCTATTGCGCTCGACTTATCTTTAAAGCCCTGATTCACTGATATAAACATACAAAAGCACCTCACTCCGCCCCAAACACGTGACACCCCGCTCAATTGCACTATAAAACACCAACCTAGTGTTAGCGACTTAGCCGGACCTAGTATCACCCCATGGTGATATGAAACCGTATACATAATACACGACCACACACACAGAGCCGTAACCTCTTGTCCATAACGCTACACCCAACTATCCTTTGGCCTCACCTAGGTGATAATGTTGACAAATCATATGTTTAAAGAGCAGGTTCTATGCGATTCACAGTTGATGTTGTAAAAATATCACCCCAACCTTATATTGATAAGATCATGGGTCTTATCACCCTGTCCAACAGAACCTAGGGCGAACCAATGATCCCACTATTTGTGACCGAATTTGAAAGCCATTTATTTTGAGGTTCTACACTAATTTATAATGAGTAAACCAAAGAAGTGAAGGTATAATTTAGTAAGAGTGAATCAAGGACGGTGGCATCACTAAGAGATCCAAGACATGTATGTTTGTAAGAATCATGATACCATGCTACTATACATCTAGAAATACGCAATCTAGTCTCAATTGTCACTACCATGGTTCAAGATATCATGACCTGAAGATATCATGAATAAACAATGTATTGCAATCACACGATTTAGATCCTACAAAACAAAATCTAAAGATAAGAGTTTAGAAATCTCAAACTACAATATGTTACTATGTACCAAAAGATAAACAACTGGAGAAAAGATAGAGAAAGAAAAGTGGAAGAAATAGAAATAAATTGATTTGTCCTTGCATGTTTTTTCATCCATGCTCCACTATCTCATTCCCATCAAGGAAAGAAATTTTATTGTGGTAGGGATAATGATCTTAGGGTTATTCTTCTTCTTCCTTGCTCTTTAGTTTTTCCTTTTGCTTTGTCTTAAATAGGGAATGTCATTGATTGCAATTGGTGGTTTTTAATCAACATGGGCATATTATTTGTAATCTTTAATATTCACAATATTATTCCATATAGGTCAAATATTAGTGGTATGATAAGGTTAAGAAAATGATTTAAGCTAGACTTCACTAAAAAAAGGCTCCAAATGACATGGAGGTGGCCTCCATTGTTTGTGTCAAACGTAATTACATAAAAGATGGCATGCCACTACCAATAATTTTCAATAATATATCATAAAAATTTGACAACATGTAATTGCAAATAACCTTATATTGTAGCCTTTAAAATGTAACAAGAAATTCCAATATGATCTCGGGTTGCACAAATAATTTTAATTGTTAGATGTTCTGAAACATAATAAATATTGAATATGAAGGCAAAGAACAGTAAGATTTCAATAAGATAATGCACCAAATAATAGAAAGGTACATCATTTATCAAACAACTTGCCCAAACTACTTCATATCTAGAAGCAAAAATTGACTATATAATGTCATTATCACATAACATAGTTCATTGCATTAGACATAAGATAATTCCCTTTATACCAAATTAATAAAGCATTTTTTTACTGAGGAGTCAACATTCTCATCTGAAACCATATAGAGGATACCATATTTAAATTTAAATGTAGATAATGTGATAATTTAAGGATGTATAAATCTATCTTATAAATTAGTCTAGTAATTCTAGGATGACAATACAATTAGACTTTTAAATTTTAACATGCTTAAGTGATGGCCTTGACATCTAAAGTTATGTTATCATAAATAAATTTTTAGTCTAGATTCTCCTCAACCAAAGAAGAATCGAGAAATTACAACATCGACCTGAACTTGAGGTTTCTATCCCTACAAAACCCTTATTTTTTTGCTTTTTGTGCTGATATTATGTGTCCTTAGTTGCACAATCTATGTTTTGCAATGAACCAGAGATAGAGCTTGAGGGTTTTTCATGTCACAATATCCTTGCCCTAACTAGTGTGTAATGTTAAGTAGCTTTTTCCAGATCGATGGGGCAAGAACTAGTGTGTCGCTCATTGAAGATGTTGATTGACATTGATACCCCCTTCATCACGAGTGTAAAATACCTGATCTGCCAATGAGCTTTCCTCCAAGACAAAATCCCTACAACGAGTCAGTCAGCCCCAATGGCATATATATGATATCAGAACATTGTGGCCCCTATCAAGAATCAAGTTTTGGATCTACTAAATGTCCTTATTTGTCAATTTGTGGTGACGAGAACAGACTAGTTCCATGGTAGATGAATGTAGTCATGTCTGTTGCGCTCGACTTATCTTAAAGATCCAACCACATGACTTCCCGTTCATTTTCCTTATATAACACCCACCTAATGTTAAAACCCTAGAGGTACCTAGTGCCACCCCATGGTGATAGTACATCCTACATAGCACGGGGATAGACACACACACAACCTCATGTCCATAACATTGGCACCCTACAAGAAAAAATGATCTGGTACAACATTCTATTAACCTCACCTGAGTGGTAGTGTTGACATATCAAATGTGCTGAGAGATGGTTGCATGTGACTCGTAGTTAATGATGTAGAAATGTCACCCCAAATCTTATAGCAACAAGGTCATTCCACCTCATCACCCTGCTCATCTGGGAACCTAATGCAGTCTTATGATCCTTCTACATGTAAAGGAGTTTGAAATCCAATTATTTGAAGGCCTTGCACTATATTATTATGAGTAAACCACATAAGTTAAATATCTGAGAGTTGTAGTATATGGAGAGTGAATCAACATTTGTAACATCATGAATAGGTCAAACACATGCATTTGTGTAAGAATCATTAATTGATTCTATATATATATACATCTAGAAATACATGACTGAAATAAATTGTCACCAACGTCAATCAACATATTATGACTAGAATAAATCATGAATAAACAATGTATTGTAATTACATGATTTCACTTGACAAGATCCAATGGTTAAACTTTATAAACCTCACATTGTAGCATATCACTATGTGCCAAAAGATAATCAATTGGAGAAAAGATGGAGAATAAGAGAGAGAAATATGTAAGAATTGCCTATTTCTTCCGCGATGCTCCTTCATCTTATTCTCATCCAGAAACTAGAATCAATAATACTCAAAATCATCTTCTTAGGGTTCATTTTATTCTTCAGTTCTCTTTAAGTTTTCATCATAGTTCCTCTTGAATAGGTGATGAGATAGTTTGGAATGGGGTTTTTTATCACCATTGGTCAATTATTTATGATTCTCAATATTCACAGTCTTGTTCCATGTAGCTCAAATCCAAATGGTATGTGTAGGTGAAACACAAGATTTACACTTCATTTCCTCTTAACGATACATCCCAATAACATGGAAGTGGCTTTTTTTATTCATAACACTTTCAATAAGAAATAGGGCTCCTGGGATCTATGGAAAATGATTAATAAAAAATGAAATTATAAGGAATTCTAAGGAATTCCAAATGGAAATATTAGAAAAAATAGGAGGAGGAAATTAAAACCAAAGAATTAGATTAGAAATTCATAAAATTTCTTAATTAGGTCATTAACATATCATCCATCAATCTCCACTATAACTTTTCAAACTTTTTGCCTCCATGTTTTATGGTTGCCTTTTTTATTGATTTTCCATGTAAATATCCATTCTAAGATATTAAGAGTGGTAGATAAGATTTAGAGCATCAAAGTAGTTCACGAGTTGTGGATTCTTCCTCAACATGCCATAATAAACAGTTCTGCATGAAAAATCACATAAAAATTTGACTAGTTGTAATTATAAGAAACTTCATATTGTATCCATAACCAAACATTAAAAAATGAAAATTAGATTGGATTTTAAAAATAATTTAGATTGACACTTGGTCCAAGCATAATAAATCATGAACTATGAGGAAATATATAGAAAAATATCATAAAAGATAGTGCATCATGTAATTGAAAAATAAATTATTTCTAAAACATCAAACCTTAACTATTTGATATCCAAATGCAAAATATGAAGGTTAATCAATAAAAAGTGATATTAACATATATACTAACTATCACATAACCTAGCATACACAAGATCATTCATTTAATCCCAAATTCATGAACCTTTTTCACTCATGCTTCAACTTTTCTATTTTAACCATAATTATCAAAACATATACTAATTCAAATGTAGAGAATATGAGAATTTATGAATGATAATATTGAACTAAGAGCAATATCTCTCGAATCTAAATCCAACAAGGACTGTCAGTGAAAAATATTTATGTTATGAACTTAAGATCTATGTATCTACTACCAGATACACCTCTTCTTCCTAGATTCTCATGAATTAAACAAGGACTTGTGGAATTACAAACTCCACTCCATCTTGGCATCTCTAGCCCTACAAAACTCTCATTTTATTCTTTTTTTTATAGAAACTACTAGTACTTGGCTTATTGATCTATCCTTTGCAAGATGGTACGTGTACTATATATTAAAGTAACATTTCCATCCCACTTGCATCAAAATGTTAAGTGTCCATGCAAGCCAAAAAAAACTAGTGATCTAAGACCAATTAGGTTGAGAGATATTCACAACAAGCATGTACCTTTAGAATAAAGTGATAAAGGTTAAATTTGATTGCATATTGGTTCTCAATACTCTCAACTTTTCTAGGTATTCTTACTCTACAATTTAGAATGGAACCATGTTGAGGTGTAACTTAAAAGTCAAGACTTTACAAAAAAATGTCCATTGACATAGATTCCAAGTAGATGAAAAGTTACTACTTTTTTTGATATGACATGTTCCACAAAAAAGACACAATTCACTCAGCTATCATGTAACTCTCCTCATATGAAAACTCATTGAAAATGGTATACATGAAAAACAAATGTAATGAAGCTAATTTTTTATTCATGAAACAACTTGAGAATGGATTTTAACTATAGAAATACATTTATTCAAGTAGTTGTTTTGACTACAAGGTAATTCTAGGTCTTCAAACTAAAAAAATAGACATTTATTTTCATGAATACATATAAATGATATCAAAACCTTAAGCTAACATACATGCACATTTCCTTCTCTCAAAATAAAATTTGTTGAAGCATGATACATAAGCAAAAGGATTGAGTTTGTCTCCCATAGATATTGGTGTTTGATACCAAAAAATGTATAATTAATAAATCTACCACATGCTCTACAATTTCCATAAATATTTGCACTACACACCTTCAATAATTTAAAATATAAAAATATATTCATATCATCATATGAAAAACTATATTTTGTGTCACCATTTGTAGAAATGTATTTTACATAATTATGGGATACTAAAAGAGGATATACTAAGAATCAAATACCCAAAATTAGCATTATGAATTTTATATTTGTTATTATTATCAACAAAATAATAGAGTAAAATAAATAAAAAGTATATCATTGTCCTTGTGAGCATGGTCACCATTAAGTCACATCACTTATATACCTCTAACATATGATTGGATCAATAATTGACTTTCACCTCCAATTTCAATTCTTTATCATTAGATGTGGCATAGTTGGGATACAAACCCTATTATAGCACCAATCATGGGAAAACACATTTCTATGAGTTATCTAATTAAAATAAATAAAGGATACATTGCTATAAAAAGACTCTATAAAGTATATACATTAATGACTCGTTATATTGACTGTCGTCTATAAATTTAACAATTCATTGGGGTTTTATCATCATTTACAAATGCTCTTGTATGTCTTTTAGCACATTCTCTTGATCCATTTTATAATATTCCTTAAGATCTTATACAATGAATTCCATTCTCTTACTAAAATCTTGCAAAATAAAGATTGGGTAACATGTGTTTTCTGTAAGTTGTCCAGTTTTCACCAATTGTGTCCTACTTTATTCATTTCCTAACCTATCTATTATAATGTCAGTGACATCATATATATTATGTTATTCCCTATCTTAGTCATTAGTTCCATAGTTGTATTGATTGGGAAGTAATAGGGGGATCTATACTATTGAGGACTAAAACATGGAACATGTACAAGTTAAGAAACCAAACTTATATAAGGAAAAGGGTGAAACATTACACAGATTATGAAGTGCCAAGAAAGTGTTGTAGGTAGTAGTAGTTGAATATTAAACTAAATAGTTTAATAAACAAAATTTGACATCGTCATCACCCAATGCAAACATATAAATAAGTAAAAGCTAATCTAGGTATAGTGCACCACTCATATAGGGAAACTTGCCTATCCCAATATATCATCACACAAACATTGAACTAGAGTGGAATCCTATTGGAAGTCCTTCTCGGGTTGTTTAATTTGTATTTGTTATGGGAAGGGTATCTATACGTAGAAACTAAATATAGTATGTGTTAGGGAAATCGTGAATATATGATCAATATGTCAACTTATGGCCAATAGATATTTAGTAGCAAAAGGGAATTGTTCTTTCTCAAAAGGAACCATACAAATGTAAGTCAAAAATAATATTAGAAATATAAGTCAAAAAGGGTAATGGGACATAATCAATGAGTATATAATTAATTATAGGAATCTTTCCTAGTGTGCCATTCACAATAGTAAGTATAGTAAAGAAATGCATTTAGACCTTATTCTAAGACTAGCACCATGTAAAACTAGAGACATATAAGCATCACACATTGAGCCTCTACAAGGAAGTACTGACACTAGTATTTTATACAAATGAAAACTAGATGAGATCACTTGTAATTGGAAACAAATAGATAGGACCAAAATGTGTGGTTGTGCATGGGTTCCAACTCCCAAAATACACCACCACTAATAGATAATACTAGTCAAAGAAATTCAACATGCATTAACTAGACTAGGAATGATAAGTAATCTATCCAACCAATTTCCATGTGCAATAAATTAGAGCATCTAACAAGGTAGTTTATGGAGAAACTTTTCCTTAATAGATGAATTGAGAATTTTAATAATTAATGAAAAGGAAATCAAATGATTTTAATGGTACTTCAAGGAATTTTAAAAAAGAACGAAAGTTACAATTTTCCCCATCGTGAAAACATTAGGGTCATGTGTCATTAATTTACCAATTAAAATGGATAATATCGACATACCTTAAAGTTGAACCAATGTTATTCCAATAGTCCACGAGTTAGGGTAGAAGACACCTAGACATGAAATTATAGAAAATAGCTTTGAGTTTGTATCTATTTATGGGATCCTATTTTTGTCTTTAGAAATCATTCTAAGGATAAGTAACCAATATTTTCATGATTCCAAAATGTGTTGTCTTTTGTTATTCTAATGTTTCACTCATTTGTTTTTTTTATTTACAAAATTAGGTATTTCATTGATTTTAATAAATCCAAACTCCATTAAAAATTACTTCAAACCATGATGCTCTATATCTAATCAAGGGTGCATGATGGGATAACAGATTATCCCAATAAAACACCAACATGGCTAGGTGTGAAACGAAGGATTAAAATCCACAAGATCCTCTAAGACTGTATAACTAACTAAGTGAGATAGTCTTCCAGCCACAAACTCAATTTTAAATGGTGGAGGTATGACATTATCTCCTTTGAAGTTGTTCAAAGTAGTAAGATCATGATCTACCAATATTTAAACCATTTTCTATCCTTAGATATGGTAGGTTAGATGGAAGAAAAATAGATATAAATGTGATGTTGTAAGTTTTGTTTTTTAGAATCATTTCTCATTGTTAGTATGCTATCCATCTTACAACTAGGTGAGGAACCCATCATCAAGGTGTTTCATTGGAGAACAAGGAGAGATCAACTCATCCCTCTTCCATGATTGTCCAACCTTCCATGTTGGTGGAAGCAAGAGGTTAAAAAACATTAAATGCTCAATGAGAGAATTTCCAATTTGGTAAACCACTAATAGGGAGTGTTATTGTTAGCTTGGAGGAGGTTATTAATTGTTAAAACTTTCTCTCTTGCATCGATAAGTTCATCTTAAGGTTGTGATGGATTTTACCACTTTAAGTTCATCTTTAGGTTGTGATGGATTTTACCACTTTAAGGTTGTGATGGATTTTACCACTGCATGACGACAAATGGTGGTGGGAGAGAATGACGTTGACTAGTACACTGATAGAAGGGGACGACTCCTTCCAGTGTCCCATAGGACAGGACGATTGGAGTTCCAGGTGGTCCGTGTGGACTACTATAGAGTGGGGAGATTTCTGCTGCTCGGAAGACATCCGTCAATCCGTCAGTCCGGGTGCGACCAGGAGCTGCATAGACACCGTCCAAGACTGGAGGTGAAGACCATGCTACCTGCAAGGTAACATCACTCAGCAAGCCTCGGGATAAGGTATGCCTCTAAAAATCATTCTTCCTACCATATAGATTTTGACAAGATCTCTTTGGGTTCTGGGTTTGGGGAGAATATTTTTGTTTCCACTACCATATTTGCCTCCCCTAAAACCCAACATAACTTCCTATGGTATTCGATTCATCTTAATGGTGTCACAAAAAAATTTATAAGCATCAAGATGGTGATAGGGATTTTCATCCAGGTAGTTTCCTCTGAAGGTCCTTTGTTGGATCATATTTATGATTGATGGTTTCAACTTGAAGTTTGCATCTTTGAACCGAGGGATGATCATTGGGCATATGGATTCACTTGTTCATGTGGCGGGTATATCACAAAGAGATTGGCCTTCATCTTTATCATCTTCATCATTATTGTCATTGTTGTTGTTGATGTTTCTGTTCAATTGACCAACATGAGGTTGAGGTTCTACTACTTGATGGAAATGGTCATCATCCTCTTCTTCCTCATGATGATCGTCATTACAATCTTCATTAAGTTCCTCAGAGTTCTACTCATTGTTCTGGTTAAGGAGATCTTGTATCCTTCAGGGAGGCATGATCCTTGCAGTTATTAGTGATGGTGGTCTAGTTCATGCGAACTGTCTAAAATAAATCACTCTATCTAGTTTATAAGTTGGACACCTGATACAAATATTCAAGAAATCAAGAGATTTTGAATCTAAAATGTATGCCATAGATGTATGACAAGGAGACTCAAGTTCTTAATGATACTGGTTTCCTTGTTCCTGGAAATGGCACCAAAAGTTTACCGACCTAAATCATACATAAAAAAAGCAAATCTAGAGTAATCAGACTCTAAAACTATACTTGATAATTAGGCCCCCTTAATTATGATAATGGGTATGGATGTAGTAAATTGAGGTCGAACATAGGGACAAGGGTGGTATGTGTTAAGAATTGAAAGACTTTGTTTAGTTACACCAAATAAAAAGTAAGGTAAGTGTTCCCTATGGAAGGGTGATCATTCAATGGGCAAGATAACAAACAAAAAAAGTAAAAAAAAGATCAAATAAAATAGAGCAAGAATGATTCAATGAGGTAAGATAATATGGATGGAAACTTATATTGGGTTTCTCCATCCAAGGTATCTCACCAACATGCAATAACCATGCCCATTGTATACCTATATCAAGTTTACAAGAAATCATCATAAGTGTCTATTCCCTCTGATCTTGAGCTTAGAATAGATCTAGATAATAACAATGTCTCTCTCTCTAGATGGTAAACAAACAATCAACATAAAACCATTTGATCATTAGCTTAAGCATTCCAACATTCTCATTTATTCATGCAACTCCAAAACTCTTAGATATAGGTTTACACTACTCCCTTGAGGTAGTAACAATTAAACAACACAAAATTGTAGATAATCATGCCAGTGACACATTAAGAACTAGAGTATCGAGATAAACAATGGTAAGAGCATATAAATTTGATGGTTATAAGTATTTACATGTTGGAAGAGACTTAGTGACTACTCCCAACCCAATTTAAATGGATCAACTACTCATGGTGGTAAGCGGCATTTCAGAGATACAAGTCTAAGGTGATATAGTGATTGATAGATGGAATAAATTAATGGATCAGATAAGAAGATAGAAGATACACCAAACAACAACTCTACATGGAATCAAGGTCAATGGAGACCTCGTCCTCTAACTCCAGTGATGGTGTGCATGAGGTGAACGTCCGCTCTGTCATCCCTATTCTCTCAGAGATGGATTTGGTGTTGCACATATGTACATATACTTATACTTGAAATAAGTTTTCTCCAACATTGAAATAGGCAATGTAGACCACCATACTCCATTTGAACAAAACCAAAACCAAAATGAGTCACCACACTCATTAGGCAGTCTAATACCATGACACCTAGAGAATTAGCAAGGACACATTGCATACATGTGTATCTACCCTAAGCACATACCCAAAACATATGTCTAGGGTTGTAATAAGAACTCCCTTTTCTAACCCTCTTGAACCTACAACCTATACTACATGATAGAAAAAGGAGGGAAAAAAAGGTTTTAGGGATTAGAAGTCTACACCTAGGTCAAGAACATCTAAATTCTGACCTAGAGGATAAGTCAAATTAGTCCGCAAAGGATAACGTTTTGAGTTTCTAGGGTCGAGATGTAAGGTTGTTCTTAGTTTGTATTTCATGTGAGAATCATTTAGTGTAGTTATTGTTCATGCTCTCATACCATCTGTCACAGAAATGTGTGTTACCCAAATCCTAACACCAAATGACTATAAAGTCGATGGCGACAGGACCTAGGCATCTGTCCCTACCATGGTATTATCAAAGTGAGAATGTGGAGGAGTAAATCTTAGCATACATGAAAAGATAAGAAACTAAAAGCACCAACAATATCTCAACATTCAACAATATTATTAACCAACATCCTTTTACTAAAAGATTACAATTACATATTCAAGAGTGCAATTTTACAAGTCTACTCATGTACACTAGGGATCCTACAAATGGTGCACCTAACATAGATCACCAAGCCCATCAACTTCTAGCCATCTTTGAACTTATAAAATACGTGAAACATGGCGGGTCAAGCACAAGAGGTGTTAAGTGCAGGGCTTTAAAGATATATATATATATATATATATATATATATATATATATATATATATATATATATATATATATATATATATATATATATATGTATATATATAGCGTTTGCATAATATGAAATGATTGTAGAAATAAACGAGTAATATTGAACATGTTAAGTGTTTAGAAACATGAGAGCCTATATTTTATGTCATTTTACTCAAATTATACCAACATATCATGTGTTTATAAGGCCTTTAACCAACTCCTTGGAATGGTCTGTAAGGGTGCTCAAGATTAGATAACCCTTTTATACGTGAGGTTCCTCGAGGCCATTGCCAAAGCTAACCATGTTTCTTCATGAGGAACCTCAATGACTAAAGTCATAGAGAAAAGCCTTGTTTCAACATTGTATCATAGAGTTTCTATATATTATGTTTGCAAGTTACAAAACAATGATATGAGACAAATATTGAGTACATACTAGAAAATTGCATGCAATATGTGAGCAAATACAAAGCATACATATGTATCTCATTTCAAACAAGAAATCCATAGTCATATAATTATTAGATCCCATACCTAATTAATAGATTCTTAACCTAACTCATCCTTGACCATCAAGCCATAAGAAACACCTGATTAAGCATAAGATTACATACATGTATTAGATTCTCATCATTAACCCAAATTAGCTTCATTTTGGGGTTTTATCCAATTTAGATTCAAGATTTCTTATTAGTACATCAGATGGTCTTTTATTGATTTATAGATCATCATGAAGGTGTGGATCAAGTTTCAAGCCATTTTGATGTTCCATTCATTTTATGAGAATATTACAAGATTTGTGTTACTTATGTAAAATCTAGGTCAAAAGGAATCACAATTGGGCAAGAAGGGCCATAGTGCACCAAGTGATGACATCTAGGCTTACAAGATGGTCTACATCAGTAGGATTAGGACATAAGAAACATATTCCAAGATAGGTGGATGTCCCCTAGAGTCTAGGCATCACAAACCGACATTGGTATCAACATTCACTGATACATTGCAAGATCAATATACAAGACTTGTACCATATTGGGGTCCAAAAATAAAGGGTAAACTCTTTTTTGAGAGGAGGGACCAAGAAATTACTACTTCCATCAAGATTAGGTCACAAGAGAAATAAGCAGGCAATGAGTTTCATAGTAGGTCACCACTAGTGGACCTAGAATCACATGTAACATTGTAATATATAAGAGGGAAATCATGAATCATTTGTATATCCAAACGCCATAGGGGCACTGATTTCATGAATGTGAAGGGGTTTTGATGTATGAGGAGATCAACAGTCGCATTTGATTAGGGTATAAACAATCATCACCATAAAGGAGTCATATTCTTGCATTAAGTACAATGTAGATCAAACATAGCAAAAGGATATGAGGGGTTGTTATTAATGTCATGGAGGAGCACAAAGTTACTTATTTCCAAGGTTAGGATGATTGTAGATGTTGATTAGAAACAATATTAGCAATCTCAGATAAAGTACATCTTTAGAGCCACATATTAGCCCTAGTCATGCATTAGAATCATCCAAGGAGGGAAGGTGTGATTAAGAGGTCAAACATGATCAAGAGTATAAATAAAATATTGATTTGATGAGTAGTAGGTAGATTGAGCAACATGATTCAAGAGTAATCATTATCTCGTATTAGTTTCATTAAAATATGGTTCAAGATGCCAAAACCAACAATTTAGAGATGTTATGTTTGAAATTAGGGCTTTTGTACAATACCACAGTGTAGGTGTCATCTTTTTTATCATTGTGATATAATGTTGTGTATTTCCAAGAAGCATATCATTGTTAAAGAGGTTTACAAAGTCAATATATTAAATTGGGATTTGAGACAGAAATATAATCACCTTGGTAGATGCCTGGATGTAGGTCTCCAAGTTCCCTTGAGTGGCCCAGATGTTGTTGGACAACCTATGAGGTGGGGTTCATGGTCTCATGGAAGTTCATCTCCCACCCGCAGATGCTCCCCTATTTCAGCACTAGAACAGGGGCCGAATAGGGTATGCCTCCCTATCCTTTGGTGCACCTCCAATAGCAAAGCAAGATGAGGAGGGATGAGGGTGGAGGTGGAATGAACCATTGGCTTATCGCTTGCTTTCCTCGTGTTGCAGGGAGGCATGAGGTCAGATAGGAGGAAAAATACTTCAGTGCCATCTGGCCCAAAGGTCTTCTCCTTTAGCAAGAACCAAACATCTCCCAAAAGGGGGCATAACCCCAAAGATATTGCTCCAGTCCTGAGCTTGGTGGTCCTCGCAGCACTGTCAGTGGTTGGAGGCAACGAGGGAGAAGCGAACCGGAGGACACTGGTTAGAAAGGTGGTTGCAAACTAGGGAGGGAGGACGAGGCCATGCAGCTAGGGGGGAGACAAGAGTAGGAGAAATAAGGGAAATGAATGAGAGTAAAAAAGAGGGCTTATAAGGTGTGAGGAAGTAAGTTTTAGGATTTCTTGCAAGACATATTGAGGTTGGATTCCATCATTTACAGATCTGGTCAGGGGAAGGAGATGACCCTCTAGCCATGGGATTCTTTCCTAAAGAAGAAAAGGAAGGAGGGATGAGTCAGGAAGCTTCTGGGATGTGCTTTGGCTCGGTCCATGAATGGGTCCGGCCCAATAACTTCAACTAAGTAAGAAAAGGGTACAAAAAGCATAAGATCATGTCATTTTCCAAAATCCATAACTTCATATGCATAGCTTTGATCGGGGAGATATTTGTGTGGTTGGATATAGAATTCAAAGATCTACAACATGACATAAAGTAGGAAGCTAGATAAATATATTGACAAGGTTCAAACAGTCTTGCAAGATGGTGACATATTAAAGTGTGCAACTTAGCTCAAAAAGGTAAATTAGTGTCACACATCATAAAGTTGATCATTGATGTGACTAAATTGAAGTATAACCACACTCAAACTATGCAATTGATATTCAATTGAGTAGTAAGTCACTTGATGAGAGAGAAAGAGTATAATCTTTGAGAGAGGAAAGTCAAGTTGTGACATATGTCTCTCCTTAAAAGAAATTTCATCCTTGAAATTTGTTCAAGATCATACTCAAGTATCAAAGTCCATATCCATCATGTCTAAGAATCCAACCTAAGGAGTCGAGGCGGTCACCACTATAGGTTTCATACATAGGTTGTTATCATAAAGGGTGTACCCATCCCCATTATATACATATTACCAGCTATTTTATCATGTTATGATATCATCTTGGCATTAGTGTTCCATAGTCCTTATCCCTATCATGTTAGGTTTCTTTCATGTATTCATACCAACTCAAGGTGTGTTGTCAAAAACTACAATATCAATTTCTCAAAATGAACATGTTCATCTTAATTGCATTCAATTACGGTTAACATCTAACTTGTGTTTCATCATTACACTGGATTTCATGCATGTTTAATTTTTGCTCAAATTTCTACCAATTCTAATCAATCATGATCATTTCTTTTCATCGTGTCTGAAATTAAGCAATTTTTTCATCATGTTTATTCTAGTTAAGACTCCAAGGACATCATCATATTTAGTTCATCATTTTTAGGTCTACATCTTTACATGTATGTTACTATTTCATATTAGGTCTATCTTATGAGAGTTACTTGTCATACATATGTCAAGGTTTAACATAAGTGAGATATTTTATGTATCAAGCGTCATTTAAGGAGCAATATTATCATCAATATCAAATTTTCATAATTGTCTCACTTGTACTAGAAAGTGCTCCACAAACTCAAGACACTTAAGCTAAGACCCATCTAGGTCAAGACAGAATGTGCTAACCACCACCATCTACTCATACAATTTTTTACCCAATTTCAAAAAACAAGGAAAACCACTAGATTCCTTTACATACAGTCACTAACCTGAGTATAAGGATTATTGTAAAGATCAATTGTCATGCACATCATCATAGGTTATTGGGACATCTCCCTCACCTAAACTAGCTAACATCATATATTCAATTGCCTCCATCTCTAGGGTTATATATTTTTATAAGAAATATAGGGTTCAACCTTTTCAAGGGGACCACACACTAGGTGTCTCAACTCACATCCTTATAAGTAGTTTAGTTAGGGACTATGTATCATTTATTTCATTGTGCATATTTTTTTAACGTTTCATATGCTATGGAGGTTTGGTACTCTAACCTTCTCTCATGTCGGGTCGACTCACATCAAGAGATTACCCTTATTGTATGTCCCAAGCTAGAGGTCCTTCTTTGTAAATAGGTTGAAGCCTATGTTGGTCCCAAAGAATATCTCATTATCCATATCTCAAAATATACAAGACTAGGAACAAGCAATCATGCCAACCCACTAGCTATGTTTAGTACATCCACTAAGTTGCATGTATTGTACAAGGTGCTACGTACAAGGTGCTAGGTTTTAGTTAGGGTTTCTTGGTCATTAGTCATTCCATATCATAGAGCATACTTGAATCACCCTACATCAAACATAGGTCAACATGAAGCAAACTCATATCATCAACATGGCCACCATTATCAACATCATCATCCTCATCATCATTGTAAGGACCCTGACCTCCGTTTAGGGCTTATCCTGTTTGCTTTTCTTAACCCTGGTGCTTAGTTTCTTGCTAATCACCCTTAGTGGTGATTAGGGTTTGTTTGTGCTTGTTGTGTGTTGGAGGTGCTACTTGCAATTAACCCAAGTCTAGGGTTGTTAAGCAAGTTTGTCACCTTGAGAGGTGTTCCTCTCTCTCCTTGCTTCCTCTAGTGTTGAGGGGAAGGGATGGGCTCGTTGCTTGAGTTTCTTTGGGCTTGGATGAGCCTTGTTGGGCCTTGTTGGGCCTTTCTTGAGCCTTGTTGGACCTTGTGTCAGCCATAGGTGTATCGGCCATGGTTGTGTCGGCATGAGGTGTGATGCCCAGAGAGGTGTATCTTCCATGGACCCCCTTTGACCTCGTTTGTGTCACCACTAGTGGACACTTGGCGCTTGATGCTTACATGTGGCAATGGCCTTGGACATGTGTTTAAGGCAAGTTAGAGGGGTGGCATTGCCCATGGACAAGTGTCCCTAGGTGGGCGACACCTTGCCTTGTCTTACCTTGGTTTCTCCTCCATCCTCTCCTATATATGTGTTCCCTTTCTCTTGCTAAGGATCCCTTTAGTTCCTTAGTTTCCCCTCCCCTTTGGTTGCACGACACCTCTTCCTTTGGAAAGCTTAGTGGCTGATCCTTATCTTTGGAGTCCTCTTCTTCTTCCTCTTAAGGTGGCCGAAGGAGGAGCTTGGTGCTAGGAGCTTGGATCTTGCTTAAGGCGGGTTACATAACTCCTAACCCTAATCATATTACTTTCTTCTATCTTCTTGTATGTTTTCTTATGATCATAATCGGCCATGTATGTTGCTAAATATGGTTCTTGCTTAGTTGCACCTAGTTGGCTGAACCATGTTTTAGGGTTTCCTTGTTGAGCAACACTCCTTTCCCTCCTTGGTCTAGAGAAGTGAGCTTGAGCTCTAGTAATATGAGCAATACCCCTCTCTCGTTTAAGTTGAGAGGTGAGCTTGTGTTCTAGTTGCTTGAGCAAGACCCTCCTCTCACCGTGGATTTGAGAGGTGAGCTTTTTGGTAGATGTAGATCTATGTTGAGGTTGATCCTTGTGGTTGCCCGATTTGTGATAGAGGTTGTGCAATACCCCTCTCTCTTAGTTGTTGAGAGGTGAGCCGATCTTCTTGATCAATCTAGGGTTTGGTGCCCTTGTGCTTGAGGTTGATGGTGATCTTGTTGAGTTGTACTTGCACAATATGGCTTGGGGATGGTGCTGCCCGATACCCTCTTTTGGACTAGAGTTTTGGTTGGTATGATGGGGTTGTGTTGGGCGATACACCTTGGTCTTTGCCTTGTGTGTTGGCTGATAGGAAGAAGCTACCTTAGTGTTGGACGATACCTATGTTGTGTTGGGGCGTTATGTGCTAGTAGTGAGGGCCTTGGGCACGTGAGTGGTATGGCTTCCCGATAGGTACCTTCATCTCTAGTGGGCATTTTAGGGTTGGCATGGGCGCCATGGCTCTAGCTATCATGGTAGTTTTTGCCCGTTATAACCCTAACCCCATGGTTGCATGATACACCTGGTTGCACGATGCACTCCCCGACCTAGCTGCATGACACCCTTGGGTGGTGGTCGTTACCTACTGTGGTAGGCTGATAAGGATGTGTCTGGTTCAGTAGGACGTTATCACCTTGGATGCACGACATGCCCCATAGACCTAGCTGCACGTTATGCTTTATGCATGATATACCTTGGTCTCTGGTTGCACGATTCACATGGATGCACAAACACATATGGTTGCACGATATACCTTGAGGTGTTAGCACGACATCCCTACTTTAGCTTGGCCGATATGTGTCTAGAATGCTTGGGTGATATGAGAGTAGTTACCCTGCCCGATACCACCTCTATTGAGGGTGCCCTGCCCATCACACTTCTTGTGAGGGTAGTGGGTACTTCTAGTGAGGGTCATGTTCCACCCGGAAACATATCGGATAGTTCTTTATCATGCAATCGCATCCTTGTTGATAAGGAATTATGGTTTATGGGTTGTGAACCTTTTGACATGTTTGATAGTAGTGAGGTAATCGATATAGTAGAATGCACATATGTAAACATGACATATCTGAAACTCTAATGACATAATATTACATGTGTTTATGATCATCTTGAATCATGTATATATAATGATAAGTTTGGAAGTATATGAGCTGCTTCACATGATGATGTGACCCATGTCTATGGTCACAGGTATGAGGCATGAATGATAAAGCATATAATCATCAATATTGCCCTATGCTTGATAGCATGATCGTTCTGTTAATCCTTGATGGCTTCAGTTATCTCTATGAATGTGTACACTAAACATGCAGGTGTTTCATGTGGACGCATAGTCAGGAAAAGTTCTATGAGGTATATATGTTTGAATGACACTACATTGATGGTCATTCTTGTTGATGAGATAACATGCATCACTTGTACAATGTGTTTAGGTCTGAGGATCTAAGTTTGGCTAAATGCCTAGTTGAGGTGCTATTCTTTGATGATGAGATCTAGGATTGTTATCCCCAGTGACGAGAATGCCTTATGAGGCAGTGGTTTCTTGTGATGAGGGATTGAGATCCCGGGATATTGTGATGGTGGTAACAATAATGTAGCTTAATGTTATATATGTGTTACAACTTGTTTGCCCCAACAATCTACTTAAAATACATTAACTAATTCCAGATGAATCTCTCATGTAGTTTGCCCTAGCCATAGATCCATCATCATCAGTAGCTAGTGATGGTGAAATAGGTTCTCCTACGGGTTAACCTGGAAGTGCATATTATTGAATATGTGTGGTTTCTCCTTGATGAAAATGAGTAGGTTAGAGTGCAACTTTGGTTGTAGACTTAAGATGTGTATAGAGCATGGTGAACAGGCCCATGTCTCAGTGTGATAGAGCATGAATGCGGTCATGGCTCAGGGAGTACGGTGAACTGGCCCGTGGCTCAGATATACTAGCATCGAGACATGTACCAAGGCGGGCTAGAGAAAGGGTATCCTGTGGGAGCTGACCCTGTGGCTGAGGCCACTTAAGCATGAGACTGTGGTCCTGCTTTAGTTCTCGTACACTAACCACGAGGTGGGAGGTCGTGGAGTCTGGCTCTTCCATTGACCTTGTATGGCACTGGCTTGGGTTTCGCAACCGAAGGTTGGATTTGAGCAGTACGGCTCACTTCCTCAGGGCATAATAACATGTAATCCAGCCGAATAGTATTTATTGCTTAAGGCAAAATATGGAACATTGATTGAGGCCTTGCTTGTGTAGCTGATCTTTTTATACTTTGCAATTACTTATACGTTCCTTATGTTATGTGGTAAGATCTTATAAATCTTATCTTATCAATCATGTTCCATAAAGAAATACTTGGCTATATGCCTTCCGTACATCTTGGTAAGCTTGGTGGTATGAATAGTTTTTCTTAGTATGCCTGTGTTTTGGTTGTTTTATGGTAGAGTCTTAGAGTCATCCCTATACTCTAAGGTCCTCGGAGGCGTTTTGACGATGTTTTACGGTGTATAGTTGATGAAGCTTTGTATATCCTACAGTTGTTCGGATATGGCCCGTTATGTATATATGAACAGGTGATGAACTCATGTGATGACGAGACAGCTGATCCTCCTAAGATGTGGACACGTATCAAGGCTTGTAGATGTTTATATAACCTGTCTTCTTGCAGGATGAGGGTCTGAATGTAATAGTTTCTTGGTTTATCTGCTTCCCGAAATTGGTTTTAATTACCTTATGTTTTTGGTAATCTAGTGGTTTATGGTGTTTTCCGCATGTTTTCATGTGGCACCTCGTTGTCTTTGTGATAGCAGGATGTGTCACCACAAGTTATGGTATCAGAGCTCTAGGTTCGCTGAGTCTATAGGGATCTAGGATTAGGTTGTGTCTGTTCTTATGAGTTTCCAGATTTTCTTACAATTATCTTCTGCCCTCAGTGGAAGAAAAAGCCAAGATGTCTGGAAATCATGAAGAACATGCCTCCAAGAGAAGTGATGTTGCATCAGTTGATGGAGCAGAAGGGCAAGCACATGGAGATCGGGTGCATGAGGTTCCCCAACTTGACCCAGCCATTCTTGAAAACCATGCCTACCAACAGCTTATGGGGCAGATGATGGCTACGATGAATCTCATGGTAGAGAGATTGCCAGTGCCTCCGCTGAGAGCACAGGCTCCCCATGGTGAAACATCGAGTATTGGGAAGACCTTTGAGCGGCTTCGCCAAGTCGAAGCTTCGGACTATGCTGGAACGGCTGATCCAGTTGATGCATATCTGTGGCTGAAAAGTCTTGAGAAGGCTTTCCAGATCCTCGACATCCCTGAAGCAGACAAAGTCAAGCACGCTATCTACCTTCTAAAGGGTAGTGCTGGCCACTAGTGGGCCATCGAGGAGGAGAAGCTACCTGGTGAGGTGATCGGTTGGGAAGTCTTCCGGCGAGAGTTCGTCAGCAGATACTTTCCGAAGACATATTTGGACGAGAAGATCAACCAGTTTGAGAACATCATCGAGTATGAAGCCAAGTTTATGGACCTATTAAGGTTTTATCCTCACATGGCAGCAACAGATGACGAGCGGATCAGACGTTTTGAAAAAGGCCTAAGTGTTGAGCTGACAACACCTGCTTCTACATTGGAGAACCGAGAACGGTTTGCCACATTTGTGGAATCTGTCTAGAGGATTGAATGGTCAGTCAGGGAGAAAAGAGAATCCATGACCAAGAAAAGGCCTGCTCAGTTCCAGAAACAGAGGTTTGATGGCTTCAAGAAGTTGAGGTTTTCAGTACCTTCTGGGTTAAGAGGTTCCAGTGCACCATCGCAGTGGTCTCTGAGTAAGGGAAGAGGATATGGTTCTTCACCGTCTAAGGCACATAGTACAACTTCTGTAGTAGTGAGAGGGCCGTCTAGGCCACAACAGCGAGACCAGTCATGCCATCTTTGTTGTCAGATCGGGCATTGGAAGTCAAATTGCCCAAGTAAAGATGTTGAAGTGACACAACAGCTGAGGTAGAATCAACAAGGGGCAGATAGACAACAACCCAGTAGTAGCATAGGGCGAGGACGCGGTCAAAATTCACAAGTGGGATCGTCTTCTCAAGGAAGCAGAGGATGTGGACAGAAAACAACAGCTCGATTCTATGCTATGAGTTAGTCGGAGGCGATAGTCAACCCGCGAGTGGTGGTAGGTCAGATGGAGTTATTTCATTCTGATTTGTCTTCTTCTTGCTTTATATCTGTTCTGGTTGACCCCGGTGCTACGCACTCTTTTATTGCACGTTCTATGCTTGATAACTGTCTGTTACCTGTTAGCTGTAAGAAAGATAGCTTGTTGTTAGAAACCCCTCTTGATGGTTCCTCGATGCTTCGAGAGGAGTGCCCATCTTGTGTTCTATCTTTTTCGGGACACATGATACAAGTGGATCTTATACCACTTGATATACATGGATTCAATGTGATCCTTAGGATGGATACCTTAGAGAAGTATAAGGTTGTGTTGGACTGCGGTTCCAAGTAGGCAGTGTTTGATGAAGATGGAGAAAAGTGGATCTTCCAAGGAGATAGAAAGATTCTTCCGACGTGTCTAGTATCAGCAATGGTGGCAAAAAAGTTGTTACGGCAAGGATGTAAGGTGTTCTTGACTCACATTGTAGATACCAAGGCAAAGGGTCCTAGTCTTGAGGAGCTGATGGTGGTCTGAGAGTTTGCAGATGTGTTTCCTGATGAGTTCCCCGACATTCCTCCACCCTGAGAGATTGATTTCGAGATCAATCTGGTTCCAGGAACACAGCCAGTTGCACATACACTATATAGGATGGCTCCAGTAGAGATGGTAGAGCTAAAGAAGCAGTTACAAGAGTTGTTAGAGAAAGGTTTCATCTGACCGAGTATGTCGCCTTGGGGTGCTCCAGTGTTGTTCGTTAAAAAGAAGGATGGATCGATGTGGCTATGTATAGATTATCGGTAGTTGAACAAGGTCACGATCAAGAACAAGTACTCGTTGCCAAGGATAAATGATTTGTTCGATCATTTGCGTGGTGCTATAGTGTTTTCAAAGATCGATCTACGGTCTGGATATGATCAGTTCAGGAATAAGGCAGATGACATACCAAAGTCAGCTTTTAGGACGAGGTATGGTAACTTCGAGTTTGTGGTTATGCCGTTTAGGCTAACCAATGCGCCTGTTGCTTTCATGGATTTAATGAATAGGGTGTTCCATTCATTTCTAGATCAATTTGTTGTAGTATTTATAGATGACATCTTGATCTACAGTCAGGACAGTCAGAAGCATGAACATCATCTTCGACAAGCATTGACTCTCCTTCGCCAACATCAGTTGTATGCCAAGTTTAGTAAGTGTGAGTTCTGGTTGAAAGAAGTAACTTTCTTGGGTCATGTGATATCTACAGAAGGAGTTAAAGTGGACCCGAAGAAGGTGGATTCTGTTGCAGAATGGGAACAGCCAAAGACACCAACAGAAGTTCACAGTTTCCTAGGTTTAGCAGGATACTACTGGAGGTTTATCAAGGACTTTAGTGTGATTGCGTTGCCGATGATGAAGCTGACCCAAAAAGATGTACCTTTTGTCTGGAATGATAGTTGCCAGCAAGCTTTCCAAAGATTGAAGGAGAAGCTGACTAGTGCTCATGTGCTAGTGCTGCCAGAGCCTGGGAAGGGTTATGTTGTCTTCTACGATGCTTCCAAGAAGGGCTTAGGATGCGTGCTGATGTAGGAAGACCATGTAGTTTCTTTTGCTTCTTGACAGCTTAAGAAACATGAGGAGAACTATCTGACTCATGATTTGGAGTTGGAAGTGATGGTTCATGCATTAAAAATTTGGAGACACTACCTTTACGGGGAAGTGTGTCAGATCTTTATAGATCATAAGAACTTGAAGTACATCTTCTCTCAGAGTGAGCTAAACATGTGACAGCGTCGTTGGATGGAGTTGATCAATGATTATGACTGCACCATTGAGTATCACCCTGGTAAAGCAAACGTGGTAGCTGATGCGCTTAGCCAAAAGTCTTCTTCTCTTCCTACAAAGAAGGCATAGTTGAGTTCCTTAGTATGCCATAGACGGGACATGTTTGTTTCCTTGTGGCAGATGAATGTGCAGATGGAAGTTTCCTTGTTAGCAGGACTTTTGGCACAATTGCAAGTCAAGCCTACGCTGAGACAGCAGATCAAAGATGCACAACAAACAGATGATACAGTGCAGTTGATCAAATCAAAGCTCGGCAGTGAAAAGCATGATGGGTTCCATGAGTCCGAAGATGGACTAGTTTGCTATCATGATAGAATGGTGGTCCCCGATGCTGATGATCTGAGGAAGCTAGTGCTCGAGGAAGCACACACATCGATGTATGCTATGCATCCAGGAGTCACCAAAGATGTATCACAATCTGAAAGACCTGTATTGGTGGTCTGGCTTGAAAAGAGACGTGGCTGAGTTTGTGGCTAGGTGTGCAGTATGCCAGCAAGTCAAGGTTGAGCATCAGAAGCCGGCATGTACGTTGTAACCTATGCCAATACCGCAGTGGAAATGGGATATATAACCATGGATTTTGTGGTTGGTCTGCCAAGAACAACTAAGAATCATGATTCCATTTGGGTGATAGTGGACAGATTGACAAAGTTTGCCCATTTCATACATGTGAAGACAACGTATACAGCCGAGAAGCTCGCTCAAGTATATGTAGATGAGATAGTACGTTTATATGGCATACCAGCAATGATAGTTTCTGACAGAGGTCCTCAGTTTACGAGTCATTTCTGGGAACAGTTGCACAAAGCTTTGGGAACACAGTTGAGGTTCAGCACCGCTTTCCACCCACAGATAGATGAACAGTCTGAAAGGACTATTCAAACTTTGGAGGATCTTCTACGGGCTTGTGTTTTGCAGTTCCTAGGTAGTTGGGATGTACATATCAATTTGATAGAGTTCTCCTACAACAATAGTTACCAACGGAGCATTGACATGACTCCCTATGAGGCCTTATATGGTAGGAAGTGCAGATCTCCTTTATGTTGGTATGAGTCTGGTGAGTATCAGCTTTTGGGTCCAGAGTTAGTACAGCAAACAACAGAAAAGATCAAAGTGATACAACAATAGCTGAAAGCGGCACAGGATAGACAGAAGTCTTATGCAGACAATCGCCAACAACCTTTAGAGTTTCAGGTGGGAGACAAGGTGTATCTCAAGGTCTCACCATGGAAAGGCGTGCAGAGGTTTGGCAGGAAAGGTAAGCTGGCACGCAGGTATATGGGGCCATATCCAGTAATAGCACGTGTTGGCAAGGTAGCTTACAAGCTAGAGTTGCCGCCAGAGTTTCACAGGTTACATCCAATGTTCCACGTCAGCATGTTGAAGAAAAGTCACCCAGATACAGGGACAGTGATACAGCCAGTCGAGGTTGAGCTTGATGAAGATGTGACCTACAAGGAAGTTCTTGTGATGATCCTTGATAGTAGAGTGAAGAAGCTGAAGAGGAAGGACCTATTTCTGGTAAAGGTTCTTTGGCATCATCGTGGCATTAAGGAAGCCACGTGGGAGCTTGAGGAAGAGATGAGGAGGAAGTATCCCTCACTTTTCTCTTCAGATTTCGAGGACGAAATCCCTTTGTAGAGGTTTATAGCTTGTAAGGACCCTGACCTCCATTTAGGGCTTATCCTGTTTGCTTTGCTTAACCATGGTGCTTAGTTGCTTGCTAATCACCCTTAGTGGTGATTAGGGTTTGTTTGTGCTTATTGTGTGTTGGAGGTGCTACTTGCAATTAACCCAAGTCTAGGGTTGTTGAGCAAGTTTGTCACCTTGAGAGGTGTTCCTCTCTCTCCTTGCTTCCTCTAGTGTTGAGAGGAAGGGTTGGGCTCATTGCTTGAGTTGCTTTGGGCTTGGATGAGCCTTGTTGGGCCTTATTGGGCCTTGCTTGAGCCTTGTTGGACCTTGTGTAGGCCATAGGTGTGTCGTCCATGGTTGTGTCGGCCTGAGGTGTGATGCCCAGGGAGGTGTATCGTCCAATGACCCCCTTTGACCTTGTTTGTGTCACCACTAGTGGACACTTGGTGCTTGATGCTTACATGTGGCAATGGCCTTGGACATGTGTTTAAGGCAAGTTAGAGGGGTGTCATTGCCCATGGACCAGTGTCCCTAGGTGGGTGACACCTTGCCTTGTCTTACCTTGGTTTCTCCTCCATCCTCTCCTATATATGTGTTCCGTTTCTCTTGTTAAGGATCCCTTTAGTTCCTTAGTTTCCCCTCCCCTTTGGTTGCACGACACCTCTTCCTTTGCAAATCTTGTTGGTCGATCCTTATCTTTGGAGTCCTCTTCTTCTTCCTCTTGAGGTGGCCGAAGGAGGAGCTTGGTGCTAGGAGCTTGGAGCTTGCTTAAGGCGGGTTACATAACTCCTAACCCTAGTCATACTACTTTCTTCTATCTTCTTGTTTGTTTTCTTATGATCATAATCGGCCATGTATGTTGCTAGATATGGTTCTTGCTTAGTTGCACCTAGTTGGCCAAACCATGTTTTAGGGTTTCCTTATTGACCCACACTCCTTTCCCTCCTTGTTCTAGAGAAGTGAGCTTGAGCTTTAGTAATATTAGCAATATCCCTCTCTCGTTTCAGTTGAACGGTGAGCTTGTGTTCTAGTTGCTTGAGCAACACCCTCCTCTCACCATGGATTCAAGAGGTGAGCTTTTTGGTAGATTGAGATCTATGTTGAGGTTGATCCTTGTGGTTTCCTGATTTGTGATAGAGGTTGTGCAAGACCCCTCTCTCTTGGTTGTTGAGAGGTGAGCCGATCTTCTTGATCAATCTAGGGTTTGGTGCCCTTGTGCTTGAGGTTGATGATGATCTTGTTGAGTTGTATCTTGCATGATATGGCTTGGGGATGGTGCTGCTCGATACCCTCTTTTGGACAAGAGTTTTGGTTGATATGATGGGGTTGTGTTGGGCGATACACCTTGGTCTTTGCCTTGTGTGTTGGTCGATAGGAAGAAGCTACCTTAGTGTTGTACGATACCTATGTTGTGTTGGGGCGTTATGTGCTGGTAGTGAGGGCCATGGGCGCGTGAGTGGTGTGGCCGCCCGATAGGTACCTTCACCTCTAGTGGGCATTGTAGGGTTGGCCTGGGTGCCATGGCTCTAGCTTTCATGGTAGTTGTTGCCCGTTATAACCCTAACCCCATGGTTGCACGATACACCTGGTTGAACGATGCACTCCCTGACCTAGCTGCACGACACCCTTGGGTGGTGGTCGTTACCTGCTGTGGTAGGCTAATAAGGTTGTGTCTGGTTTAGTAGGACGTTGTCACCTTGGATGCACGACATGCCCCATAGACCTAGTTGCACGTCATGCTTTGTGCACGATATACCTTGGTCTCTGGTTGCACAATTCACATGGATGCACGACACATATTGTCGCACCATATACCTTGAGGTGGTAGCCCGACATCCCAGCTTTAGCTTGGCCGATATGTGGCTAGAATGCTTGGGCGACATGAGAGTAGTTACCCTACCCGATACCACCTCTAGTGAGGGTGCCCTACCCATCACACTTCTTGTGAGGGTAGTGGGTACTTCTAGTGAGGGTCATGTTCCACCCAGAAACCCATCTGATAGTTCTTTATCATGCAATCGCATCCTTGTTGATAAGGAATTATGGTTTATGGTTTGTGAACCTTTTGACATGTTTGATAGTAGTGAGGTAATAGATATAGTAGAACACACATATGTAAGCATGACATATCTGAAACTCTAATGACATAATATTACATGTGTTTATGATCATCTTGAATCATGTATATATAATGATAAGTTTGGAAGTATATGAGCTACTTCACATGATGATGTGGCCCATGTCTATGGTCACAGGTATGAGGCATGAATGATAAAGCATATAATCATCAATTTTGCCCTATGCTTGATAGCATGATCATTCTGTTAATCCTTGATGGATTCAGTTATCTCTATGAATGTGTACACTAACCATGTAGGTATTTCATGTGGATGCATAGTCATGAAAAGGGCTATGAGGTATATACGTTTGAATGACACTACATTGATGGTCATTCTTGTTGATGAGATAACATGCATCACTTGTACAATGTGTTTAGGTCTGAGGATCTGAGTTTGGCTAAAATGCCTATTTGAGGTGCTATCCTCTGATGATGAGATTTGGGATTGTTATCCCCAGTGACAAGAATACCTTATGAGGCAGTGGTTTCTTATGATGAGGGATTGAGATCCCAGGATATTGTGATGGTGGTAACAATAATGTAGCTTAATGTTATATATGTGTTACAACTTGTTTGCCCCAACAATCTACTTAAATAACATTAACTAATTACAGATGAATCTCTCATGTAGTTTGCCCTGGCCATAGATCCATAATCGTCAGTAGCTGGTGATGATGAAACAGGTTCTCCTACGGGTTAACCTGGAAGCGCATATTATTGAATATGTATGGTTTCTCCTAGCCGAAAATGAGGAGGTTAGAGTGCAACTTCGGTTGTAGACTCAAGATGTGTATAGAGCATGGTGAACAGGCCCATGGATCAGTGTGATAGAGCATGAATGCGTTCACAGCTCAGGGAGCATGGTGAACTGGCACGTGGCTCAGATATACTAGCGCTGAGACCTGTACCAAGGCGGGCTAGAGAAAGGGTAGCCTGTGGGAGATGCCCTGTGGCTGAGGTCACTTAAGCATGAGACTGTGGTCCTGCTTTGGTTCTCGTGCACTGATCACAAGGTGGGAGGTCGTGGAGTTCATCTCTTCCATTAACCTTGTATGGAACCAGCTTGGGTTTCACAACCGAAGGTTGGATTTGAGCGGTACGGCTCACTTCCTCAGGGCATAATAACATGTAATCCGGCCGAATAGTATTTATTGCTTAAGGAAAAATATGGAACATTGATTGAGGCCTTGCTTGTATAGCTGATCTTGTCATACTTTGCAGTTACTTATACATTCCTTATGTTATGTGGTAAGATCTTATAAATCTTATCTTGTCAATCATGTTCCATAAAGAAATACTTGGTTATATGCCTTCCGTACATTGTGGTAAGCTTGATGGTATGAATAATTTTGCTTAGTATGCTACTATTTTGATTGTTTTGTGGTAGAGTCTTAAAGTCATCCCTGTACTCTCAGGTCCTCGGAGGCATTTTGACGATGTTTTACGGTGTATAGCTGATGAAACTTTGTATATCCTATAGCTGGTCGGATATGGCCCGTTATGTATATATGAATAGGTGATGAACTCATGTGATGACGAGACAACTGATCCTCCTAAGTTGTGGACACATATCAAAGCTTGTAGATGTTAATATAACCTGTCTTCTTGCAGGATGAGGTTCTGAATGTAATAGTTTCTTGGTTTATCTGCTTCCCGAAATTGGTTTTAATTACCCCATGTTTTTGGTAATCTAGTGGTTTATGGTGTTTTCCGCACATTTTTGCGTGGCACCTCATTGTCTGTGTGATAGTGGGATGTGTCGCCACAATCATCATCATCATCATCATCATCAGCAGCATCATTGTCATCATCATCTACATCATCATCAATCTAATCAACATCAACATCATCATTGATCATCTACCTACTACTAGTTTAATCTTTATCACGTCTATATAGCACTCTAGATATTATAGCTAACATCAACACTCTCTCATATAGACTTGATGTTACATCTCTTTCCATTTGGTTACATGGAAACTCACTACCTTTTGTGTGTGGTAACATTTTTCATATGTACATATACTTATACTAGAAATAAATTTTCTACAATGTTGAGACGGGCGATGGAAACCACCGTACTCCATTTGAACAAAACCAAAACCAAAATGAGTTACCACACTCACTAGGCAGTCTAGTACTATGACACCTAGAGAACTAGCAAGAACACGGTGCATACATGTGTAGCTACCCTAAACACATGCCCACGACATATGTTTAGGATTGTAATAAGAACTCCCTTTTCTCACCCTCTTCAACATACAACCCATAATACAAGACATAAGGAGGAGGAAAGAAAGGTTCTAAGTATTATAAAAGTCGAAGTATAGTTATAGAACATCTAGGTTTTAACCTTGAGGCTAAGTCAACTTAGTCAATAAAGGACAACTCATTAAGTGTCTAGGGTTGAGATGTAAGGTTGTATTTAGTTTGTGTTTTAGGTGAGCAATGTTTGGTGTAGTTATTGTTCATGCTTTGATAACATCTGTCAAGGCACCAATTGTTACCCAAATCCTAACTCCAAATGACTATTAAGTCAATGGTGATAGGACCTAGGTGTATGTCCCTAACATTGTATTATCAAAATGTGAATGCAGAAGCATAAAGATTAGTATACATGAACATATAGCAAACTAAAAGTACCAAATATCACAACATTCAAAAATATTATTAAGAAACATCCTTTTATTGCAAGATTACAACTACATATTAAAGAGTACAATTTTACAAGTCTGCCCATGTACACTAGTGATCCTACAACAAGTACACCAAACATAGGTCATCAATCCCATCAACTTCTAGAAATTGATGAACCTGTAAAATATGTGAAACAAGGCGGGTCAAGCACATGAGGTGTTGAGTATATATACACACATATATGCATATATATATATATATATATATATATATATATATATATATATATATATATACATATACATATATATAAGCTTTGCATAATTTGAAAAGATTGTAGAAATAAGCAAGCAAGATTGAACAAGTTAAGTGTTTAGAAAAATTAGAGCATGTATTTTATGTCATTTTACTCCAATTAAACCATCATATCATGTACTCATAAGGTCTTTGACCAACTTCCTATTGTAAGGGTCAGTAAGGGAGCTCAATATTAGATAACCCTTTTATACGTAAGGGACCTCGAGGTCATCACCAAGAGCTAACCCTATTTCTTCATTAGGGACCTCAATGGCTAAAGTCATAGACCAAAACACTATTTCAACATTGTATAATGGAGTTTTTATATATTATGTTTGCAAGTTACAAAACAACAATACAAGACAAACATCAAGTACACACTAGAATACTACATGCAATATGTGAGAAAATAAACAAGAATACATATGTATCTCATTTAAAACTAGAAATCCATAGTCATATAGTTATTAAATATTGTATTTGATTCAGAGAGTCTTAACCTAACTCATCCTTTACCATCAAAACATAAGAAACACCCGATTAACCATAAGATTGCATACATGAATTAGATTCTCATAATTAACCCTAATTAGCTTCATTTTAGGGTTCTTTCCAAGTTAGGTTCAAGGTTGCTTATTAGTACATTAGATGGTCTTTTAAAGTTGTGGATCAAGTTTCAAGTCATTTTTGTGTTCCATTCATTTTATGTGAATATTACATTATTTGTGTTATGTAAAATACAGGTCAAAATTACTCACAACAGGATAAGAAGGGCCATAGTTCACCATTTGATGAAATCCAAGCTTACAAAATGGGTTAGATCATTAATATTAGGACATAATTGTAACATCCCTGACCTGGGTTATGTCTTAACCCTGGGAGTTTTGCTTAATCAAGTTAATTATATCCTTAATTTTATCTTGTGAAAAGTAATTAAGGCTCAACAGGAACTTATATTTCAATTTTGGTCATGTTTGAATAATGTTGAAGCAATGTTTGCTTATTTTGGACTAAAGTGCAAATTACCCAAGTTGAGGGGTTAACTTACAAATGTTACTTGATAAATGTTACTCATGTGTTGAATCATCATGAGAATGAAGATGATGCAGAGGAATGGCTTGTGAAAGCCTGAGTGCCAAGAAAGAGCTGATAAAGCAATGTTTGTGCATTAAAACCTAATTTTGGTGTAATGTGCAATTTACCCAAAACCTAGGGTTCAGTATTGCAAATTATCACTGCAAAATAGTTCCTAATGTTTCTTGGAATCATGTAGAGCAATGAAAATGAGAGGGGCGTCTCATTTGAATTACTTTGGAGGAGAGAGAATCTTGATATTAAAATAATCAAAATTTAAGCATAATTGAAACCTTGATTCAATTTAATGCAAAAATAAATATATTAATTGAAATGCCTTTAAAAAAAATTGAAATGTTTGAATTCAGATATGTGTTGACGTCCTTGTGCCTTTCAAGGGCCACGAAATATCTCAAGGAGGTGAAAAACCCACTCACATTATTATAAGAAATAGAAATATCCACTCACTTATGGATATTACTATTAAATGGATTAAGGTGCTTAATTTGCTTTTCTTTAAATTGTGGATAATTGAGAATAATAAGAGGCAAATAGGATAGCCTCGTACCTAAGGAAGAGAAGGGGGCAAGTGGCAAGGATTTGGGGGAGATAATTCCTACTTTCTCTCTCCTAATTGAATTTTTAATGAAAATTGCATATAAGCTCATTTATCCATAGAGTAAAGGGGGAATTTCGAATTCACTTCCACCCTTTGCTTTCAAAACGACCTTGGGAGCTTGGGAGCAAGAGAATAACGATCCCCAACCTATTGGTAAGCTTCTTGACTCTCTTTCACCTTGAATCCATGGTGGAAATCACAAATCAATGCATGATTTCTTCTTATTTCAATCCCATTTTCAATTCTAACCATTCCTTTTCACTCAAAAGCTTGGGGACGAGCCTTGGGATAGTGAAAGGAGTTGCATCCACCATTTTTTACATGAGCTTGAAGCTTTGGAGCTCAATTGGAGGCGGATTTTATAACTTGAACCCTTAATATTGTTATTTCATTCAATTCCTTATCAAATTCCTTATCAATTGATGATCCTTTCTTCATTCTCGAATTTTTGTTTGGTTGATTGATGCAATCACCATAAAACTCACATAACTTTTTGTGGGTTTATAGCTTGATCATGATGACATCATCATAAGAACACACCTCCCCAAATATCAATTGCAAACAGTTTCAACAATTTAGTCCAATCGGTTTCACCAAACCATTTGGTGGTTTGGACCCCAAACCGTTTAGAGGAGTTGACCGTTTGGATGGGTTGACCATTTGAGGTCAGAACCCTAATACATGTTGGATGATGATCTAATGGATCCAATTGAATAATTCAATACATAGACAATCATCAAATAGCAAACCCTAATCGGGTTAAGTGCTGATTTTGCAATTGATTGTTTTAGAACTTTGGGTTGATTAACCCCAAATGGTTTCAAGACCATTTGGAAATCACCCAAACGGTATCAAGACCGTTTGGAGGTCAACCAAGACCATTTGAAGGTCTAGGGTTGAGTATGGTTGAGCATTTGAAGATCCAAAGATATTAAGTTGAAATGCAATCAATATCTAATTTGATGATCAATTCAATGATGCAAACCCTAATTGAATTTCACATATTTCAATGAAAAGTTGGGAAAACGGTCTCTAGACCATTTGGAGGTCATCCAAACGACCTCAAGACCGTTTAGAGGTTACCCAAATGACCTCAAGACCGTTTGAGGTCAGGTCATAACACAATTTGATGATAAGTCGTTGATTTCAATTGAATCAATTCCACAATGTTAACCATTGATGGTTCCTCGATTTCAAAACCCTAATTGATGGATTCTTGGTTATAAACCTTAGTTTAATTGGGTTTAAAACCCTAATTTATGGTCTAATTGAGGGGTGATTCAATGGTTCAATTGATGAATGGATCAAGGATCCAATGGATACTCGATTCATTATTTCAAACCTTGAAATTAGTTAAGTGTTGGAGACCTTTTTGGTCCATTCGGTTTGGAGAGGGTTTGGACCAAATGGTCTTAAGACCGTTTGAGTCCAAACAGTCTCAAGTCCATTTGGGTCCAAACGGTCTCAAACCATTTGGAGACCCAAGCCCATTCGTTTTCTAGGGCAACATGCCCAAACAGTTTCAAACCGTTTAAAGATCAAAAGGGTCAAGATCGTTTGGTGATTTAGAGTGATAAAATCAATTGATAACTTAATGAGATGAAGTATCAATTGACCCTATATTTTTTACTAATTTATCTTAAAGAAAATCACTAGGGTTGTACCTTTAGTGTGACAAAGTGGTTTTTCTGGCATAATTCCGAGGACGGAATTTCTTTTAAGGTGTGTAGGATGTGATGGAGTGGACTTTTAGAATCCTAAATGTCCAATGATATAATTGAAATCATATGGTTGAGTTATATTGAGAGTTCCAAGCTTTTGACAAAGTAGGTGTGTTGATGTGAGGTTGGCATAATGATTAAGACATCTCTTTTAATGCCTTTTGAGGAATTTAATTGAATGGTCTAATAGATGATTTTGGTCACCAAATTTGAGTAGAAGGTAGATCGAGAGATAAAGAAGCTATGGTTAAAATTTGGTGGCATTTGGATGCTCCTAGAGGGAGTTATTTAAGTTTGTATATTATCAAATAATGTGTGATGTGTTGTATCATGAAGCAATGTTTAATATCTGCATTTTAGGCCTAGATCGGTTGTGCTTTGCACTGAAAGAGCATAGCCATGGATTGGTAGCGTGGCACCATCTTGACCTTTAGATGTTTAAATCTATGCCTTCTGTAACATCCCTGACTTGGGTTATGAGTTAACCCTAGGTGTTTTGCCTAAATATGTAATTAAATCTTTTTGATTATCTTTTGGCATGTAATTAAGTTCCTAAGGAACATACATTTTCATTTCTGTCCCTTTTTAAACAATGATTGTAGTATTGTTTGGTAATACAGGGACCTATGTGCAAATTACCCAGGTAAGGGGTTTAACTTGCAAATTTCACAAGTTAAGATGTTCCTCTAGTAAATAGACATCATATGAGGGAATATGATGAGGTATGATGGATTTCCCAAGTTTGGGCACCAAGGTGCAGCTTGTGGAGCAATCCTTGTGCTTAAAAACCCTATTTTGGAGAAAAATGCAGTTTACCCAATTTGAGGGGTGCAACTTGTGCTATAGACTTTCTAGAATATCTTTTATTACTCTTGTCATCATTTAGAGTAGAAATGGTGAAAGGGACACATCAATGAATAATCAGATAAGAAAAATGACCTTTGTACATAAAATTCACTAAGTTTGAGTAAGGAAACCTTTCATATATGTACCCCAGTTGAAAGTTGGCTTTCTTTACCCCTAGATCTTGAGATTTCATGAGCTTTGCATAAGTTTAGATGAGGTTGGACGTGCCTTAGAAATAAGGAGGGACTTGGATGAGAGTTACATGCTTTAGAGGTCCTTATGGTGAAAATCAGCCTAAACTATATAAGCACCTTTCTTTCCAAACCAAGCAAACGTTTTCCTTCACTTCCTCACTTCTTATCTTTCTCAACCAGACAAAGCAAAGCTCAGGAGCTGAAGGGGACGACCAACCTGTTCTAGGTAAGAGAACACCACCTTCTAGCTTGGATTCATGGAGGAAATCGTATTACAATGTTGAATTGCTAGTTTTCTTACTTAGGTTCCTTGTTCTAGCCGACCATCCCCATCTTTTTCTTGAAGAATTGACCTTGGCCGACCTGTGGAGCTCAAGATGCCATTAAAGGCTTGAAGCTTGGAAGCTTGGAAGCTCTAGGAACCATGTTTGAGGCGGGTTTTATAACTCTAACCCTTAGCTTTGTTATGCATATCTTTGTTCTTGTTTTCTATGATTAGATCTTCTTCTACCTCCCTTCTTCCTTGCTCTTTTGCAAGAAAAACGGTGGAGGAACCGACCTGAACAGAGGTTGAGGATGATGGGCGTGGATTCCTAGGTCACTTTTTGAAACGACCTTGATCCCTTTTTGGTCCAAACGGGTGCAACTCGTTTAAGGTCAAACGGGTTCAACCTGTTTGATCTCAAACGATCCTGCAAGATCGTTTGGATCAAAACGACCCCAAGACCGTTTCATAGGGTTGACCAAGGTACGACCGTTTGAGGGTCTATTCACAATGTATTGAATTTCATTCCTACAAAGAATTGTAATCTAATTCCTAACCAATTAAGAGTTGAAGACACTTCAATAACCTAACCCTAATCGGGTGAAAGTTGCTGATTTCAATATAGATCTTGTTGAGTTTTGGGTTGAAGGACCCAAACGGGTTCCAACCCGTTTGGGGGTTCATCCAAACGATCTCACACTCGTTTAGTGACACCCCAAGATCATTTGGAGGTCTAAGGTTAAAGAAATTTGATGGTTTGAGGGTCCAATTACAAGATGTTGATAAAGTGATGAAAAGTGCTAATTTTTAATTTAATTAGGGTTCAACCCTTATCAAATCATCTTGGTTTTTGGTCAAACTTTGGGAAAACGGTCTCACGATCGTTTGGAGGTCATCCAAACGACCTCAAGACCGTTTGAGCCTAGTTTGGGCCCAATTGGAGGTCAATTGATAGGTTCAACTCTGATTTGATTCATATTGTTGAACATTGATGATTAGCCGATTGAAAACCCTAATTGAGTTAGATTTAACCCTAATTGGCTTTCAATTGAGGGTCAATTTGGTGTCCAGTTGATTGAGGCTCATCCTAATTGACTCAATTTGTATATGGTTAACATGGCTTGGGCCAATTGAAAGCTTCAACATAAGAAATCCTATTCAAGCATAAACTTTGTGTCACCTTTTATGTTCATGCGGTTTGAACCCAATTAGACCCACAATCGTTTTAGACCAAATGAGTTCACACTCGTTTAGGTCCAAACGAGTTCACACTCGTTTGAGTCCAAATGAGTCCACACTCGTTTGAGTCCAAACGGGTTCACACCCATTTAAGCTCAAACGGGTTCACACTCGTTTAGGCTCAAACGGGTCCACACTCGTTTGGACTTAAATGGGTCCACACTCGTTTAAGGTTCAAATGGATTCAAGGTCATTTGAGATTAAACAAGTTCAAGGTCGTTTAAGAATCAAATGGGTTGAAGGTTGAAGGTTAAACCCTAAACCAATTGGAGACCTTCAAGGTTGATTATACTTAATCACTTGAAGGTGTAAATGGTTCAATGATGATCTAATCTAAACCCTAACAATAACCTAAGATGTTAAGGGACTAAGTGGCTAATGAATTGACCCATGATGATGGTCAATGGGTAAATTACCAAAATGCCCCTGAAAGGTTCAATTGAGTGATACCTTGTTTTAATCAAACCCTAATCACATGATAGTGATGAGTTGACTTGTGTTAATCAATGAGGACTTAACCCAACCTAATCTAGATTGGTGTAATCACTATCTACTAGTTAGACGAGAGAGAAAGTACTAATTATAATGGAAACTCAAGTAAAATACCTTCAATATACATGAATGTGCAAATTTAGGTATGATCCACTTATGTGAGATCATGGAAACCCTAATTATGATAATTGATGAATCTTAATCTTATCTGAGGTCTTTAATGATGATGTTTCTCATACATGAGGATGTTATGAGATCATTTCACCATGAGGTGAATAGTAAACCCTAATTCTAGGGTGATGACATGTAATGTGAATAGTAAACCCTAATTATAGGGTGATGACATGTAATGTGAATAGTAAACCCTAATTGATGAAAACCAGGGAAACCTAGCTCTTGTATGAGTAGGGAGATACAACTTCTTTAAATGAGTTACTTACTGTTATCAGTTGATTTAACCATGCATGTTCCTTTATGAGGATGATCATATCCAGGTATGGATGATGATACTATATTCATTGAAAACATGTATGATGATAAAAGAATACTGAAATGTACCTAACTAATCAATTATAATCATGCCATGTAGAGCCCTGATCATAGATCCATCATTGTCAGGAGTTAAATGATGGTGAAATAGGTTTTCCTAAGGGGATTCCTGGAGCACATACTTTTGAATATGTGGGGTAATATGGATGTGAATTTCCTTACATCCTAGTGTAGGAATTGATGTAGATGTATCTTAATCTATCAATCCTTCACTATGTTTTATGCCGGTATGAGGTAACACTAATCTCCCGAGGAAATCTTTTATACCGCATCGATGAGAGATAAACAAGAAATCTTTCGGTAGTGAAGAGAGTACAGAATGCCACTGTGACTCTAATAGCGAAGTACCAGAATACCCTGGTAAGCTATAGTAGTAGAGACACTAGATGTCCTGCATGTTGATCCTCTTACTGACTGAGGAAGATGAGGTCATAAGAATCCGACTCTTTTGATGACCTATGTATGATTCCGATGCGACTTAATAGTGATCGGTTGGAGTATGAGCGGTATACCTCATCTCCGTAGGGCATAATGATGTTTGTAAAACATAATCAACCGCGTAGCATATCTGCTTAGGTTGAACTACGAAATACATTGGTTGAAGATACATTACTTAGTATACATGTTCTTCATATTCCTTAAATGTTGTTGTTCTAATTGATAACAATCTACTGCTGATTACCTTAAAGCTTTTATTGCCTATGTTATTCTTGGTTGCTATAATAAAGCTTCTGGCGAAGAGTTATAACTCTCGCTGGGACAATTATTTAAAATTGTCTCACCCCGTAGATTTCAACTTTTTAGGTGGTCGTCGAGGGCGAAGGAATCAATCTTCAGGTGACCAATATCAGCAGCAGCAGTATCAGGAGCAGCAGTAAATCTCAGGTGGAGATTCAGACTGCTGAGTTGTATAGTTAGATAGTCAGTTCTGTGTTCTCTGTACTCTCAGGTCCTTGGAGTCTTTTGGTCTGAGATTTTGGTTTTGAGTTCTTGAGATTTTGTATCATGTTGTATATAATTACTCAAGAAGTAATTATCTGAGATGTAAACAGTTTATCTCCTTTTATGAAAGAAGTTTTTATAGATTCAAGCTCTTATCTCGAAAAGTTTTAATTTCCCGTGATTTTTGTCTTCCGCTGTTAATCGAATAGCTTCCGCTAAGTTTATATCGTGGTTTTGGAAATCAGAGCCCACAGAAACCCTAATTATGATAATTGATGAATCTTAATCTTATCTGAGGTCTTTAATGATGATGTTTCTCATACATGAGGATGTTATGAGATCATTTCACCATGAGGTGAATAGTAAACCCTAATTCTAGGGTGATGACATGTAATGTGAATAGTAAACCCTAATTATAGGGTGATGACATGTAATGTGAATAGTAAACCCTAATTGATGAAAACCAGGGAAACCTAGCTCTTGTATGAGTAGGGAGATACAACTTCTTTAAATGAGTTACTTACTGTTATCAGTTGATTTAACCATGCAGGTTCCTTTATGAGGATGATCATATCCAGGTATGGATGATGATACTATATTCATTGAAAACATGTATGATGATAAAAGAATACTGAAATGTACCTAACTAATCAAGTATAATCATACCATGTAGAGCCCTGATCTTAGATCCATCATTGTCAGGAGTTAAATGATGGTGAAACAAGTTTTCCTAAGGGGATTCCTGGAGCACATACTTTTGAATATGTGGGGTAATATGGATGTGAATTTCCTTACATCCTAGTGTAGGAATTGATGTAGATGTATCTTAATCTATAATTCCTTCACTATGTTTTATGCCGGGATGAGGTAACACTAATCTCCCGAGGAAATCTTTTATACCGCATCGATGAGAGATAAACAAGAAATCTTTCGATAGCGAAGAGAGTACAGAATGCCACTGTGACTCTAATAGCGAAGTACCAGAATACCCTGGTAAGCTATAGTAGTATAGACACTAGATGTGCTGCATGTTGATCCTCTTACTAACTGAGGAAGATGAGGTCATAAGAATCCGGCTCTTTTGATGACCTATGTATGATACCGATGCGACTTAATAGTGATCGGTTGGAGTATGAGCGGTATACCTCATCTCCGCAGGGCATAATGATGTTTGTAAAACATAATCAACCGTGTAGCATATCTGCTTAGGTTGAACTACGCAATACATTGGTTGAAGATATATTACTTAGTATACATGTTCTTCATATTCCTTAAATGTTTTTGTTCTAATTGATAACAATCTGCTACTGATTACCTTAAAGCTTTTATTGCCTATGTTATTCTTGGTTGCTATAATAAATCTTCTGGCGAAGAGTTATAACTCTCACTGGGACAATTATTTAAAATTGTCTCACCCCGTAGATTTCAACTTTTTAGGTGGTCGTCGAGGGCGAAGGAATCAATCTTCAGGTGACCAATATCAGCAGCAGCAGTATCAGGAGCAGCAGTAAATCTCAGGTGGAGATTCATACTGCTGAGTTGTATAGTTAGATAGTCAGTTCTATGTGTTCTCTCTACTCTCAGGTCCTTGGAGTCTTTTGGTCTGAGATTTTGGTTTTGAGTTCTTGAGATTTTGTATCATGTTGTATATAATTACTCAAGAAGTAATTATCTGAGATGTAAACAGTTTATCTCCTTTTATGAAAGAAGTTTTTATAGATTCAAGCTCTTATCTCGAAAAGTTTTAATTTCCTGTGATTTTTGTCTTCCGCTGTTAATCGAATCACTTCCGCTAAGTTTATATCGTGGTTTTGGAAATCAGAGCCCACAATTAGTGGTATCAGAGCTCTAGGTTCGCTGAGTCTACAGAGACATAGGACTTAGGATGTCGAGTCTATCCTTAGTATTTCTTTCATATCTAATAGAGTCTTCTTCTCCTCAGGAGAAGAAGATAATTAAGGATGTCTGAACAACACGAGGAGTACGTGGCACAAAGTAGTGTTGCTGCACCCCAAGGAGGTGCAAGGAACCCGGAGATAGAACAACCTGTACTTGAGCCACCCAGAGAACCACCTAAGTTTGACCCAGTTGACATGGGAAACCCATCTGTTCAAACTATGTTCGGGCAGTTTATGACTGCTATGACACACATCACCGACAGGATGCCCATGCCTGCACCTAGGGCACCTGCCCAGCCTGAAGGACAAGGTATCGGTAAGACGTTCGAGCGACTTCGTCGTGTCGGAGCAACCGAATACTTTGGAACAGCTGATCCTGCAGATGCCGATCTGTGGTTAACCGAGTTGGAGAAAGCTTTTAGAATCCTCAACATCCCAGAAGCTCAGAAGGTTAGACATGTTTTCTATCTTCTCAAGGGAAGTGCTGGTCACTGGTGGACCATGGAAGAGCAGAAGAGGCCTGGAGTGGAGATCTCGTGGGAAGATTTTCGTCGGGAATTTATCAATAGATATTTTCCAAAGACCTTCCTAGACGAGAAGATCTCTCAGTTTGACAGATTGAGGCAAGGCATGATGAACATTAGCGAGTATGAAGCTAAGTTCATGGAGTTATTGCGGTTTTGTCCGCACATGGCTGCCACAGAAGAAGAAAGAATCAGAAGGTTCGAGAAGGGTTTAAACGCCGACTTGACTCCTCCCGTGTCTGCTCTAGAGAATCGGGAGAGGTTTGCTACCTTTGTTGAGTCAGTCCGAAGGATAGAGAAATCTGTAGTCGAGAAGAGACAAACTCATAAAAGATATCTGTAGTTCCAGGGTTCTTCATCTAGAGACTTTAAGAAGCCTAGATTCTCTGCACCTACACCTCCACCACCCAGAACTAGTGCTCAGACACAGTGGACACCGAGTAGAGGCAGGGGATGAAGCCTACCACTACAAGAGACTCACAGTTCAGCATCAATGTCAGTTGTAGGACCACCCAGACCACAACAACTGGAGAAGAGCTGTTACAACTGTGGGAAGGTGGGACATTTGATGAAGGACTGCCGATCTAGGCCTATCAGTCTGACACAACCTCCGAGACAGAGTCAACAGGGATCACAGAGAAGGAAATCTCAAGGAGCAGCTTGAGGACGTGGACAAGCGTCTCAAGCTGGATCATCAGCACCACCTCAACACCAGGCGACAGTGAGGTTCTATGCTATGAACCCACCAGATGCAGTGGTCAATCCACGGGTAGTGGCAGGTCATATGGAACTTTTATATTCTGATATGTCTAAATCCTGTGTTGTATCTGTTCTGATTGACCCGGGTGCTACGCACTCCTTTGTCACTCATAGAGTGATTCGTAACTGCAATATGACAATTAGTCATAGGACAGATAGCTTGTTTTTGGAGACTCCGTTGAGTGGGTCTGCCATTTTGGAGGAGGTATGCTCTCCCTGCATCCTCTTCTTTTCTGATCATCGCATTCAAGTGAACCTTATACCACTTGATATGCAAGGATTTGATATAATCCTCGGGATGGATACCTTAGAAAGGTATCGAGTTGTCTTGGATTGTGAATCCAAACAGGCTGTGTTTGCTGATGATAGCAGCACATGGATCTTTCAAGGAGAGAGAAAGATTCTGCCCACCTGTCTTGTATCAGCTATGGTGGCTAACAAGCTGATGAGGCAAGGATGTTATGCATTCCTGGCACATGTAGTAGATGTTACCAAAGAAGGTCCCAGCCCTGCTGAAGTTCCTATAGTCAGGGAATTCAAGGACGTGTTTCCTAAAGAACTTTCAGGTATACCACCACCTCGAGAAATTGATTTTGAAATCAATTTGATCCCAGATACAAAACCTATAGCCCAGACACCGTATAGGATGGCGCCTGCTGAGATGGCAGAACTCAAGAAACAACTTCAAGAGTTGCTTGAGAAAGGTTTTATCCGACCGAGCACTTCACCGTGGGGTGCTCCGGTTTTGTTTGTTAAAAAGAAAGATGGGTCAATGCGGTTGTGCATTGATTATAGACAAATCAATAAAGTAACAATAAAGAATAAGTACCCGTTGCCGAGGATTGATGATCTTTTTGACCAGTTGTGTGATGCAACAATCTTCTCAAAGATAGACTTGAGGTATGGATATCATCAACTCCGTATTAAGGATAGTGACATATCCAAGTCTGCCTTTAGGACACGATATGGTCACTATGAGTTCACGGTTATGTCGTTTGGACTAACCAATGCACCGGCTGCATTCATGGAACTCATGAATAGAGTTTTTCGACCTTTCCTTGATCAGTGTGTTGTCGTCTTCATAGATGACATTCTGATTTATAGTAAGGATGCTCAGCAGCATGAACAGCATCTTCGACAGGCTCTAACTCTACTAAGAAAACATAAGCTATATGCTAAGTTTAGCAAGTGTGAGTTCTGGTTGTCAGAAGTATCTTTTCTTGGACATGTGATATCTTCCTCGGGTATTCATGTTGACCCTACAAAGGTAGATTCTGTTCTACAGAGGGAACAACCAAAGACACCAACAGAGATTCGAAGTTTCTTGGGATTAGCTGGTTATTATCGAAGGTTTATTAAGAATTTCAGTTCTATAGCCTTACCATTAACCAAGTTAACCCGGAAAGATGTTCCTTTTACCTGGAGTGATAAGTGTCAACAGTCTTTTCAGCTGTTGAAGGAGAGGTTGACAAGTGCACCTGTGCTTGTGTTACCTGAGCAAGGAAAAGGATACATAATTTTCTATGATGCCTCCAAGAATGGACTCGGATGCGTGTTGATGCAGGATAAGCAAGTGATTTCTTTTGCTTCACGACAGCTTCAGAAACACGAAGAGAATTATCTGACACATGATCTGGAGTTAGTTGATGTGGTTCATGCCCTGAAGATCTAGAGACATTATCTCTACGAAGAGACATTCCAGATTTTCACAGATCACAAAAATCTTAAGTATATCTTCTCTCAGCATGAGCTTAACATGAGGCAGCGTCGCTGGATGGAGTTAATCAAGGACTACGACTGTACAATAGATTACCATCCAGGAAAGGCCAATGTAGTTGCAGATGCCTTGAGTAGGAAATCAGCAACATCAACCATGGATAGAGCACAACTAAACTCTTTAGTATGCTCTAAGAGAGATATGCTTATCTCTTTAAGGCAAGACAATGTACAGTTGAAGGTGTCATTGTTATCCGGGTTGTTGGCTGAGATGCATATTAAACCTACCCTAAGAGAGCAGATTAAGGAGGCACAACAGGTTGATGTTGTAGTTCAGCAGATTAGATCAGAGTATGGAAATGAGAAGCGAGATGGTTTCTATGACTCAGATAATCATGTAGCATGTTATCATGGGAGGATGATAGTGTCGGATATGGATAACTTGAGGAAGTTAGTTCTAGAAGAAGCTCATTCTTCGATGTATGCTATGCATCCAAGGAGCACCAAGATGTATTGAAATTTGAAAGATTTGTATTGATGGCCTGGAATGAAGAAGGATGTTGTAGAGTTTGTGATGAGGTGTCTTGTGTGTCAGCAAGTTAAAGCTGAACACCAAAAGCCTGCAGGAACAATGCAACCTTTACCCATACCACAGTGGAAGTGGGACCATGTGACCATGGACTTTGTTGTTGGCCTACCAAGGACAAGCAAAGGACATGATTCCATTTGGGTAGTTGTTGATAGGTTGACTAAGACAGCGCATTTCTTACCTGTCAAAACAACCTTTTCTACTGAAAGGTTATCACAGTTGTATGTTCAAGAGATAGTGCGTTTGCACGGAGTTCCTGTCACCATAGTTTCTGACAGAGGTCCCTAGTTTACAAGTCGCTTTTGGGAGCAACTACACAGAGCCTTAGGCACCAAGCTAAGGTTTAGTACGGCTTTTCATCCACAGACTGATGGACAGTCGGAAAGAACCATACAGACCTTGGAAGACCTGTTGAGAGCATGTGTTCTCCAGTTTACCGGAAGTTGGGATCTACACCTAAGCTTGATAGAGTTTGCCTATAACAATAGCTATCAGCATAGTATTGATATGGCACCCTATGAAGCTTTGTATGGTAGACGTTGTAGATCACCCTTGTGTTGGTATGAGACTGGTGAACATCAGTTGTTGGGTCCTGATCTTGTGCAGCAAACTACAGAGAAGATCAAAGTTATACAACAACAGCTTAAGACTGCACAGGATAGACAGAAGTCGTATGCTGATAAGCGTCGTAGACCGTTAGAGTTACAGGTTGGAGACAGAGTGTACCTCAAGGTCTCGCCTTGGAAATGAGTCCTTCGCTTTGGAAGGAAAGGAAAGTTAGCACATAGATTTATGGGACCTTATCCAATCATTGAACGGGTTGGAAAGGTCGCCTATAGACTAGAGTTACCACTAGAGTTGTAGAGGTTACACCCTATGTTTCACATTTCTATGCTGAGGAAATTTCACCCCGATACTGAGTCAGTTCTACAACCTATGGAGGTAGAATTGAATGATGACATATCTTATGAGGAAGGACCAGTATCAATCCTTGGTAATAGAATTAAAAAGCTAAAGAAGAAAGATATAAGCCTTGTGAAAGTCCTCTGGAATCACCATGGTGTCGAAGAAGCCACTTGGGAACTAGAGGATGAGATGAGAAGGAAATACCCTGCTCTTTTCTCCTAGTATGCTTTATCGATTTCGGGGACAAAATCCTTGTAAGGGGTGGATAATTTGTAACATCCCTGACCTGGGTTATTAGTTAACCCTAGGTGTTTTGCCTAAATATGTAATTAAATCTTTGTGATTATCTTTTGGCATGTAATTAAGTTCCTAAGGAACATACATTTTCATTTCTGTCCCTTTTTAAACAATGATTGTAGTATTGTTTGGTAATACAGGGACCTATGTGAAAATTACCCAGGTAAGGGGTTTAACTTGCAAGTTTCACAAGTTAAGATGTTCCTCTAGTAAAGAGACATCATATGAGGTAATATGATGAGGTATGATGGATTTCCCAAGTTTGGGCACCAAGGTGCAGCTTGTGGAGCAATCCTTGTGCTTAAAAACCCTATTTTGGAGAAAAATGCAGTTTACCCAATTTGAGGGGTGCAACTTGTGCTATAAACTTTCTAGAATATCTTTTATTACTCTTTTCATCATTTAGAGTAGAAATGGTGAAAGGGACACATCAATGAATAATCAGATAAGAAAAATGACCTTTGTACATAAAATTCACTAAGTTTGAGTAAGGAAACCTTTCATATATGTACCCTAGTTGAAAGTTGGCTTTCTTTACCCCTAGATCTTGAGATTTCATGATCTTTGCATAAGTTTAGATGAGGTTGGACGTGCCTTAGAAATAAGGAGGGACTTGGATGAGAGTTACATGCTTTAGAGGTCCTTATGGTGAAAATCAGCCTAAACTATATAAGCACCTTTCTTTCCAAACCAAGCAAATGTTTTCCTTCACTTCCTCACTTCTTATCTTTCTCAACCGGCTAAAGCAAAGCTCAGGAGCTCAAGGGGACGACCAACCTGTTCTAGGTAAGATAACACCACCTTCTAGCTTGGATTCATGGAGGAAATCGTATTACAAGGTTGAATTGCTAATTTTCTTACTTAGGTTCCTTGTTCTAGCCGACCATCCCCATCTTTTTCTTGAAGAATTGACCTTGGCCGACCTGTGGAGCTCAAGACGCCATTAAAGGCTTGAATCTTGGAAGCTTGGAAGCTCTAGTAACCACATTTGAGGCGGGTTTTATAACTCTAACCCTTAGCTTTGTTATGCATATCTTTGTTCTTGTTTTCTATGATTAGATCTTCTTCTACCTCCCTTCTTCCTTGCTCTTTTGCAAGCAAAACGGTGGAGGAACCGACCTGAACAAAGGTTGAGGATGATGGGCGTGGATTCCTAGGTCACTTTATGAAACGACCTTGAACCCTTTTTGGTCCAAACGGGTGCAACTCGTTTAAGGTCAAACGGGTTCAACACGTTTGATCTCAAACGATCCTGCAAGATCGTTTGGATCAAAATGACCCCAAGACCGTTTCATAGGGTTGACCAAGGTACGACCGTTTGAGGGTCTATTCACAATGTATTGAATTTCATTCCTACAAAGAATTGTAATCTAATTCCTAACCAATTAAGAGTTGAAGACACTTCAATAACCTAACCCTAATCGGGTGAAAGTTGTTGATTTCAATATAGATCTTGTTGAGTTTTGGGTTGAAGGACCCAAACGGGTTCCAACCCATTTGGGGGTTCATCCAAACGATCTCACACTCGTTTAGTGACACCCCAAGATCGTTGGGAGGTCTAAGTTTAAAGAAATTTGATGGTTTGAGGGTCCAATTACAAGATGTTGATAAAATGATGAAAAGTGCTAATTTTTAATTTAATTAGGGTTCAACCCTTATCAAATCATCTTGGTTTTTGGTCAAACTTTGGGAAAATGGTCTCAAGATTGTTTGGAGGTCATCCAAACGACCTCAAGACCGTTTGATCCAAGTTTGGGCCCAATTGGAGGTCAATTGATAGGTTCAACTCTGATTTGATTCATATTGTTGAACATTGATGATTAGCCTATTGAAAACCCTAATTGAGTTAGAATTCACCCTAATTGGCTTTCAATTGAGGGTCAATTTGGTGTCCAGTTGATTGAGGCTCATCCTAATTGACTCAATTTGTATATGGTTAACATGGCTTGGGCCAATTGAAAGCTTCAACATAAGAAATCCCATTCAAGCATAAACTTTGTGTCACCTTTTATGTTCATGCGGTTTGAACCCAATTAGACCCACAATCGTTTTAGACCAAATGAGTTCACACTCGTTTAGGCCCAAATGAGTTCACACTCATTTGAGTCCAAACGAGTCCACACTCGTTTGAGTCCAAATGGGTTCACACCCGTTTAAGCTCAAACAGGTTCACACTCGTTTACGCTCAAACGGGTCCACACTCGTTTGGACTTAAATGGGTCCACACCCGTTTAAGATTAAGTGGATCCACACTCATTTAAGGTTCAAATGGATTCAAGGTCATTTGATATTAAACAAGTTCAAGGTCGTTTAAGAATCAAATGGGTTGAAGGTTGAAGGTTAAACTCTAAACCAATTGGAGACCTTCAAGGTTGATTATACTTAATCACTTGAAGGTGTAAATGGTTCAATGATGATCTAATCTAAACCCTAATATTAACCTAAGATTTTAAGGGACTAAGTGGCTAATGAATTGACCCATGATGATGGTCAATGGGTAAATTACCAAAATGCCCCTGAAAGGTTCAATTGAGTGATACCTTGTTTTAATCAAACCCTAATCACATGATAGTGATGCGTTGACTTGTGTTAATCAATGAGGACTTAACCCAACCTAATCTAGATTGGTGTAATCACTATATACTAGTTATAGGAGAGAGAAAGTACCAATTATAATGGAAACTCAAGTAAAATACCTTCAATATACATGAATGTGCAAATTTAGGTATGATCCACTTATGTGAGATCATGGAAACTGTAACATCCCTGACCTGGGTTATGAGTTAACCCTAGGTGTTTTGCCTAAATATGTAATTAAATCTTTGTGATTATCTTTTGGCATGTAATTCAGTTCCTAAGGAACATACATTTTCATTTATATCCCTTTTTAAACAATGATTGTAGTATTGTTTGGTAATACAGGGACCTATGTGCAAATTACCTAGGTAAGGGGTTTAACTTGCAAATTTCACAGGTTAAGATGTTCCTCTAGTAAAGAGACATCATATGAGGGAATATGATGAGGTATGATGGATTTCCCAAGTTTTGGCACCAAGGTGCAGCTTGTGGAGCAATCCTTGTGCTTAAAAACCCTATTTTGAAGAAAAATGCAGTTTACCCAATTTGAGGGGTGCAACTTGTGCTATACACTTTCTAGAATATCTTTTATGACTCTTGTCATCATTTAGAGTAGAAATGATGAAAGGGACACATCAATGAATAATCAGATAAGAAAAATGACCTTTGTACATAAAATTCACTAAGTTTGAGTAAGGAAACCTTTCATATATGTACCCTAGTTGAAAGTTGGCTTTCTTTACCCCTAGATCTTGAGATTTCATGAGATTTGCATAAGTTTAGATGAGGTTGGACGTGCCTTAGAAATAAGGAGGGACTTGGATGAGAGTTACATGCTTTAGATGTCCTTATGGTGAAAATTAGCCTAAACTATATAAGCACCTTTCTTTCCAAACCAAGCAAATGTTTTCCTTCACTTCCTCACTTCTTATCTTTCTCAACCAGCCAAAGAAAATCTCAGGAGCTCAAGGGGACGACCAACCTGTTCTAGGTAAGAGAACACCACCTTCTAGCTTGGATTCATGGAGGAAATCGTATTACAAGGTTGAATTGCTAGTTTTCTTACTTAGGTTCCTTGTTCTAGCCGACCATCCCCATCTTTTTCTTGAAGAATTGACCTTGGCCGACCTGTGGAGCTCAAGATGCCATTAAAGGCTTGAATCTTGGAAGGTTGGAAGCTATAGGAACCACGTTTGAGGTGGGTTTTATAACTCTAACCCTTAGCTTTGTTATGCATATCTTTGTTCTTGTTTTCTATGATTAGATCTTCTTCTACCTCCCTTCTTCCTTGCTCCTTTGCAAGCAAAACGGTGGAGGAACCGACCTGAACAGAGGTTGAGGATGATGGGCGTGGATTCCTAGGTCACTTTATGAAACGACCTTGAACCCTTTTTGGTCCAAACGAGTGCAACTCGTTTAAGGTCAAATGGGTTCAACCCGTTTGATCTCAAACGATCCTGCAAGATCGTTTGGATCAAAATGACCCCAAGACCATTTCATAGGGTTGACCAAGGTACGACCATTTGAGGGTCTATTCATAATGTATTGAATTTCATTCCTACAAAGAATTGTAATCTAGTTCCTAACCAATTAAGAGTTGAAGACACTTCAATAACCTAACCCTAATCGGGTGAAAGTTGCTGATTTCAATATAGATCTTGTTGAGTTTTGGGTTGAAGGACCGAAACGGGTTCCAACCCATTTGGGGGTTCATCCAAACGATCTCACACTCATTTAGTGACACCCCAAGATCGTTTTGAGGTCTAAGGTTAAAGAAATTTGATGGTTTGATGGTCCAATTACAAGATGTTGATAAAGTGATGAAAAGTGCTAATTTTTAATTTAATTAGGGTTCAACCCTTATCAAATCATCTTGGTTTTTGGTCAAACTTTGGGCAAATGGTCTCAAGATTGTTTGGCGGTCATCCAAACGACCTCAAGACCGTTTGAGCCAAGTTTGGGCCCAATTGGAGGTCAATTGATAGGTTCAACTCTGATTTGATTCATATTGTTGAACATTGATGATTAGCCGATTGAAAACCCTAATTGAGTTAGATTTAACCCTAATTGGTTTTCAATTGAGGGTCAATTTGGTGTCCAGTTGATTGAGGCTCATCCTAATTGACTCAATTTGTATATGGTTAACATGGATTGGGCCAATTTAAAGCTTCAACATAAGAAATCCTATTCAAGCATAAACTTTGTGTCACCTTTTATGTTCATGCGGTTTGAACCCAATTAGACCCACAATCGTTTTAGACCAAACAAGTTCACACTCGTTTAGGCCCAAACGAGTTCACACTCGTTTGAGTAAAAATGATTCCACACTCGTTTGAGTCCAAACGGGTTCACACCCGTTTAAGCTCAAACGGGTTCACACTCGTTTAGGCTCAAACGGGTCCACACTCGTTTGGACTTAAATGGGTCCACACCCGTTTAAGATTAAGTGGGTCCACACTCGTTTAAGGTTCAAATGGATTCAAGGTCATTTGAGATTAAACAAGTTCAAGGTCGTTTAAGAATCAAATGGGTTGAAGGTTGAAGGTTAAACCCTAAACCAATTGGAGACCTTCAAGGTTGATTATACTTAATCACTTGAAGGTGTAAATGGTTCAATGATGTTCTAATCTAAACCCTATTAGTAACCTAAGATGTTAAGGGACTAAGTGGCTAATGAATTGACCCATGATGATGGTCAATGGGTAAATTACCAAAATGCCCCTGAAAGGTTCAATTGAGTGATACCTTGTTTTAATCAAACCCTAATCACATGATAGTGATGAGTTGACTTGTGTTAATCAATGAGGACTTAACCCAACCTAATCTAGATTGGTGTAATCACTATCTACTAGTTAGAGGAGAGAGAAAGTACCAATTATAATGGAAACTCAAGTAAAATACCTTCAATATACATGAATGTGCAAATTTAGGCATGATCCACTTATGTGAGATCATGGAAACCCTAATTATGATAATTGATGAATCTTAATCTTATCTGAGGTCTTTAATGATGATTTTTCTCATACATGAGGATGTTATGAGATCATTTCACCATGAGGTGAATAGTAAACCCTAATTCTAGGGTGATGACATGTAATGTGAATAGTAAACCCTAATTATAGGGTGATGACATGTAATGTGAATAGTAAACCCTAATTGATGAAAACTAGGGAAACCTAGCTCTTGTATGAGTAGGGAGATACAACTTCTTTAAATGAGTTACTTACTGTTATCAGTTGATTTAACCATGCAAGTTCCTTTATGAGGATGATCATATCCAGGTATGGATGATGATACTATATTCATTGAAAACATGTATGATGATAAAAGAATACTGAAATGTACCTAACTAATCAAGTATAATCATACCATGTAGAGCCCTGATCATAGATCCATCATTGTCAGGAGTTAAATGATAGTGAAACAGGTTTTCCTAAGGGGATTCCTGGAGCACATACTTTTGAATATGTGGGGTAATATGGATGTGAATTTCCTTACATCCTAGTGTAGGAATTGATGTAGATGTATCTTAATCTATCAATCCTTCACTATGTTTTATGTCGGGATGAGGTAACACTAATCTCCCGAGGAAATCTCTTAGACCGCATCGATGAGAGATAAACAAGAAATCTTTCGGTAGCGAAGAGAGTACAGAATGCCACAGTGACTCTAATAGCGAAGTACCAGAATACCCTGGTAAGCTATAGTAGTAGAGACACTAGATGTCCTGCATGTTGATCGTCTTACTGACTGAGGAAGATGAGGTCATAATAATCTGGCTCTTTTGATGACCTATGTATGATACCGATGCGACTTAATAGTGATCGGTTGGAGTATGAGCGGTATACCTCATCTCCGCAAGGCATAATGATGTTTGTAAAATATAATCAACCGCGTAGCATATCTGCTTAGGTTGAACTATGAAATACATTGGTTGAAGATACATTACTTAGTATACATGTTCTTCATATTCCTTAAATGTTGTTGTTCTAATTGATTACAATCTGCTACTGATTACCTTAAAGCTTTTATTGCCTATGTTATTCTTGGTTGCTATAATAAAGCTTCTGGCGAAGAGTTATAACTCTCACTGGGACAATTATTTAAAATTGTCTCACCCCGTAGATTTCAACTTTTTAGGTGGTCGTCGAGGGCGAAGGAATCAATCTTCAGGTGACCAATATCAGCAGCAGCAGTATCAGGAGCAGCAGTAAATCTCAGGTGGAGATTCAGACTGCTGAGTTGTATAGTTAGATAGTCAGTTCTATGTGTTCTCTGTACTCTCAGGTCCTTGGAGTCTTTTGGTCTGAGATTTTGGTTTTGAGTTCTTGAGATTTTGTATCATGTTGTATATAATTACTCAAGAAGTAATTATCTGAGATGTAAATAGTTTATCTCCTTTTATGAAAGAAGTTTTTATAGATTCAAGCTCTTATCTCGAAAAGTTTTAATTTCCCGTGATTTTTGTCTTCCGCTGTTAATCGAATCGCTTCCGCTAAGTTTATATCGTGGTTTTGGAAATCAGAGCCCACAATTAGTGGTATCAGAGCTCTAGGTTCGCTGAGTCTACAGAGACATAGGACTTAGGATGTCGAGTCTATCCTTAGTATTTCTTTCATATCTAATAGAGTCTTCTGCTCCTCAGGAGAAGAAGATAATTAAGGATGTCTGAACAACACGAGGAGTACGTGGCACAAAGTAGTGTTGCTGCACCCCAAGGATGTGCAAGTAGCCCGGAGATAGAACAACCTGTACCTGAGCCACCCAGAGAACCACCTAAGTTTGACCCAGTTGACATGGGAAACCCATCTGTTCAAACTATGTTCGGGCAGTTTATGACTGCTATGACACACATCACCGACAGGATGCCCATGCCTGCACCTAGGGCACCTGCCCAGCCTGAAGGACAAGGTATCGGTAAGACGTTCGAGCGACTTCGTCGTGTCGGAGCAACCGAATAATTTGGAACAGCTGATCCTGCAGATGCCGATCTGTGGTTAACCGGGTTGGAGAAAGCTTTTAGAATCCTCAACATCCCAGAAGCTTAGAAGGTTAGACATGCTGTCTATCTTCTCAAGGGAAGTGTTGGTCACTGGTGGACCATGGAAGAGCAGAAGAGGCCTGGAGTGGAGATCTCGTGGGAAGATTTTCGTCGGGAATTTATCAATAGATATTTTCCAAAGACCTTCCTAGATGAGAAGATCTCTTAGTTTGAGAGATTGAGGCAAGGCATGATGAACATTAGCGAGTATGAAGCTAAGTTCATGGAGTTATTACGGTTTTGTCCGCACATGGCTGCCACAGAAGAAGAAAGAATCAGAAGGTTCGAGAAGGGTTTAAACGCTGACTTGACTACTCCCCTGTCTGCCCTAGAGAATCGAGAGAGGTTTGCTACCTTCGTTGAGTCAATCCAAAGGATAGAGAAATCCGTAGTCGAGAAGAGACAAACTCATAAAAGATATTCGCAGTTCCAGGGTTCTTCATCTAGAGACTTTAAGAAGCCTAGATTCTCTGCACCTACACCTCCACCACCCAGAACTAGTGCTCAGACACAGTGGACATTGAGTAGAGGCAGGGGACGAAGCCTACCACTACAAGAGACTCACAGTTCAGCATCAATGTCAGTTACAGGACCACCCAGACCACAACAACTACAGAAGAGTTGTTACAACTGTGGGAAGGTGGGATATTTAATGAAGGACTGCCGATCTAGGCCTGTCAGTGTGACATAGCCTCCGAGACAGAGTCAACAGGGATCACAGAGAAGGCAATCTCAAGGAGCAGCTCGAGGACGTGGACAAGCGTCTCAAGCTGGATCATCAGCACCACCTCAACACCAGGCGACAGCGAGGTTCTATGCTATGAACCCACTAGATGCAGTGGTCAATCCACGGGTAGTGGCAGGTCAGATGGAACTTTTATATTCTGATATGTCTAAATCATGTGTTGTATCTGTTCTGATTGACCCAGGTGCTACGCACTCCTTTGTCACTCGGAGAGTGATTCATAACTGCAATATGACAATTAGTCATAGGACAGATAGCTTGTTTTTGGAGACTCCGTTGAGTGGGTCTACCATTTTGCAGGAGGTATGCTCTCCCTCCATCCTCTTCTTTTCTGATCATCGCATTCAAGTGAACCTTATACCACTTGATATGCAAGGATTTGATATAATCCTTGGGATGGATACCTTAGAAAGGTATCGAGTTGTCTTGGATTGTGAATCCAAACAGGCTGTGTTTGCTGATGATAGCATCACATGGATCTTTCAAGGAGAGAGAAAGATTTTTCCCACCTTTCTTGTATCATCTATGGTGGCTAACAAGCTGATGAGGCAAGGATGTTATGCATTCCTGGAACATGTAGTAGATGTTACCAAAGAAGGTCCCAACCCTGCTGAAGTTCCTATAGTCAGGGAATTCAAGGATGTGTTTCCTAAAGAACTTCCAGGTATACCACCGTCTCGGGAAATTGATTTTGAAATCAATTTGATCCCAGATACAAAACCTATAGCCCAGACACCGTAAAGGATGGCGCCTGCTGAGATGGCAGAACTCAAGAAACAACTTCAAGAGTTGCTTGAGAAAGGTTTTATCCGACCGAGCACTTCACCGTGGGGTGCTCTGGTTTTGTTTGTTAAAAAGAAAGATGGGTCAATGCAGTTGTGCATTGATTATAGACAACTCAATAAAGTAACAATGAAGAATAAGTACTCGTTGCCGAGGATTGATGATCTTTTTGACCAGTTGCGTGATGCAACAATCTTCTCAAAGATAGACTTGAGGTCTGGATATCATCAACTTTGTATTAAGGATAGTGACATATCCAATTCTGCCTTTAGGACACGATATGGTCACTATGATTTCACGGTTATGTCGCTTGGACTAACCAATGCACCGACTGCAATCATGGAACTCATGAATAGAGTTTTTCGACCTTTCCTTGATCAGTGTGTTGTCGTCTTCATAGATGACATTCTGATTTATAGTAAGGATGCTCAGCAGCATGAACAACATCTCCGGCAGGCTCTAACTCTGCTAAGAAAAAATAAGCTATATGCTAAGTTTAGCAAGTGTGAGTTCTGGTTGTCGGAAGTATCTTTTCTTGGACATGTGATATCTGCCTCGGGTATTCGTGTTGACCCTACAAAGGTAGATTCTGTTCTACAGTGGGAACAACCAAAGACACCAACGGAGATTCGAAGTTTCTTGGGATTAGCTGGTTATTATCGAAGGTTTATTAAGAATTTCAGTTCTATAGCCTTGCCATTAACCAAGTTAACCCGAAAAGATGTTCCTTTTACCTGGAGTGATAAGTGTCAATAGTCTTTTCAGCTGTTGAAGGAGAGGTTGACAAGTGCACCTGTGCTTGTGTTACCTGAGCAAGGAAAAGGATACATAATTTTCTGTGATGCCTCCAAGAATGGACTCAAATGCGTGTTGATGCAGGATAAGCAAGTGATTGCTTTTGCTTCACGACAGCTTAAGAAACACGAAGAGAATTATCCGACACACGATCTGGAGTTAGCTGCTGTGGTTCATGCCCTGAAGATCTGGAGACATTATCTCTACGGAGAGACATTCCAAATTTTCACAGATCACAAAAATCTTAAGTATATCTTCTCTCAGCATGAGCTTAACATGAGGCAACGTCGCTGGATGGAGTTAATCAAGGACTACGACTATACAATAGATTACCATCCAAGAAAGGCCAATGTAGTTGCAGATGCCTTGAGTAGGAAATCAGCAACATCAACCATGGATAGAGCACAACTAAACGCTTTAGTATGCTCTAAGAGAGATATGCTTATCTCTTTAAGGCAAGACAATGTACAGTTGAAGGTGTCATTGTTAGTCAGGTTGTTGGTTGAGATGCATATTAAACCTACCCTAAGAGAGCAGATTAAGGAGGCACAACAGGTTGATGTTGTAGTTCAGCAGATTAGATCAGAGTATGGAAATGAGAAGCGAGATGGTTTCTATGACTCAGATGATCATGTAGCATGTTATCATGGGAGGATGATAGTGCCGGATATGTATAACTTGAGGAAGTTAGTTCTGGAAGAAGCTCATTCTTCGATGTATGCTATGCATCCAAGGAGCACCAAGATGTATCGAAATTTGAAAGATTTGTATTGGTGGCCTGGAATGAAGAAGGATGTTGTAGAGTTTGTGATGAGGTGTCTTGTGTGTCAGCAAGTTAAAGATGAACACCAAAAGCTAGCAGGAACAATGCAACCTTTACCCATACCACAGTGGAAGTGGGACCATGTGACCATGGACTTTGTTGTTGGCCTACCAAGGACAAGCAAAGGACATGATTCCATTTGGGTAGTTGTTGATAGGTTGACTAAGACAGCGCATTTCTTACCTGTCAAAACAACCTTTTCTACTGAAAGGTTATCACAGTTGTATGTTCAAGAGATAATGTGTTTGCACGGAGTTCCTGTCACCATAGTTTCTGACAGAGGTCCCCATTTTACAAGTCGCTTTTGGGAGCAACTACACAGAGCCTTAGGCACCAAGCTAAGGTTTAGTACGGCTTTTCATCCACAGAATGATGGACATTCGGAAAGAACCATACAGACCTTGGAAGACATGTTGAGAGCATGTGTTCTCCAGTTTACCAGAAGTTGGGATCTACACCTAAGCTTGATAGAGTTTGCCTATAACAATAGCTATCAACATAGTATTGATAAGGCACCCTATCAAGCTTTGTATGGTAGACGTTGTAGATCACCCTTGTGTTGGTATGAGACTGGTGAACATCAGTTGTTGGGTCATGATCTTGTGCAGCAAACTACAGAGAAGATCAAAGTTATACAACAACAGCTTAAGACTGCACAGGATAGACAGAAGTCGTATGCTGATAAGCGCCGTAGACCGTTAGAGTTCCAGGTTGGAGACAGAGTGTACCTCAAGGTCACGCCTTGGAAAATAGTCCTTCGCTTTGGAAGGAAAGGAAAGTTAGCACCTAGATTTATGGGACCTTATCCAATCATTGAACAGGTTGGAAAGGTCGCCTATAGACTAGAGTTACCACTAGAGTTGCAGAGGTTACACCCTGTGTTTCACATTTCTATGCTGAGGAAATGTCACCCCGACACTGAGTCAGTTCTACAACCTATGGAGGTAGAATTGAATGATGACATATCTTATGAGGAAGGACCAGTATCAATCCTTGATAATATAATTAAAAAGCTAAAGAAAAAAGATATAAGCCTTGTGAAAGTCCTCTGGAATCACCGTGGTGTCGAAGAAGCCACTTGGGAACTAGAGGATGAGATGAGAAGGAAATACCCTGCTCTTTTCTCCTAGTATGCTTTATCGATTTCAGGGACGAAATCCTTGTAAGGGGTGGATAATTTGTAACATCCCTGACCTGGGTTATGAGTTAACCCTAGGTGTTTTGCCTAAATATGTAATTAAATCTTTGTGATTATCTTTTGGCATGTAATTAAGTTCCTAAGGAACATACATTTTCATTTTTGTCCCTTTTTAAACAATGATTGTAGTATTGTTTGGTAATACAGGGACCTATGTGCAAATCACCCAGGTAAGGGGTTTAACTTGCCAATTTCACAATTTAAGATGTTGATCTAGTAAAGAGACATCATATGAGGGAATATGATGAGGTATGATGGATTTCCCAAGTTTGGGCACCAAGGTGCAGCTTGTGGAGCAATCCTTGTGCTTAAAAACCCTATTTTGGAGAAAAATGCAGTTTACCCAATTTGAGGGGTGCAACTTGTACTATACACTTTCTAGAATATCTTTTATTACTCTTGTCATCATTTAGAGTAGAAATGATGAAAGGGACACATCAATGAATAATCAGATAAGAAAAATGACCTTTGTACATAAAATTCACTAAGTTTGAGTAAGGAAACCTTTCATATATGTACCCTAGTTGAAAGTTGGCTTTCTTTACCCCTAGATCTTGAGATTTCATGAGATTTTCATAAGTTTAGATGAGGTTGGACGTGCCTTAGAAATAAGGAGGGACTTGGATGAGAGTTACATGCTTTAGAGGTCCTTATGGTGAAAATCAGCCTAAACTATATAAGCACCTTTCTTTCCAAACCAAGCAAACGTTTTCCTTCACTTCCTCACTTCTTATCTTTCTCAACCAGCCAAAGAAAATCTCAGGAGCTCAAGGGGACGACCAACCTGTTCTAGGTAAGAGAACACCACCTTCTAGCTTGGATTCATGGAGGAAATCGTATTACAAGGTTGAATTGCTAGTTTTCTTACTTAGGTTCCTTGTTCTAGCCGACCATCCCCATCTTTTTCTTGAAGAATTGACCTTGGCCGACCTGTGGAGCTCAAGATGCCATTAAAGGCTTGAACCTTGGAAGGTTGGAAGCTCTAGGAACCACGTTTGAGGTGGGTTTTATAACTCTAACCCTTAGCTTTGTTATGCATATCTTTGTTCTTGTTTTCTATGATTAGATCTTCTTCTACCTCCCTTCTTCCTTGCTCCTTTGCAAGCAAAACGGTGGAGGAACCGACCTGAACAGAGGTTGAGGATGATGGGCGTGGATTCCTAGGTCACTTTATGAAATGACCTTGAACCCTTTTTGATCCAAACGGGTGCAACTCGTTTAAGGTCAAATGGGTTCAACCCGTTTGATCTCAAACGATCCTGCAAGATCGTTTGGATCAAAATGACCCCAAGACCATTTCATAGGGTTGACCAAGGTACGGCCATTTGAGGGTCTATTCATAATGTATTGAATTTCATTCCTACAAAGAATTGTAATCTAGTTCCTAACCAATTAAGAGTTGAAGACACTTCAATAACCTAACCCTAATCGGGTGAAAGTTGCTGATTTCAATATAGATCTTGTTGAGTTTTGGGTTGAAGGACCGAAACGGGTTCCAACCCATTTGGGGGTTCATCCAAACGATCTCACACTCATTTAGTGACACCCCAAGATCGTTTTGAGGTCTAAGGTTAAAGAAATTTGATGGTTTGATGGTCCAATTACAAGATGTTGATAAAGTGATGAAAAGTGCTAATTTTTAATTTAATTAGGGTTCAACCCTTATCAAATCATCTTGGTTTTTGGTCAAACTTTGGGAAAATGGTCTCAAGATTGTTTGGCGGTCATCCAAACGACCTCAAGACCGTTTGAGCCAAGTTTGGGCCCAATTGGAGGTCAATTGATAGGTTCAACTCTGATTTGATTCATATTGTTGAACATTGATGATTAGCCGATTGAAAACCCTAATTGAGTTAGATTTAACCCTAATTGGATTTCAATTGAGGGTCCATTTGGTGTCCAGTTGATTGAGGCTCATCCTAATTGACTCAATTTGTATATGGTTAACATGGATTGGGCCAATTGAAAGCTTCAACATAAGAAATCCTATTCAAGCATAAACTTTGTGTCACCTTTTATGTTCATGCGGTTTGAACCCAATTAGACCCACAATCGTTTTAGACCAAACGAGTTCACACTCGTTTAGGCCCAATCGAGTTCACACTCATTTGAGTCAAAATGAGTCCACACTCGTTTGAGTCCAAACGGGTTCACACCCGTTTAAGCTCAAACGGGTTCACACTCGTTTAGGCTCAAACGGGTCCACACTCGTTTGGACTTAAATGGGTCCACACCCGTTTAAGATTAAGTGGGTCCACACTCGTTTAAGGTTCAAATGGATTCAAGGTCATTTGAGATTAAACAAGTTCAAGGTCGTTTAAGAATCAAATGGGTTGAAGGTTGAAGGTTAAACCCTAAACCAATTGGAGACCTTCAAGGTTGATTATACTTAATCACTTGAAGGTGTAAATGGTTCAATGATGTTCTAATCTAAACCCTATTAGTAACCTAAGATGTTAAGGGACTAAGTGGCTAATGAATTGACCCATGATGATGGTCAATGGGTAAATTACCAAAATGCCCCTGAAAGGTTCAATTGAGTGATACCTTGTTTTAATCAAACCCTAATCACATGATAGTGATGAGTTGACTTGTGTTAATCAATGAGGACTTAACCCAACCTAATCTAGATTGGTGTAATCACTATCTACTAGTTAGAGGAGAGAGAAAGTACCAATTATAATGGAAACTCAAGTAAAATACCTTCAATATACATGAATGTGCAAATTTAGGTATGATCCACTTATGTGAGATCATGGAAACCCTAATTATGATAATTGATGAATCTTAATCTTATCTGAGGTCTTTAATGATGATTTTTCTCATACATGAGGATGTTATGAGATCATTTCACCATGAGGTGAATAGTAAACCCTAATTCTAGGGTGATGACATGTAATGTGAATAGTAAACCCTAATTATAGGGTGATGACATGTAATGTGAATAGTAAACCCTAATTGATGAAAACTAGGGAAACCTAGCTCTTGTATGAGTAGGGAGATACAACTTCTTTAAATGAGTTACTTACTGTTATCAGTTGATTTAACCATGCAGGTTCCTTTATGAGGATGATCATATCCAGGTATGGATGATGATACCATATTCATTGAAAACATGTATGATGATAAAAGAATACTGAAATGTACCTAACTAATCAAGTATAATCATACCATGTAGAGCCCTGATCATAGATCCATCATTGTCAGGAGTTAAATGATAGTGAAATAGGTTTTCCTAAGGGGATTCCTGGAGCACATACTTTTGAATATGTGGGGTAATATGGATGTGAATTTCCTTACATCCTAGTGTAGGAATTGATGTAGATGTATCTTAATCTATCAATCCTTCACTATGTTTTATGTCGGGATGAGGTAACACTAATCTCCTGAGGAAATCTCTTAGACCGCATCGATGAGAGATAAACAAGAAATCTTTCGGTAGTGAAGAGAGTACAGAATGCCACTGTGACTCTAATAGCGAAGTACCAGAATACCCTGGTAAGCTATAGTAGTAGAGACACTAGATGTCCTGCATGTTGATCGTCTTACTGACTGAGGAAGATGAGGTCATAAGAATCTGGCTCTTTTGATGACCTATGTATGATACCGATGCGACTTAATAGTGATCGGTTGGAGTATGAGCGGTATACCTCATCTCCGCAAGGCATAATGATGTTTGTAAAATATAATCAACCGCGTAGCATATCTGCTTAGGTTGAACTATGAAATACATTGGTTGAAGATACATTACTTAGTATACATGTTCTTCATATTCCTTAAATGTTGTTGTTCTAATTGATTACAATCTGCTACTGATTACCTTAAAGCTTTTATTGCCTATGTTATTCTTGGTTGCTATAATAAAGCTTCTGGCGAAGAGTTATAACTCTCACTGGGACAATTATTTAAAATTGTCTCACCCCGTAGATTTCAACTTTTTAGGTGGTCGTCGAGGGCGAAGGAATCAATCTTTAGGTGACCAATATCAGCAGCAGCAGTATCAGGAGCAGCAATAAATCTCAGGTGGAGATTCAGACTGCTGAGTTGTATAGTTACATAGTCAGTTCTATGTGTTCTCTGTACTCTCAGGTCCTTGGAGTCTTTTGGTCTGAGATTTTGGTTTTGAGTTCTTGAGATTTTGTATCATGTTGTATATAATTACTCAAGAAGTAATTATCTGAGATGTAAATAGTTTATCTCCTTTTATGAAAGAAGTTTTTATAGATTCAAGCTCTTATCTCGAAAAGTTTTAATTTCCCGTGATTTTTGTCTTCCGCTGTTAATCGAATCGCTTCCGCTAAGTTTATATCGTGGTTTTGGAAATCAGAGCCCACAATTAGTGGTATCAGAGCTCTAGGTTCGCTGAGTCTACAGAGACATAGGACTTAGGATGTCGAGTCTATCCTTAGTATTTCTTTCATATCTAATAGAGTCTTCTGCTCCTCAGGAGAAGAAGATAATTAAGGATGTCTGAACAACACGAGGAGTACGTGGCACAAAGTAGTGTTGCTGCACCCCAAGGATGTGCAAGTAACCCAGAGATAGAACAACCTGTACCTGAGCCACCCAGAGAACCACCTAAGTTTGACCCAGTTGACATGGGAAACCCATCTGTTCAAACTATGTTCGGGCAGTTTATGACTTCTATGACACACATCACCGACAGGATGCCCATGCCTGCACCTAGGGCACCTGCCCAGCCTGAAGGACAAGGTATCGGTAAGACGTTCGAGCGACTTCGTCGTGTCGGAGCAACCGAATAATTTGGAACAGCTGATCCTGCAGATGCCGATCTGTGGTTAACCGGGTTGGAGAAAGCTTTTAGAATCCTCAACATCCCAGAAGCTTAGAAGGTTAGACATGCTGTCTATCTTCTCAAGGGAAGTGTTGGTCACTGGTGGACCATGGAAGAGCAGAAGAGGCCTGGAGTGGAGATCTCGTGGGAAGATTTTCGTCGGGAATTTATCAATAGATATTTTCCAAAGACCTTCCTAGATGAGAAGATCTCTCAGTTTGAGAGATTGAGGCAAGGCATGATGAACATTAGCGAGTATGAAGCTAAGTTCATGGAGTTATTACGGTTTTGTCCGCACATGGCTGCCACAGAAGAAGAAAGAATCAGAAGGTTCGAGAAGGGTTTAAACGCCGACTTGACTACTCCCCTGTCTGCCCTAGAGAATCGAGAGAGGTTTGCTACCTTCGTTGAGTCAATCCGAAGGATAGAGAAATCCGTAGTCGAGAAGAGACAAACTCATAAAAGATATCCGCAGTTCCAGGGTTCTTCATCTAGAGACTTTAAGAAGCCTAGATTCTCTGCACCTACACCTCCACCACCCAGAACTAGTGCTCAGACACAGTGGACACTGAGTAGAGGTAGGGGACGAAGCCTACCACTACAAGAGACTCACAGTTCAGCATCAATGTTAGTTACAGGACCACCCAGACCACAACAACTGCAGAAGAGTTGTTACAACTGTGGGAAGGTGGGATATTTAATGAAGGACTGCCGATCTAGGCCTGTCAGTGTGACATAGCCTCCGAGACAGAGTCAACAGGGATCACAGAGAAGGCAATCTCAAGGAGCAGCTCGAGGACGTGGACAAGCGTCTCAAGCTGGATCATCAGCACCACCTCAACACCAGGCGACAGCGAGGTTCTATGCTATGAACCCACCAGATGCAGTGGTCAATCCACGGGTAGTGGCAGGTCAGATGGAACTTTTATATTCTGATATGTCTAAATCATGTGTTGTATCTGTTCTGATTGACCCAGGTGCTACGCACTCCTTTGTCACTCGGAGAGTGATTCATAACTGCAATATGACAATTAGTCATAGGACAGATAGCTTGTTTTTGGAGACTCCGTTGAGTGGGTCTACCATTTTGCAGGAGGTATGCTCTCCCTGCATCCTCTTCTTTTCTGATCATCGCATTCAAGTGAACCTTATACCACTTGATATGCAAGGATTTGATATAATCCTTGGGATGGATACCTTAGAAAGGTATCGAGTTGTCTTGGATTGTGAATCCAAACAGGCTGTGTTTGCTGATGATAGCAGCACATGGATCTTTCAAGGAGAGAGAAAGATTTTGCCCACCTTTCTTGTATCAGCTATGGTGGCTAACAAGCTGATGAGGCAAGGATGTTATGCATTCCTGGCACATGTAGTAGATGTTACCAAAGAAGGTCCCAACCCTGCTGAAGTTCCTATAGTCAGGGAATTCAAGGACGTGTTTCCTAAAGAACTTCCAGGTATACCACCGTCTCGGGAAATTGATTTTGAAATAAATTTGATCCCAGATACAAAACCTATAGCCCAGACACCGTAAAGGATGGCGCCTGCTGAGATGGCAGAACTCAAGAAACAACTTCAAGAGTTGCTTGAGAAAGGTTTTATCCGACCGAGCACTTCACCGTGGGGTGCTCTGGTTTTGTTTGTTAAAAAGAAAGATGGGTCAATGCAGTTGTGCATTGATTATAGACAACTCAATAAAGTAACAATGAAGAATAAGTACTCGTTGCCGAGGATTGATGATCTTTTTGACCAGTTGCGTGATGCAACAGTCTTCTCAAAGATAGACTTGAGGTCTGGATATCATCAACTTTGTATTAAGGATAGTGACATATCCAAGTCTGCCTTTAGGACACGATATGGTCACTATGAGTTCACAGTTATGTCGCTTGGACTAACCAATGCACCGACTGCAATCATGGAACTCATGAATAGAGTTTTTCGACCTTTCCTTGATCAGTGTGTTGTCGTCTTCATAGATGACATTCTGATTTATAGTAAGGATGCTCAGCAGCATGAACAGCATCTCCGACAGGCTCTAACTCTGCTAAGAAAAAATAAGCTATATGCTAAGTTTAGCAAGTGTGAGTTCTGGTTGTCGGAAGTATCTTTTCTTGGACATGTGATATCTGCCTCGGGTATTCGTGTTGACCCTACAAAGGTAGATTCTGTTCTACAGTGGGAACAACCAAAGACACCAACGGAGATTCGAAGTTTCTTAGGATTAGCTGGTTATTATCGAAGGTTTATTAAGAATTTCAGTTCTATAGCCTTGCCATTAACCAAGTTAACCCGAAAAGATGTTCCTTTTACCTGGAGTGATAAGTGTCAATTGTATTTTCAGCTGTTGAAGGAGAGGTTGACAAGTGCACCTGTGCTTGTGTTACCTGAGCAAGGAAAAGGATACATAATTTTCTGTGATGCCTCCAAGAATGGACTCAAATGCGTGTTGATGCAGGATAAGCAAGTGATTGCTTTTGCTTCACGACAGCTTAAGAAACACGAAGAGAATTATCCGACACACGATCTGGAGTTAGCTGCTGTGGTTCATGCCCTGAAGATCTGGGGACATTATCTCTACGGAGAGACATTCCAGATTTTCACAGATCACAAAAATCTTAAGTATATCTTCTCTCAGCATGAGCTAAACATGAGGCAACGTCGCTGGATGGAGTTAATCAAGGACTACGACTGTACAATAGATTACCATCCAGGAAAGGCCAATGTAGTTGCAGATGCCTTGAGTAGGAAATCAGCAACATCAACCATGGATAGAGCACAACTAAACGCTTTAGTATGCTCTAAGAGAGATATGCTTATCTCTTTAAGGCAAGACAATGTACAGTTGAAGGTGTCATTGTTAGTCAGGTTGTTGGCTGAGATGCATATTAAACCTACCCTAAGAGAGAAGATTAAGGAGGCACAACAGGTTGATGCTGTAGTTCAACAGATTAGATCAGAGTATGGAAATGAGAAGCGAGATGGTTTCTATGACTCAGATGATCATGTAGCATGTTATCATGGGAGGATGATAGTGCCGGATATGTATAACTTGAGGAAGTTAGTTCTGGAAGAAGCTCATTCTTTGATGTATGCTATGCATCCAAGGAGCACCAAGATGTATCGAAATTTGAAAGATTTGTATTGGTGGCCTGGAATGAAGAAGGATGTTGCAGAGTTTGTGATGAGGTGTCTTGTGTGTCAGCAAGTTAAAGATGAACACCAAAAGCCAGCAGGAACAATGCAACCTTTACCCATACCATAGTGGAAGTGGGACCATGTGACCATGGACTTTGTTGTTGTCCTACCAAGGACAAGCAAAGGACATGATTCCATTTGGGTAGTTGTTGATAGGTTGACTAAGACAGCGCATTTCTTACCTGTCAAAACAACCTTTTCTACTGAAAGGTCATCACAGTTGTATGTTCAAGAGATAGTGCGTTTGCACGGAGTTCCTGTCACCATAGTTTCTGACAGAGGTCCCCAGTTTACAAGTCGCTTTTGGGAGCAACTACACAGAGCCTTAGGCACCAAGCTAAGGTTTAGTACGGCTTTTCATCCACAGACTGATGGACAGTCGGAAAGAACCATACAGACCTTGGAAGACCTGTTTAGAGCATGTGTTCTCCAGTTTACCAGAAGTTGGGATCTACACCTAAGCTTGATAGCGTTTGCCTATAACAATAGCTATCAGCATAGTATTGATAAGGCACCCTATGAAGCTTTGTATGGTAGACGTTGTAGATCACCCTTGTGTTGGTATGAGACTGGTGAACATCAGTTGTTGGGTCCTGATCTTGTGCAGCAAACTACAGAGAAGATCAAAGTTATACAACAACAGCTTAAGACTGCACAGGATAGACAGAAGTCGTATGCTGATAAGCGCCGTAGACCGTTAGAGTTCCAGGTTGGAGACAGAGTGTACCTCAAGGTCTCGCCTTGGAAAATAGTCCTTCGCTTTGGAAGGAAAGGAAAGTTAGCACCTAGATTTATGGGACCTTATCCAATCATTGAACGGGTTGGAAAGGTCGCCTATAGACTAGAGTTACCACTAGAGTTGCAGAGGTTACACCCTGTGTTTCACATTTCTATGCTGAGGAAATGTCACCCCGACACTGAGTCAGTTCTACAACCTATGGAGGTAGAATTGAATGATGACATATCTTATGAGGAAGGACCAGTATCAATCCTTGATAATATAATTAAAAAGCTAAAGAAAAAAGATATAAGCCTTGTGAAAGTCCTCTGGAATCACCGTGGTGTCGAAGAAGCCACTTGGGAACTAGAGGATGAGATGAGAAGGAAATACCGTGCTCTTTTCTCCTAGTATGCTTTATCGATTTCAGGGACGAAATCCTTGTAAGGGGTGGATAATTTGTAACATCCCTGACCTGGGTTATGAGTTAACCCTAGGTGTTTTGCCTAAATATGTAATTAAATCTTTGTGATTATCTTTTGGCATGTAATTAAGTTCCTAAGGAACATACATTTTCATTTTTGTCCCTTTTTAAACAATGATTGTAGTATTGTTTGGTAATACAGGGACCTATGTGCAAATCACCCAGGTAAGGGGTTTAACTTGCCAATTTCACAATTTAAGATGTTGCTCTAGTAAAGAGACATCATATGAGGGAATATGATGAGGTATGATGGATTTCCCAAGTTTGGGCACCAAGGTGCAGCTTGTGGAGCAATCCTTGTGCTTAAAAACCCTATTTTGGAGAAAAATGCAGTTTACCCAATTTGAGGGGTGCAACTTGTACTATACACTTTCTAGAATATCTTTTATTACTCTTGTCATCATTTAGAGTTGAAATGGTGAAAGGGACACATCAATGAATAATCAGATAAGAAAAATGACCTTTGTACATAAAATTCACTAAGTTTGAGTAAGGAAACCTTTCATATATGTACCCTAGTTGAAAGTTGGCTTTCTTTACCCCTAGATCTTGAGATTTCATGAGATTTTCATAAGTTTAGATGAGGTTGGACGTGCCTTAGAAATAAGGAGGGACTTGGATGAGAGTTACATGCTTTAGAGGTCCTTATGGTGAAAATCAGCCTAAACTATATAAGCACCTTTCTTTCCAAACCAAGCAAACGTTTTCCTTCACTTCCTCACTTCTTATCTTTCTCAACCAGCCAAAGCAAATCTCAGGAGCTCAAGGGGACGACCAACCTGTTCTAGGTAAGAGAACACCACCTTCTAGCTTGGATTCATGGAGGAAATCGTATTACAAGGTTGAATTGCTAGTTTTCTTACTTAGGTTCCTTGTTCTAGCCGACCATCCCCATCTTTTTCTTGAAGAATTGACCTTGGCCGACCTGTGGAGCTCAAGACGCCATTAAAGGCTTGAAGCTTGGAAGCTTGGAAGCTCTAGGAACCACATTTGAGGCGGGTTTTATAATTCTAACCCTTAGCTTTGTTATGCATATCTTTGTTCTTGTTTTCTATGATTAGATCTTCTTCTACCTCCCTTCTTCCTTGCTCTTTTGCAAGCAAAACGGTGGAGGAACCGACCTGAACAGAGGTTGAGGATGATGGGCGTGGATTCCTAGGTCACTTTATGAAACGACCTTGAACCCTTTTTGGTCCAAACGGGTGCAACTCGTTTAAGGTCAAACGGGTTCAACCTGTTTGATCTCAAACGATCCTGCAAGATCGTTTGGATCAAAATGACCCCAAGACCGTTTCATAGGGTTGACCAAGGTATGACCGTTTGAGGGTCTATTCATAATGTATTGAATTTAATTCCTACAAAGAATTGTAATCTAATTCCTAACCAATTAAGAGTTGAAGACACTTCAATAACCTAACGCGAATCGGATGAAAGTTGTTGATTTCAATATAGATCTTGTTGAGTTTTGGGTTGAAGGACCCAAACGGGTTCCAACCCATTTGGGGGTTCATCCAAACGATCTCACACTCGTTTAGTGAAACCCCAAGATCGTTTGGAGGTCTAAGGTTAAAGAAATTTGATGGTTTGTGGGTCCAATTACAAGATGTTGATAAAGTGATGAAAAGTGCTAATTTTTAATTTAATTAGGGTTCAACACTTATCAAATCATCTTGGTTTTTGGTCAAACTTTGGGAAAATGGTCTCAAGATCGTTTGGAGGTCATCCAAACGACCTCAAGACCGTTTGAGCCAAGTTTGGGCCCAATTGGAGGTCAATTGATAGGTTCAACTCTGATTTGATTCATATTGTTGAACATTGATGATTAACCGATTGAAAACCCTAATTGAGTTAGATTTAACCCTAATTGGCTTTCAATTGAGGGTCAATTTGGTGTCCAGTTGATTGAGGCTCAACCTAATTGACTCAATTTGTCTATGGTTAACATGGCTTGGGCCAATTGAAAGCTTCAACATAAGAAATCATGTTCAAGCATAAACTTTGTGTCACCTTTTATGTTCATGCGGTTTGAACCCAATTAGACCCACAATCGTTTTAGACCAAATGCGTTCACACTCGTTTAGGCCCAAACGAGTTCACACTCATTTGAGTCCAAACGAGTCCACACTCGTTTGAGTCCAAACGGGTTCACACTCGTTTAAGCTGAAACGGGTTCACACTCGTTTAGGCTCAAACGGGTCCACACTCGTTTGGACTTAAATGGGTCCACACCCGTTTAAGATTAAGTGGGTCCACACTCGTTTAAGGTTCAAATGGATTCAAGGTCATTTGAGATTAAACAAGTTCAAGGTCGTTTAAGAATCAAATGGGTTGAAGGTTGAAGGTTAAACCCTAAACCAATTGGAGACCTTCAAGGTTGATTATACTTAATCACTTGAATGTGTAAATGGTTCAATGATGATCTAATCTAAACCCTAATAGTAACCTAAGATGTTAAGGGACTAAGTGGCTAATGAATTGACCCATGATGATGGTCAATGGGTAAATTACCAAAATGCCCCTGAAAGGTTCAATGGGTAAATTACCAAAATACCTTCAATATACATGAATGTGCAAATTTAGGTATGATCCACTTATGTGAGATCATGGAAACCCTAATTATGATAATTGATGAATCTTAATCTTATCTGAGGTCTTTAATGATGATGTTTCTCATACATGAGGATGTTATGAGATCATTTCACCATGAGGTGAATAGTAAACCCTAATTCTAGGGTGATGACATGTAATGTGAATAGTAAACCCTAATTGATGAAAAATAGGGAAACCTAGCTCTTGTATGAGTAGGGAGATACAACTTCTTTCAATGAGTTACTTACTGTTATCAGTTGATTTAACCATGCAGGTTCCTTTATGAGGATGATCATATCCAGGTATGGATGATGATACTATATTCATTGAAAACATGTATGATGATAAAAGAATACTGAAATGTACCTAACTAATCAAGTATAATCATACCATGTAGAGCCCTGATCATAGATCCATCATTGTCAGGAGTTAAATGATGGTGAAATAGGTTTTCCTAAGGGGATTCCTGGAGCACATACTTTTGAATATGTGGGGTAATATGGATGTGAATTTCCTTACATCCTAGTGTAGGAATTGATGTAGATGTATCTTAATCTATCAATCGTTCACTATGTTTTATGCCGGGATGAGGTAACACTAATCTCCCGAGGAAATCTTTTATACCACATCGATGAGAGATAAACAAGAAATCTTTCGGTAGCGAAGAGAGTACAGAATGCCACTGTTACTCTAATAGTGAAGTACCAGAATACCCTGGTAAGCTATAGTAGTAGAGACACTAGATGTCCTGCATGTTGATCCTCTTACTGACTGAGGAAGATGAGGTCATAAGAATCCGGCTCTTTTGATGACCTATGTATGATACCGATGCGACTTAATAGTGATCGGTTGGAGTATGAGCGGTATACCTCATCTCCGCAGGGCATAATGATGTTTGTAAAACATAATCAACCGCGTAGCATATCTGCTTAGGTTGAACTACGAAATACATTGGTTGAAGATACATTACTTAGTATACATGTTCTTCATATTCCTTAAATGTTGTTGTTCTAATTGATAACAATCTGCTGCTGATTACCTTAAAGCTTTTATTGCCTATGTTATTCTTGGTTGCTATAATAAAGCTTCTGGCGAAGAGTTATAACTCTCACTGGGACAATTATTTAAAATTGTCTCACCCCGTAGATTTCAACTTTTTAGGTGGTCGTCGAGGGCGAAGGAATCAATCTTCAGGTGACCAATATCAGCAGCAGCAGTAAATCTCAGGTGGAGATTCATACTGCTGAGTTGTATAGTTAGATAGTCAGTTCTATGTGTTCTCTGTACTCTCAGGTCCTTGGAGTCTTTTGGTCTGAGATTTTGGTTTTGAGTTCTTGAGATTTTGTATCATGTTGTATATAATTACTCAAGAAGTAATTATCTGAGATGTAAACAGTTTATCTCCTTTTATGAAAGATGTTTTTATAGATTCAAGCTCTTATCTCTAAAAGTTTTAATTTCCCGTGATTTTTGTCTTCCGCTGTTAATCGAATCGCTTCCGCTAAGTTTATATCGTGGTTTTGGAAATCAGAGCCCACAGAAACCCTAATTATGATAATTGATGAATCTTAATCTTATCTGAGGTCTTTAATGATGATGTTTCTCATACATGAGGATGTTATGAGATCATTTCACCATGAGGTGAATAGTAAACCCTAATTCTAGGGTGATGACATGTAATGTGAATAGTAAACCCTAATTATAGGGTGATGACATGTAATGTGAATAGTAAACCCTAATTGATGAAAACCAGGGAAACCTAGCTCTTGTATGAGTAGGGAGATACAACTTCTTTAAATGAGTTACTTACTGTTATCAGTTGATTTAACCATGCAGGTTCCTTTATGAGGATGATCATATCCAGGTATGGATGATGATACTATATTCATTGAAAACATGTATGATGATAAAAGAATACTGAAATGTACCTAACTAATCAAGTATAATCATACCATGTAGAGCCCTGATCATAGATCCATCATTGTCAGGAGTTAAATGATGGTGAAATAGGTTTTCCTAAGGGGATTCCTGGAGCACATACTTTTGAATATGTGGGGTAATATGGATGTGAATTTCCTTACATCCTAGTGTAGGAATTGATGTATATGTATCTTAATCTATCAATCCTTCACTATGTTTTATGCTGGGATGAGGTAACACTAATCTCCCGAGGAAATCTTTTATACCGCATCGATGAGAGATAAACAAGAAATCTTTCGGTAGCGAAGAGAGTACAGAATGCCACTGTGACTCTAATAGCGAAGTACCAGAATACCCTGGTAAGATATAGTAGTAGAGACACTAGATGTCCTGCATGTTGATCCTCTTACTGACTGAGGAAGATGAGGTCATAAGAATTCGGCTCTTTTGATGACCTATGTATGATACCGATGCGACTTAATAGTGATCGGTTGGAGTATGAGCGGTATACCTCATCTGCACAGGGCATAATGATGTTTGTAAAACATAATCAACCGCGTAGCATATCTGCTTAGGTTGAACTATGAAATACATTGGTTGAAGATACATTACTTAGTATACATGTTCTTCATATTCCTTAAATGTTGTTGTTCTAATTGATAACAATCTGCTGTTGATTACCTTAAAGCTTTTATTGCCTATGTTATTCTTGGTTGCTATAATAATGCTTCTGGCGAAGAGTTATAACTCTCGCCGGGACAATTATTTAAAATTGTCTCACCCCGTAGATTTCAACTTTTTAGGTGGTCGTCGAGGGCTACAGAATCAATCTTCAGGTGACCAATATCAGCAGCAGCAGTATCAGGAGCAGCAGTAAATCTCAGGTGGAGATTCAGACTGTTGAGTTGTATAGTTAGATAGTCAGTTCTATGTGTTCTCTGTACTCTCAGGTCCTTGGAGTCTTTTGGTCTGAGATTTTGGTTTTGAGTTATTGAGATTTTGTATCATGTTGTATATAATTACTCAAGAAGTAATTCTCTGAGATGTAAACAGTTTATCTCCTTTTATGAAAGAAGTTTTTATAGATTCAAGCTCTTATCTCGAAAAGTTTTAATTTCCTGTGATTTTTGTCTTCCGCTGTGAATCGAATCGCTTCCGCTAAGTTTATATCGTGGTTTTGGAAATCAGAGCCCACACCTTCAGTCCAATAAGGGACGTGGGGGGAGAATGAGGTAGCAACTTCCCATCACCACATGATGCGCTCCTGGCGTGACTGGAAACCTGAGTGGGAAGTTAGCCTCGCCTCCTCCAGATTCATTTACCCCTCATATTACGGCTTTGAGTAGATATTAGAGGGAGAGCGAGCATTGTTTCTTACCCCATCTCAACTGCTAGGTACATCAACAAAAGGGAGAAGGATGATAGGTGGAAACAAACTAGTTCATATCGGAGACTGGAGTCCAGCGGCAGTGCTTATAGAAGATGCTATGGCAGAGATGAATCACCAACAGTGAGTTTGTGGCTGGCGAAGATCTGGAGTAAAGGATGAGGAACTTGGTCCTAGAATCATTGCATCAAAGGGATGAGTCTGAACACACACTTAGGAGAAGGGGAGGCTGGTTTGACCATCACAGATCGCTCGTCGGATCTGCTTCTTGTGGCAGCGACGCAGGCTGAATGGAGAACAGCAGATAGGCTTGTAGTGTAGAGAATGCACAGACGAAGGCTTATGGTAGAGGAACACACACACTGAGGAAGAGTGGCCTGCCACTGGTCAAACGTTGAAGAAGGGACTCGACGACAGTGCTTCATCCCAAGGAGACATCCGGCGGCTGACGGTTTGGTGTGGGGAAGCAGAACCCACGCATGCAGGTGCAGCACGGAGATCGTGTGGAACGCATGCTGGCAATGTAGGGAGCTGTAGATCAAAGTGGATGGAAGCTTGAAGGGAGAGCGAGTAGCATCTTCACATCATATGTTGCTCATCAGAGCTAGCCGTGGCGGCGGCGGCCAACGCCGACGAGTTGGTAGAGGTCAAGCTCCACAACATCATCCTAGGATGCGAGCAACGGTGGAGGTCTGTCTGAAGTCGCCAAAACCAATGGGGTCTTAGAGGCAGAAAAGGAGGACTATAGCTACAGATTCCTCTTACCGGAGGAGACCAGTCACTGTGGCGGTCTGCGGAGGGAGACGAACGCAACCGTATGCGTGCTCGTGTTCTTTGCGAGAGAGGACCAGGTCTAGTAGAAATAAACCGACCAAATTCCAGACTAGACTAGGCAGACCAACCATTAAACCAACTGGCTCAACCGCAAACCCAGGCAACCAAGGAGTGAAGCCACGTGGCGATGGCTAATTGGTCGCAATAAGGTAAATCTTCACAAAACCTCAGAACTTATATTATTCATAGAATTTAGCCTAGTTATCAAAAAATTACAAATGAGGTACCAAAATTCTCAGAAAAATGCATAGAACAATATGGAATCATAATATTAGTCTTTTAATGCTTTAATAGTAGTGATATCATGTAAGATGTGTAATACTTAGTTCTTGAGTAATAAATAGTAAATGATGACATAAAATCATGGAAAAATATTAGTAAGTCCAAAATTATGTATAGAATGCATATGATGTCATATATGGTCATGATGATGCACGAAATCATATAATTTGATTAATATGGTTAATTAGGGCTAATAACACTAAAAATAATGTGATTAATGCATACATGCTCGATAAATGATGAAATTCACGGAATACCCTCATATATGTAACTGGAAGCTAATGTGGAACTCTGATATCAGTTATATGCATAGAATTCATGTTATATGAAGAGCACCCGTAATACATGTGATGTAACCCTAATATGGTTAATGAAAGTGACAAAATGTTAAATATGTTCACATAATAATGTGACACATGAGTATATCCAGTTGATGAACCATAATCTAGAAAATGACATCAGTAAGATAAATATAAGACAAGAATGCAAGTAATGATGTACACATCCAAATGAAATAAGCTAAACCCTAATATGGACGTAATTAGGGTTAAGACGAGATGTAAGATGATGAGAACCTGATGATAGTATATGATCTTGTCTTGATCAAGTTTGACCAAGTTATAGTTGACATCAGGAATATGTGGTGATTAGGTTGTCTCTTTGGAAGGTACGCCGTTACCTCTTACTTGGCTTATTATACAATACGCTTGTGTTAAATGTGTAGTAAAATACTTGGCCTATGATATTGGATGATATGATTGTTCTAGTATGATATGTTGCTTGATTTTTCATACCTATTGCTATGAACACATCAAACATAATATATATGTTCCATTATATGAAAGCACTAATTCTCTTTGGTAGCATAGTGATGGAAAGTGATCATTCTCTTTGGTAGCAGATCACATTGTACAATGATCTAACTCTTTGGTAGTAGATCATAAGGCCTTACATCTCATTCTGTATTGTATCAGAGATGATGCATTATTCCCTCAGGTGGAAAATGCATGGATATATAATGGAAAATGTGCTTAAAATATGTGTTCTCTTTTGCTAATGAATATCTTTGTGCAAGTATACGCTTTCCTTATATTCTTCTGTTACTGCCAAGTATTAGTTTTATCTTATTGCCAAGATATGATGAGAGGTATATAAAAGACATGTAGGCATACTCAGTACAATATTCTTGAATATTGTGCTGACTCGTACCGCATGTAATCTTTTGTTTAGGTTGTGGTTATGCTCTTGAAGATCCAGGATAGTTGAGAGTTGTGTGGCGAGCTGATGTACAGGTGGACCTGTTGTCTTAAGATCCTGTTGTTTAGTTGTTGTACGTATATATGTAGAAGTTTGCTGTTCAATATGTAATACCAAAGGTTGTAACAATTCATGTTGTAATTATATGTTGAATAGTGAACAAGTGTTGTATGGTTTTATTATTGTTCATGTACATGTGCTACTGATTGTTTTCCTTCTGACTCCCTCAATTTTCTTCTTCTTAGCCTAGTGTGGGATGTTTAAATTGGGATTCTCACTGAAGTGAGGGTTTCAATTTGGACGTCACACATCAGATTAGGTTTTAGAAAATCTGGGGACGTCACATTTAGGGTACCAAGTGATTGGTAATATTAGATGAGTTAATCCTTGAAGCTTAGATAAGCAATACTTCAATATGCTATCTCAACCCTAATTGAATAAACTTAATTGAATGGTTGAATGACCTAATCTAACCAAGTTTGACATAGTCAATATTCTAGAGAGGATGAGAGAGAGGAATCCATACATGTAGAATAATCATGTAATGGATAAGCCTCAATACTTTCAATATAAATAAACTATGAATTTTAGGGAATGATCCATGATAAAGAGATCATGAAACCCTAATCAAGAAGATTGATGAACCTTAACCCTAATTAGGGCAATGCTAGGTATAATCCTAATCTATGGTAATAATGTAACCCTAATTAAGGGTGATGACATGTGAGACCCTAATTCAGGGTAATATAATTCAAAACCCTAATTGGGATGAATAGTAAACCCTAATTGTGGGTTATTAAATGTGAAACCCTAATCTAGGGTAATGTATATGAAACCCTAAATAAGAATGATATTATGTGGAACCCTGAATAATGATGTGATGTGAGACTCAAATCCAGGGTGATGCCATGTATTGATATATGAAACCCTAGTGATGGTATATTGGTCAATACACTAAAGAAGGGTGTGGCTAATATAATCAAGTAAGATGAGAATGTTACACCCATGATGGGTAAAATTGATAAACCATATGAATGGTAATATTGATACTCTAATGAGTAAGGGTATAAGGGAAAAGATAATGCCTAGATCATTATATGTCTAACTCTATACATGTGTAACAACCCTATACACCTTACAAAGATGAGGACATGAAACTCTTAGGAATGATGTATGTAACATTAAATTATGATGTGGATAAAATCCTAAGAGTTGAAATACCTAAAGTGGTTGATAATGATTTATTCTATATCAACAATACCTAACCATTGGATAAGTTCATATTATTAAAGATAGATGAACAATTCTAATGTGTAACCTATGCACTACATGATAAAAGTGATAGGTTAGTGGATAAAGTATTAAGAGGAAAATACCTTAATACAAGATTAGTTGATTATCTTAGGAAAGATGGATATGAGGAGAAAAGTGATACATCAAGACATGATAGATATCACATTTAGCATTTCAGGGTTGATATACCTTGATGCATCTCAATCCAACATATTTGGATAAGAAACACATGAAGTGTGAGTTATGTAGTTGTTACAATAAGATTGTAATGAGTTTGATATACTTTGATAAGTATAGGCTAATATACATTGTGAAAGGGGATACGCCAAACTAATGAGTATGATGTAAACATATCATGATAAGAATGAGAAATAAACTTGTACCTTATATTGACAATCCTTAAATGATATATGATGAGAGCAACAAGGATGAGTGAATACTTGTGATGTCAATAGATGCTCCTAGAGGAGAGGAGCAATATATTAGGGTTGAATAGATAATATAAACATGAAACCCTAATTAAGGTGAAAAGGGAAAATCCTAACCCTAAATTGGGTAATGGAATGGAAAATCCTATTTGATAGTAAACCCTAATCCTGATACAGGAATGGTGGTGTTACTTTTGTATCACATGATGTGATAAATTATTTATATGACTATTATCATGCTTATTAACCATGCAGATATCATGAGATGATGATCATAGACAAATTTGAGCTATGACTTTTATATAATAAAAATGTTGATTGGCCTTATGTGCCTTAATGTTGTTGTTGCTTAGTAAAAGAAACAAAATGGGCATGGACTTCATGAGTCATATGAGTAAGTTGTTTCCTAGTGAAAGGTGACAAGATACTTAATGGGCCTTGTGAGCCATGTGATATGCTTGTGTAACAAGTATCATGTATACCTTGGTTTGAGGACCTAGAGGTAATAGTTACCTAACAAGTGGTAACAGTGATTAGTGATGAACTGAGGGTATGAATACCCAGATTTGATAAGTATGATAATGATGTTGTTGAGAGATGTGAACTTTCAAGAAATGAAATGAGGGACTGAGATCCCAATGTCATATAAAGACTGAGAAGTGATTGATGAAAATAGTACATGTTTCTTTGTAGCATTTGTCTGAATAAGTTATGTTTGAGAACTTGACTGATGCTAAAAGAATATGCTAATGTACTTAATTAATCAAGTGAAATCATATCATGTAGAACCCTGACCATAGATCCATCATCGTCAGTAATTTGGTGATGGTGAAACGGGTGCTCCGCGGTAAAACCTGGAATGCATATTTTGAATATGTGGGGGTAATGGGTGAATATATCCTTACGTCCTAATGAGGGAATTGATGGAAGGTAAACATTAAACCTCTCAATCCTTCATTATATGTGTCAGGATGGATGTATCAAAAATCTCCCGATGATTGAGATAGATGCAGTACACATCTCCCAATGATATTAATGTCGGATCGATGGAGGTAAACATGAAATATCTCGATCGTGAAGAGAGTGAAGCATGCCATTGTAACTCTATAGCGAAGTTGCCATTATACCCTGGAAAGCTATATTGAGAAGTTGACATAGTCATGTGTGTGGTCTCACATTGACCGAGATGTGGGAGGTCTTGGAAGCCGACTCTTCCATTGACCTTGTATGGTATTGATTTTGACTTCACAGTGGTCGGTTGGAGTATGAGCGGTATACCTCATCTCCTCAGGGCATAAGTGTGATTGTAAAATGTAATCAGTCGTATAGCATGTTTGCTTACGGATTGAATATGGAAATACATTGGCTGATGTTACATTTCTTTTATGCATCTCTAGTTGATAGATGTTATTCATATCTCTTTATACTCATTACATGTAGGTGGATGAATTATGATTTTACCATGGATAGATGCAATGCTCTCCTTAGGAAAGGAGATTACTTTACTCTGTTCATTCAATGATTAATACTGTTGTTAATATATATAAAAACTCTTGTTCAGTTTTATTATAATAAACTGCTATAACAATGTTTTGGCGGAGAGTTATATCTCCCGCTGGGGAAATTTATAATTGTCTCACCCCTGTGGGATCCAATGTTTTTAGGTGGACGCGGACGAAGAGGCAGAAACCCTATAGCAGAAAAAGAACAACAGCAACATCAGGGACAGCAGTAATATCTCAAGTGGAGATACTGCCTGTCAAGTCATATAGTTAGTAGTCCTAGACTCCTATGTGTCATCTTTGTACTCTCAGGTCCTCAGAGTTTATAGTTAGTGTTTTAATGAATCTATCTGAGATTTTGGCTTGAACGTCTCGAGGTTTTATGTTGCTTATGTATAGTTTGGAAAAGCAAATATCGTATGTAACTCTCGAGAAGAGATGATACTTGAAATGTATATTGAATACTTTGGTTCTTGATGAAAGAGTTTTCCTATGTTTGGATCTCTTTGCAAAAAGTTTTAATTTTAGTGATTTTCAGTAATCCGCTACAAATGATTCGCTTCCGCTTAAGTAAATCTTGTTTTTATAAGTTGGATGCCACAATAATAAACATATGCAAAGATAGGTGAATGTGCCCTAGTATCTAGGCATCACAAAACAACATTGGTATCAACATTCACAGATACATTCAAAGACTAACATATAAGAATTTTACCATATCGGGGTCCAAAAATGAAAGGGTAAACTATGATTTGAGAGGGGGTAACCCAGATTACTACTTACATCAAGAGTAGGTCACAAGAGATATAAGCAGGCCATGAGTTTCAGACTAGGTCACCACTAGTGGACCTAGACTCACAGGTAACATCATAATATAAAAGAGGGAAATCATGAATCATTAGTATATCCAAATGTCATAGTTACATTTATTGCATGAATGTAAAGGGGTTTTGATGTATGAGGAGATCAACATTCACATTTGATTAGGGTATAAACAATCATCACCATAAAGAAGTCATATTCATGCATTTAGTACAATATAGATCAAACATAGAAAAAGGATATGAGGGGCCAATATTAGTGTCATAGAGGAGCACAAAGTTACTTATTTCCAAGGTCAGAATGATTCTAGATGTCGAATAGAAACATGATTAGAAATCTAGGATAAAGTACATCATTAGAGTCCCATATTAGCCCTAGTCATGTACTAGAATCATCCTAGGAGGGAAGGGGTGATTAAGAGGTCAAACATGATCAAGAGTATAAATAAAATATTTATTTGATGACTAGTGGGTAGATTGATCAATGTTGATTCAAGAGTAATTATTATCATGTATTAATTTCATTCAAACATGGTTCAATATTTCAAAATTTAGAATTTTGAGATATTATGCTTGAAATTAGGGCTTTTATACAGTACCACAGTGTACGTGTCATCTTGTTGATCATTTTGATATATAATGTTGTGTATTTTCGAGCAACGTAGCATTGTTAAAGAGGTTTACAAACTCAAGATATTAAATGGGGATTAGAGAAAAAACATAATCACCTTGGTAGATTCCTAGATGTGGACCTCCAAGCTCCCTTGCACGGACCGACTACTATTGGACAGCCCACAGGTCAGGTCCATGGTCTAGGGGGAGTTCATCTCCCACCCACAGATTCTCCCCTATTTTAGCTCCAAAATAGGGGTCGAACTGACGATGCCACCCTATCCTTTGGTGCAACTCCAACCAGGAAGCAAGATAAGGAGGAATGAGGGAGGAGGTGGAATCAACTAATGGTGGCTCAATTTCTTTCGCCATGCTATAGGGAGGCGTGAGGCTGACAGGGAGGAAAAATACTCCATTGTTGCCTGGTCCAAAGGCCTAATGCTTCATAAGGAAACGAACATCACCAGAAAGGGGGAAAAACCCAAAAGATATCTCTCTAGTCATAAGCTTGGTGGTCCTCGCGACACTGTTGGTGGCTGGAGGCAATAAGGGAGAAGTGAAGTGGAGGATACCGGGAAGCAAGGTGGTCACAAACCATGGAACTAGAATGAGGCCATGTAGCTCAGGGGGGCAAAAAAGAGTAGGAGAAAGAAGGGAAATGAAGAACAGTAAAAAATGGGGCTTATATGGTGCGAGGAAGTAATTTTTAGGGGTTCTTGAAGACACATTGAGGCTGGATTCCACCATTTCCAAATCTGGATGAGGGAGGGAGATGACCCTCTAGTCATGGGATTCTTTCCCAAAGAGGAAGGGGAAGGAGGGATGAGTCATGCAGATGGGATGCATTTTGGCTCGGCCCATGGATGGGGCCAGACCAATAACTTAAACCAAGTAAGAAAAGGGTACAAAAAAGCATAAGATCATGACATTTTCCCAAACTCCATAACTTTATATGCATAGCTTCAATTGAGGTGATATTTGTGCAGTTGGATTTAGAATTCAAATCTCTATAACATGACATAAAGTAGGAGGAGGGATTACTATAATGACGAGTTTCAAATAGTCTTGTAAGTTGGTGACATATAAAAGTGTGCAACTTCGCTCAAAAAGGAAAATTAGCATCACACATCAAAAAATTAATCATTGATGTGACAAAATTGAAGTGTACCACACTCAAACTATGTAATTGATATTAAGTAGAATAGTAAGTCACTTGATGAGAGAGAAAGAGAACAATCTTGGTGAGAGGAAGGTGAAGTTGTGACACTAACCATTCCACTCATTTTTGTCTAATGATTTTACTTGAGTGATTTCATATTAGATAGATGCACTTCAAATGCCTAAACTTGCATGTCCAAAACTTGGAGAAATCAAGTCATACATGCACAAAGATCAAGATTGAAGTATAGATAGTTTCATCCATGAATTTTTCATGTAAATCACTTATATGTATGAGTTGTGTTTAAGATTATAAAAATCTAGAGAACTTAATTCAAATGTTTAAGAACTTTTTGGACATTTGTCAAAAGTGATTACAAGTTGACCTATCAGCTGAGTTTGTCTTAGTGACAACTCAACCACAACCTGTATGGCTTTTGGCAAATTCCCAGGCCTGTCTGATTTTTTCCTAGTGGCAACTCAAATGAAATGTGCACTTTGAGTTATCATACAATGCCATCGATTGAGTTTCCCAAAACACAACTCAGTCGACAACACTGTATGAAAAAGTGCAAAAAAATGTTTCTAGCCATTAGAGTGTTGAAAAAGTCAAAATATATCTGTTGGAACACCAAAAACGTCTAGAATTAATTCCTAAGTTTCTTTACTGGCTAGTAGGCAACCTCAACTATAAATGGGACCCCTTCGGCTACATCCCATGGTTATTTAAGCACTATGAAGGTACCTATATTACAACTGAGAGAGATTTCTCTCCAAGAGCTTCCATCCACTCTCATGAGCTTAATCACTTGCTACATCCATTAGAGAGAATAGGAAATTTTTAAGAGAGATAGTCCTACATGTATATATATCCTGTGAAGCTCTCACTTCCTCTATCTCCCAATCTCTCAATACTACCATGAATATGAAGATTCTTTTTCTTGGATAAGAGAGGTGAAGAAGAAGAAGGGAAGGAGGCCTTGGTGAAAGCTTCTTCTTAGTGAAGGTGAATTCAAAGGCTGAAGATCCAAGTCAGGAGCGGATAAATCCTGGAGGCGGGAGAATTCTTGCAAGAGTGGGTAAGTCCTTGAAGAAGGAGGAAGATTCATTGCAAGAGTAGGTAAGTCCTTTGTAAGGTAGAATCATCTTGGTCATGGATAGGTAAGTCCTTTGTAAGGTTATTTGCTCCCTTGATGTTGAAGGGAATGATAGGTACCCTTGACATTGAACAAGGAGGACATATGTTGTAACTCATATAATGTTATGTAAGGAGTGAGACATGGTTGAAAATCCTTGAGGTTGGCCTCTCTTGGTAGTGGATGTACATCTTCTATATTGGAGATTGGAACCACTATACATAGCTTGTGTATATGTTCTTGGTAAATCTCTCTCCCTTGTTATATATGTTTAGTTTCACTCAAAATTCATATAAGAAACTTTATCTTGGGATATAATTTGAAGGTATAATGAGATTGCTTTAAGTTTTTTATGTCAATTCACCATCCCTTCTAGAGCCTATCATTGATCCATCATAGCTGAACAAGGTCAATGTGCTTACGTCTGACATAGGTTGATAACCCTAACCCTAGTGTTTGATGTATTCACATCAACCTTGAGGGTTGATGACTATTTGACCAAGGTCTATGGGATTACAGATAACCTAGGTTGATGGCTCTAACCCTAGTGGTTGATGGGTTCACCATGACCTTGAGGGTAAATGGGTTAATTGTTACCTCAAGGTTCGATGTGTCATCCCTAACCTCGAGTGTTGATGAGTTACCAGATCAGAAGGTTGAAGGGTCTGTTGGTAAGGGTTGATGGGTAGGCATATTGGGAGGTAGATGGCTCTTATACATGTGGGAGGTCAAGGGTTTCCCTAAGGAGGTCGATGGTTTATTCTCCCTTAGTGGTCGGCAAATTTTCCTAGAAAAGTCATTGGTGGGTTCAAAAAGTGATGGGATGTTTGATTTTTTAACTATCCTATCCTATTTAAAACCATAATTCTTAAACTATGGATCTTTTGGTGAAACTCCAACATCTTGTAGAATGTGGGTGGAGCCCAGGGAGGTTGAGGTCAAGGATCTAGGAGGTGCTAGATCTTTTTTGAAGGTCATCTACCTTGATTTGGAGAATCTAAGTCTGGAGCTTCATGTATTGACTATAGAGCATGTGTGATCTTCTCTTTTATTTCTCTTTTCTTATTGATTTACCTCTTTTCTCCCTCCTTTGCCCAATATCCATGGAAAATCATGGTGGATGCAACTACTTTGGCCTCAATTCTTCTCTCTTTGAACTAGTTGAGGCTAGTTCTTTTATGTTTTTTCTCTAATCTACCTACTAGTCTCCCATTGGTGTACTAGTATGATTGTTGATCACGGGCTTCCTCACCTTACTCTCACTTAAATTATGATCTATAGTGAAAAGAACAAACCCTCGTGATGCCCTAAGGCTAAATATTAATATATGCATGTTTTTACCCAAAAAATGATGACTTTATGGGTTGTTAAATGTCATGCTCAGAGAAACACAAAATTTCTAACTTCCCTTTCGTTTGTATGCTAAAATTAAACTAGGAAGTGTAGGATTGTATAGCTCTTACAATGATGAAATTTTGTGGAATATATGTTTCTTTCTCAAGATGACATTTTTGTGCTTAATGATGGCCTTTTTTAGGCATGTTATTCCTTTCATTATATCTCCCTCATTCGAGGGAGTTTGTAGACAATGGTTTCTAGTTGCTAAATTGTGAAAGGAAATAGTTTGTAGTACATGTAATGATACTTCATACCATGAGGCTTTTTGTATATTGTATAGTTTTTTATTCTTGATCAATGCCATGGTATGCTTTATGTTTTGTATTACACCCTACATGCTTCTTTAAAGACAATTAGAAGACTAAGTTAATCAAGTGAAATCTTAATCATGTAGAACCATATGACCATAGAACTAGATCCTAGTGTTTGTAAGTTAGGATAGAGAAATAGATAAATGGTAGTAATCTTGGATTGTGAGATGATACTCGAACTAGTATATATTGAGTATATATTGGTAATCGGGGGTCAGTTTCCTCGATATCCAAATAATGCTTATGTGTATGAGTGTGGTTAAGGTTGTATCTTCAGTGATTTTTCGCAATGTGAAGGAGATATGTGACATCATGATGTACGAGCCTTTATGCCCATGAGATAATGGCATGGAATGGGTACCTATGACGGACCTGGCGTTGTAAGTTGGCACTTAAGCCCCTACTAGTAGCCTTTACGGTTGTTGTGGCCGTACTTGTTATACTTGCACCAATCAAGGCATGACGAGATCTTATGGAGGCCAGTGATCCCAAGATTGTATATGGTGGACTGAGAAACTTGTGATCACGAGCTAGTGGTTTGCGTGGTACACCTTAGACTACCCAAGACTTTCATAATAAAATAAAATAAAAATCAACTTGTGTAGCTATTTCTATTTATGTACCGTGTTGAGAAACATTATGATGTTTTAAAAAATGTGAATACCTTACAACTATATGTTCTCTTACTCCTATACTACATGTAATGATACTTCATACCATGTGGAGATTATTGTATTTTGTTAATCTGTCAATATGTAAGACAAATTTGCATTCGTAAGACAAATGTATCTTCCATGATATATCTCGCCTGCTGCAATCTACCATTCCACTGCAAAGATGGGTGACCTTTGTCATAACTAGGCGTGTGTGCTTGTTGAGCGATTTGCTCAAATCGTAGACCCATATTCATGCCTCCACCATGGTGCTCGTGATGTAAATTATTTGTTCGGTTACACGCTCTCCATGATATATATCCCGATTGATCCATCCACGACACTGGTTTCTGGATTTGTCCGCTATGATTCATGCTGTTTGTTTCCTGAAGACAACAAAGAACAAATTTGGCAAGCTCGTCCTTCCCCACGCCGTGTCGCAGCGCCGGAACGTGGAGGTCCCCCCACCCTCCCTCGTCTACAGTCCCCACGTAGATACATGCCGTCCCCAACCCGATCCTCTGTCCCGTTGGCCAAAAACGACTAAGCAGAGACAGAGACCCGTCACCTCCTCCAGTGCCAACGACGTTACTGGTCTAAGCGGCGTTCTGCTTTCGTGAACCTAAGCGGGTGAAGGTGCAAGTGCAACTGTAGTCTGTATCACATGGCATGTGCAACGGCAACCTGCTCAGGTTTGCCTACTGCCTTGCCTCGGTATATGGGCCGAGGAGACTGGGTAGCGGTCTATCAACCTGTACTCGATTGGTTGTCTGTTGTTGTTGTCTGTCCATGGCTCCCCAAGTTGTGCGACTGCTGGCCTCACAGGCGACAAAGGACGACGCTGCTCTCAGTCTCCCACTTGTGTTGCAATATGGATCATCTTGACGACGGGCTAATGATAGGATACGAGTTCTGAATTATGTCCAAATCGGCCCATGGGCATGGCCTGTTCGAAACTCAGTATCGCGTCTACGTCTAGGCCTCTTTCACGTTTGTCCCAAATCGATCATCGTATATTATCTCTCTCTTTTATGAGGAGTCGGTCACGTCTCAATGAAGCTCTAGTTGGGTTTTAATCTCACCTTTCTATATAACTCCGGTGTACCGCACGGGTTTGAGAATATTCCATCATTTTCAGACCGTGAATGCGGAAAATGGTAGGAACCTCGTGGATAAAACCTTATACACAATGTCCAACTAGTAAATCAGAATATGAAAGAGAAAAAAATTGTATTCAAACATTTCGTAAACCTTTGTCGTAATAATATATAGACCATATTCAACCTTCACGACGTTCCTTTCATGTATCCTTATTAGAATACACCATGATTAGTTTATAGCTTAAAAAAGAAACTAATGGGAAATTTGCTCGTAAACCCTTCTATCATCTAGCATGGTTGTCATATTAGAATAAAAACTAATTTGTATCAAAAAAATATAAAAAATACATACAATTCCTCTCTTATTCTTTCCTATATAGTATAGATTATAATACAAGATCTACTTTGTAAATTTATAAATATAAAATAAAAAAACTACAAAGCAAATCCTCCATGACCTATCTTATAAAATATAAATTCATTCTCTTCCATTAAACATCATGTCTCTAAGGACACCTCCCAACCACTAAATAGATTTCTAATTATGTCGTACTAGAGGTTTTCTTTTTGTAAACCTATCAATTAACATCCCAGATAGATCCCAAGAATGCCCTCTCACCCCCTTCTGCCTACTACGACACAACATCATCTCCACTTGATCGATTTCAATCTTAGTCCCCATTTACTATCGTCGATATTGTTATGGGGTTATTATCGCTAATGGTGTCCCGCTAAGGGTAGGTTGTTGAGGCCACCATATTCAACATGACGTCACCATAGTATTCATCAAAAAGAAAACTACAAAATTTCACCTTCTTCTCCTTCTACAGCCACATTACTTACATCTGTCCACTTTCGACGATTAGGCATAGTTTATGTGCATTTTAGAAAATCTAAACCGTATATAGTTTAAAATTCACTACCACGTTTATTAGAAAAATCATAAGTTTCATTGTAACAGTGAGGATAAGGAAAACAAGTCAACCAAAGAGTACGTTAGTTATTGGTGGACAAGGTGTTAGGCACCTCAATGCCTGGACTCAGAATTAGAATGGTAGAAATATGTGATTTTGCTTTACATAACTGGCCCAGACGAACAAAACAAAAAAAGGATCATATGCATATAATATAATCCCATAAGAAATGAGGTTTAGAATGTGAGTTATGTATATCATCATCAATCAAGGGTTTTGCTATCATCTTACCACTTTAGGATTACAAAGGAGGGGTCAGAAGAGGGTCTTGTTGGTGATATGTCCTGAGAGCCAATCATATGATGATTGTAATGGCATATCTTATAATTGATTTGATTATTAATAAAGACAATTTTGATTATTATGTCTGTTTCAATACGATATAATGAATGAATATATTGATAGTCTAAGAATGTATAACTCAATAACATGTGAATTCAGGTTGAGGACCTGAACATATGATCATGTGTATGTTAAGAGTATTCATTCTTATCTTAGTCCCTAGTCAGATATTATTGTGAATATTAGGACAACAATATTACATCAAGACTAGTAAGTGTCTTGATTGATGACTATGTCTCATTAGTCATGATGTTAAATATCAAATTGAACACATAGTTATTTGTTATCAACAAGTGTACTGGACAAATCCACTTTAAGTGTGATACATGGAAGCCAATAATGGTTGTCAGAATCACATACACTGGATAAATCCACTTTAAGTGTGATACATGGAAGCCAATAATGGTTGTCAGAATCACATCTCAATGTGACAATGGTGATTGTGGTTCTTAGATGTGAAGTCCCTATAGAGATCACATATCGTTCAGTGTGCTTTAACACTACTCAAAGTGGCCTTGAATTGGGTTTCTACAAAAATAGTTTTTAGGTGCATTGACATGTGTGAATTATTGTGAGTGACGCAGCTTGAAAAGAGTTTCGATAGAAGTATTTCTTAGGTACATTGACATGTGTGGATTATTGGGAGTGATGTAGATGGAACTTTTCCCTCTAATGGATTAATATTCTGGCTACTTGATGAGTGAGACTATAAAATGCATGTCATACTCATGTGAGTAAATATATTATGTTGAGCTCATGTGTATCTCAAATGGTCTATAATAGATCAAGAAATAAAGATGAAACATTAAGAGCATGTCATTTCCTTGGATTAAATCTAGATATCAATGAAAAAATGATTATACAATCATTGTAGAACTGGTCACAATACTAGGTTAAAGTTGTTCTCCAACTTCTCCAATTACTTAGGTAGTAATGAAGTCTTGTTAGATATTAATCATTTCTTGTGAAGTCATAATTTGATTATGAACATCACTACCAATGTAATATGGAGCCTATAGGGTCACACAGATAGGATGCACTAGACTAGGAGTATAATTGTGGGCATAATTGGAAATGCTCCAATTTATATTGACTACTAAATGTTTAGGTAATCAACTAGAATAATATTGGAATATAATCCAAGATAAATAATTGGTTAAAATGTTTAAGAAAATTGGTTGGATTTAAGTTATTGACTTATAAGATAAGTCAACCAATTACCCCTGAGCGATCCATTAGAGTTTATAATTGAGTGACAGAGAATCAGTTAATCGATTAATGTGATTAATTAACTAGTATCATGATTCTAGAATATTCTAAGTGATTATTTGGATGTCTATGATAGAGCCTCTTTAGACACATCCACAACCTTTTGTTTCCCAGGATTTTTGGAAACCGCTGCTTCCATGCCTCTCCTGTTTAAAGGGACATGACGGTCGGAATACTAAAACACACTTTTGTATGTGAACCCTAGCCATCATCATCCATAAGAGAGAGAGGGGGAGAGAGAATGAGAAATATAGTGATTCTAGCATGTCACAAATCGAGAGGCTTCTCCATCCCTCCTACTCAAGAAATGCAGCGACAAGTTCCAGTCCATCAGTGTGGACCTTGTAGAAAACAAGCACCATGCATGTTTGGAGGATGTTTTCGAGGATCATCCATGCATGCGAGAAGAAACACACACCACTACATGAGGAGGATTTTGTTGGACTTGATCCAAAACAAGGTGTAACCCATGCATCCTCCTTCGGAATACATCATTGTGTTGGGAAATAATAGCTCAGAGTAGGCAGTGGAAATAAAAAATATATATTTTATGTATTTCCCATGACAACAAGATCACATCAACAACTATATAATGGGAATGGTGGTTTAATGAGGTCATACCTGGTCATGGACAAAGTCCAGCGACTATAACTCATTGCATTAGTGTATCACTCCTATTCGCACTTAGACAATGTCTGAGCAGCTCCTGGTCTTCACCACAAACTACATCCTGACATTGTCCTCCTAGAGGCAGACAACAAACTCCTTGCCTCTATAGTAATCCACATGGATCACCTAGAACTCTTGTCGTTCTACTATAACAGATAGGAAGGAGTTGTCACTCCAATTGGTGTACTAGTCACCAATTTTCTCTCCCACAATTGTTCTCCCTTTCTATCCCTCCCTATATCGGGTAGGACTGGCTCGGGTTCTCTATTAATTACCACAACCAGAGAGGACAATAGTTGTCAGAGGCAATTGATTTGTCTCTTAGAATCCCCCAGTACCCCTCTACTTATAGGAGGGGTTAGGGTCTAGGTTCCCATTCCATGTGGAGTGACAAGGGAATGGAATATCATAAAATTCACAACCTTCTAGTGACGAATCGGTCGATTCACATGTGAGTCAATCGGTTTTCTCAGTGAACCGGTCATTTAGCCATGTTTTCCAATCACATACGAATTGATAATTCAAATTCAATTAATGCACAACATGATATCAACAGTAATACTTGATACAATCAAAATTTTCCATGAATTGGGTGTCTCACCCTTGTGAGCCAGTTGTCTCACGACCCCAACCAGTCGCTGGTGACCCGAGCTGATCGGTTCACAATGTAAATCAGTCAGTTCAATGCACAGTTCAAGCAGAAATCTACCAATTCAATATCCAATCAACTTGACACTCCAACGAGTTAGTTGGGAGTCTAGTCAACTAATTCGTTGCTCAAATTGAATACCCAAACACTTTGGTAATCAGTTCAATTATATTTCATGATTAACCTCCTTTTTGTAGGTGAATTCCAATGTGTGTGACCCTATAGGTCCTATATCACATTGGCAGTGAATGTCCATAACTGGTTTATGACATCACAAGCAAAGAGTGGTGCCTAGTCGCACATCAGTGCTACCCAAGTGAATCGAAAGTTGCAGAACAAATTCAACCGACAATTCGTGTAAGGTGTTATAGTCATTGTATAATTCCTTTGTATCTGATATCCAAAAATGAACTCGAGGCATGGAAACATCATCCTCTCAATGTTCAGTCCATGTTCCTTGAACCTAGAGTAGATTTTCTGAGATATATGTGACCTTGATATCATATAATGATTCACATGTGCATGTCCATGCATTTCTCAGTCTCGCTTATCATGTGGCCTAGATATCAAACTCCAATATGGAGGACAAATCTCATCTACATCACTCGCAGCCAATCCTCATGTGTCACAATGACCTAATCATCACCATTATGGCAATCCTTATTTAGGTTTACATTGGATGATGTCAAAGTATACCGAATGACATGCGATGAGTGTAGTGACTTTAGGTCTAAGAATCACAATCACCACCTTCACTATAAGAAATGTCTATGACCGCGATCTATGGTTTCCATGTGTCACTCTCAAGGTGGGTCTGTTTGATAAAATGTTCCCTAACAAGTATTTGTGTGTTTGATTTGATATCACATATCATGAATGATGAAATTATGTCATCAACCAACCCACACTCTAGTCTTGTGTGTTCATGTTGTCTATCTACCTTCCATAGTAAAAACCTACAAAGGACGTAATAAGAATGTACATGTTCTTAACATCTGTATGATCTCATTTTTCAAGTCACGTACTTGAAGGCATATGTCATTGAGTATTGTCATTCTTTAGGCATTCATTATGTTTCCTCATTATATCATAACTAAGTGAAATAGAATCAATTAGAAGTTTGCCTTTATTATTATTATTAATCAAAACCTTTATGTAATATGACATCACAATCATCATATGATTGGCTCTGTGGGCATACATACAACAGATTCTCACTTGCACTTAGAGTCAATAACCCAAAAATCTTATTCTCAGTGACCTAAATGTGTCCATCATGTTTCTTTTGCACAAGTTCTAATCCAGTGGGTTGGCAATACTTTGCTAAAGTCGTCATATTCCATGTTCCTTATCTCTTTGTTGTATGATTTCTCATATGCAATAGAATTTCCATAATATGGTATCTAATATTCCTTGCCAAATAGGTTGCTCCATGGTTATCAAAGTATCCCTATTGTGTCATCAATGGTTGGAGCATCTTTAAGTTCATCCATATGAACTTCTAGATCCATATAGTACCCATTCATGTGTTCATAAAACTAAGATACTCGACTTCTATTATAGAATTGAATTAATGGCATGTAGTTCAAAACTCTTCCAACATAACAACTCTTTTCTTTAAAACACATTTTGTATTGTGATCACTCTCTAATATTTCAGAAACATACATCTGTGTAACCCTTTACACCCAACTCTTCCTTGTTGCCATTATATAGAAAATTATCCTTAATGACATTCCAATGACCCCCATTGGAAACTAATATCATCTTTTCATGTCCAACACATACAATACTATGGTATGAGTACATTAGAATACATGATTGATCCAATTTCTAGTGTATATGGATTCTCACTCATGTATTTCCATTCTTCACAAGAATTAGAACATAGGGTTCATGAGAGACTAATCCCATTGTAAAATGGATAGATTCTCTCTCATTGAATCCTTCATGTTGAAATTCTCTCAACATCTTGCTATTGTATGTTCTCATATTTAGGTCAGGAAACTTTCAAGAACTATCTCTATAGATATCGATCCATATCACATAGGATGTATCATCTAATCCTTCATTGTTTAAGGTGTTTTCCATACTAGTTATTTATACTAATAGTATTGGGATGTTATTCCCCATCAATATGTGGAATATTCATATATGCTCCCACTAAATCTTTTGTAATCACAAATTTCATCTTATATCTTGATTCAACTCAAACTCTTTGACCATTTTATTAAGTCAAAAGATCCCATCTCTGAGATGCTTGTTTCAATTTTTAGATTGAACATTGTAGCTTATAGACTTTATTTGCATTCATGAAGTTATAAAACCTTAAGGCTATGTGATGTACACATCCTACCAATTATTCCTTTTAAGGAATGTGATTTATTCTTCATATGCCAAATCTCATAGTCCATACTAACAACAATGACAAGCATGACAATTGGTGAAGGAATTTCTTCATGCTCAACAATTTGAACTAATTTGAAATTTTTTTCAACCAATTCATCCTTTAGTTTATCCATATAGGTCTTTGCAACAAAACCCAACTACACCCTATGGGTTTTACCCCTTTAGGGGGTACTGGCAAGGTCATACCTTGTTAGTTTACCTGGACTCCGTAATGGCCTTAAGACACTTCTTAGATTCTGGTTCTCAATAGCTTCTAGTTGATTTGTTGACTCATAGCCAAATGACCAACCTATCTGAGTGGTTGGATTCACAATATTTCAATCTCATATGTGTTATACTAGAACTATGAGGTTTTGTGTTACATAAGGAACTTGAAATTCCACAACAATTTATTATTCTCACTTGTTCTTATTGTAACTCTTGTTGACTTTGAACCTTTCGAGTTCTACTTTTACTCGCAATGATTCTTTTGGGACTGAGTTATCCTTGCAATAAAACACTTTTCTTATTAGATTGGGTTTGATAGAAATATTCAACAATTATGGTTTGTGGATAAACCTTTTCAAGAAACTACATTCTTTATATAAGTTTCAATCCTGAAGACATATTGGGACATTCCCATTTCATCTTGTATGATTTCTTTTAAACCATTTTAGATGGTGCATTGTTTAGTATAAAGTATATATCCATGAGGACATTAGAAGATTAGATTAAATAATAATCACATCATGACCCATCAGGCTGTAGATCCTTCTTTCTGATACATCATTAGGTTTCAGGTGGATTTGACTTGTGATACACTATAATGATCTATCCAGAAGGTCCTCAAACTATTTATGTAAAGTATTTCAACATTTGATCATATCAAAGTTTCTTAATACTTTTATCAAATTATACTTCATTTGTGATATCCTTGAACACTTCAAGAGATTCATGTTTGCATTTCATCAAATACAAACCCGATATCAACTGATCTCATCAGTGAATATAATGAAGTACAAATACCTATATGTAGCATTTATACTATAAGATCTTCATACATCAACATGTACAAAGCCTATTATAGAATGCTTGCGCTCACCACTACACCTAGTGAGAGGTAGTTTGTCATGTTGTTCATAAATAAGGCTCGCATATCTCTTGTTGGTTCAATAACTAAAATGTAAGACCCCTAACCTAGATTTGTGCTTGAGTGTGCTTGCTTTGATTAATAAGATTCTTAAACCTTAATTAGAATATGAAAGAGGAAAAAATTATATTCAAACATTTTGTAGACCTTTTTCATAATAATATATAGACCATATTCAACCTTCACGACATTCCTTTCTTGTATCCTTATTAGAATACACCATGATTAGTTTATAGCTTAAAAAAGAAACTAATGGGAAATTATCTCGTAAACCCTTCTATCATCTAGCATGGTTGTCATATTAGAATAAAAACTAATTTGTATAAAAAATATTAAAAAAATACATATAATTCCTCTCTTATTCTTTCTTATATAGTATAGATTATAATACAAGAACTACTTTGTAAATTTATAAAATTAAAATAAAAAACTACATAGCAAATCCTCCATGACCTGTCTTATAAAATATAAATTCATTCTCTTCCATTAAACATCATGTCTCCAAGGACACCTCCCAACCACTAAATAGATTTCTAATTATGTCTTACTAGAGATATTTTTTTTGTAAACCTATCAATTCACATCCCAGATAGATCCCAAGAATGCCCTCTCACCCCCTTCTGCCTAGTGCGACACAACATCATCTCCACTTGATCGATTTCAATCTTAGTCCCCATTTACTATCGTCGACATTGTTATGGGGTTATTATCGCTAATGGTTTCCCGCCAAGCCTAGGCATAGGGTAGGTTGTTGAGGCCACCCTATCCAACATGATGTCACCATAGTATTCATAAACAAGAAAACTACAAAATCTCGCCATCTCCTTCTCCATCTACAACCACATTAATTGCATCTACCCACTTTTGACAATTAGGCATAGTTATGTGCATTTTAGAAAACCCAAATCGTATATAGTTTAAAATTCACTACCACGTTTATTAGAAAAATCATAAAGTTTCATTGTAACAGTGAGGATAAGGAAAATAGGTCAACCAAAGAGTACGCTAGTTATTGGTGGAGAAGGTGTTAGGTACCCCAATGCCTGGACTCAGAATCAGAAAGGTAAAAATATGTGATTTTGCTTTACATAACTGGCCCAGACGAACAAAACAAAAAAGTATCATATGCATATAATATAATCCCATAAGAAATGAGGTTTAGAATGTGAGTTATAAATCATCATCAATCAAGGGTTTTGCTATCATCTTACCACTTTAGGATTGCAAAGGAGGGTTCATAAGAGGGTCTTGTTGGTGATATGCCCTGAGAGCCAATCATATGATGATTGTAATGGCATATCATGTAATTGATTTGATTATTAATAAAGACAATTCTGATTATTGTGTGTGTTTCAATACGAGATAATGAATGAAAATATTGATAGTCTAATAATGCATAACTCAATAACATGTGAATTCAGGTTGAGGACCTAAACATATGATCATGTGTATGTTAAGAGAATTCATTCTTATCTTAGTCTCTAATCAGATATTATTGTGAATATTATAACAACAATAATTCATCAAGACTAGTAAGTTTCTTGATTGATGACTATGTCTCATTAGTCATGATATTGAATATCAATTCGAACGCATAGTTATTTGTTATGAACAAGTGTACTGGACAAATCCACTTTAAGTGTGATACATGGAGGCCAATAATGGTTGTCAAAATCACATACACTAGACAAATCCACTTTAAGTGTGATACATGGAAGCCAATAATAGTTGTCAGAATCACAACTCAATGTGAAAACGGTGATTATGGTCCTTAGACGTGATCACTATTGTGATCACATATCATTTAGTGTGCTTTAACACTACTCAAAGTGACCTTGAATTGGGTTTCTACAAAAATAGTTCTTAGGTGCATTGACATGTGTGAATTATTGTGAGTGACATAGCTTGAAAAGGGTTTCTATAGAAGTATTTCTTAGGTGCATTGACATGTGTGGATTATTGGGAGTGACGTAGATGGAACTTTTCCCTCTCATGGACTAATATTCTGGCCACTTGATGAGTGAGACTATAAAATGCATGCCATACTCATGTGAGTAAATATATTATGTTGAGCTCATTTGTATTTCAAATGGTCTATTATAGATCAAGAAATAAAGAATAAACATTAAGAGCATGCCATTTCCATATGCCTCAGATTCAATCTAGATATCAATGACAAAATGATTTTACAATCACTATAGCACTGGTCACAATACTAGGTTAAAGTTGTTCTCCAACTTCTCCAATTACTTAGGTAGTAATGAAGTCTTGTTAGATATTAATCATTTCTTGTGAAGTCATAATTTAATTATGAACATCACTACAAATGTAATATGGAGCCTATAGGGTCACACAGATAGGATGCATTGGACTAGGAGTATAATTGTGGCCATAATTGGAAATGTTCCAATTTATATTCATTACTAACTGTTGAGGTAATCAACTAGAATAATATTGGAATATAATCCAAGATAATTAGTTTAAATGTTTAAGTAAATTGGTTGGATTTAATTTATTGACTTATATGATAAGCAGACCAATTATCCTTGAGCGGTCCATTAGAGTTTACAATTGGGTGATAGAAAATTAGTTAATCGATTAATGTGATTAATTAACTAGTATCATGATTCTAGAATATTCTAAGTGCTTGTTTGGATGTCCACAATAGAGCCTCTTTAGATGCATCCACAACCTTTTGTTTCCTAGGATTTTTGGAAACCCTGCTTCCATGCCTCTCCTATTTAAAGGTATATGACAGTCAGAATACTAAGACACACTTTTGTATGTGAACCCTAGCCATCATTATTCCTAAGAGAGAGAGAGAGGAGGAGGTGAACAGTAGTTATTCTAGCATGTCACCAAGCGAGAGGCTTCTCCATCCCTCCTGCTCAGGAAATGCAGCGACAAGTTCTAGTCCATCAGTGTGGACCATGTAGAGAGACAAGGACCATGCATGTTTTGAGGATGTCTTTGAGGACCGTCCATGCATGTGATTATAAACACACACCACTACATGAGGAGTATTTTGTTGGACTTGATCCACCGCAAGGTGTACCTCACGCACCCTCCTTCTGAATACATCATTGTGTTGGGAAATAACGGCTTAGAATAGGCAGTGGAAATAAAAAATATATATTTTATGTATTTCCCATGACAACATGATCACATCAACAACTATATAATGGGAAAGATGGTTTAATGAGGTCATACCTGGTCATGGAGAAAGTCTAGCGACTATATTTCATTGTAGTAGTTTATCACTCCTATTCACACTTAGACAACGTCTAAGAAGCTCTTGATCTTCACCACAAACATCACCCTAACATTTTCCTCCTAGTGGTAGACAACAACCTCCTCGCCTCTATAGTAGTCCACATGGACCACCTAGAATTCTTATCATTCTACTAGAACAGATAGGAAGGAGTTGTCACTCCCATTGGGGTAGTAGTCTGCAATTTTCTCTCCCGCAATTTTTCTCCCTTTCTATCCCTCTCTGTATCGGGTAGGACTGGCTCGGGCTCTCTATTGGTTACCACAACCAGAGAGGACAACAATTGTTAGAGGCAATTGATTTGGCTCTTAGAAGCCCCAGTACCCCTCTACTCATAGGAGGGGTTAGGGTTTGGGTTCCCAGTCTATGTGGAGTGACAAGGAAATGGAATATCATAAAATTCACAACCTACTAGTAGAGAATCGTTCGATTCACATGTGAGTCAATCAGTTCGCTCAGTGAACTGGTCATTTAGCCATGTTTTCCAATCACATCTGAATTGATAATTCAAATTCAATTAATGCACAACATGATGTCAATAGTAATCCTTGATACAATCAAAATTTTCCATGAATTGGGTGTCTCACCCTTATGAGTCGGTCATCTCACGACCCCAACCGGTCGCTGGTGACCTGAGCTAATCAGTTCACTATGTGAACCAGTCAGTTCAATGCACAGTTCAAGCAGAAATCGGCCAATTCAATATCCAATCATCTTGACACTCAAACCAGTTGGTTGGGAGTCTAGTCAACTAATTTGTTGCTCAAATTGAATACCCAAACACTTTGGTAATAATTTTAATTATTTGTCATGATTAACCTCCTTTTTGTAGGTAAATTCCTATGTGTGTGACCCTATAGATCCCATATCATGTTAGCAGTGAATGTCCATAACTGGTTTATGACATCACAAGCAAAGAGTGGTGCCTAGTCACACATCAGTGCTACCCAAGTGAATCAAAAGTTGGAGAACAACTTCAACTGACAATTTGTGTAAGGTGTTATAGTCATTGTATAATTCCTTTGTCTCTGATATCCAAAAATGAACTTGAGGCATGGAATCATCATCCTCTCAATGTTCAGTCCATGTTCCTTGAACTTAGAGCAGACTGTCTGATATATATGTGACCTTAATATTATATATTGATTCACATGTTCATGCTCATGCATTTCTCAGTCTCACTTATCATGTGGCCTAGATATCAAACTCCAATAGGGGGGAAAAGTCTCATCTACATCACTCATAGTCAATCCCCATGTATCACAACTACCCAATAATCATCGTTATGGCAATCCTTATTCAGGTTTACATTGGATGATGTCAAAGTATACCGAATGACATGTGATGAGTGTAGTGACTTCAGGTCTAAGAATCACAATCACCACCTTCACTATAAGAGATGTCTATGACCGTCATCTGTGGTTTCCATGTGTCACTCTCAAGGTGGGTCTGTCTGATAAAATATTCCCTAACAAGTATCTGTGTGTTTGATTTGATATCACATATCATGAGTGATGAAAATATGTCATCAACCATCCCACACTCTAATCTTTTGCGTTCCTTCTATCTATCTACCTTCCATAGTAAAAACCTACAAGGGACATAATAAGAATGTACATGTTCTTAACATCAGTATGATCTCATTTTTCAAGTCACATACTTGAAGGCATACTTCATTGAGTATTGTCATTCTTTAGACATTCATTATGGTTCCTCATTATCTCATAACTTAGTGAAACAGAATGAATTAGAAGTTTTCCTTTATTATTATTATTAATCAAATCCTTTATGTAATATGACATCACAATCATTATATGATTGGCTCTGTGGGAAAATGTAAAACAGACTCCCACTTGCACTTAGAGCCAATAACCCACGAATCTTATTTTAGTGACCTAAACATGTCCATCATGTTTCTTTTGCACAAGTTCTAATCCAGCGGGTTGGCAATACTTTGCTAAAGTCGATATATTGCATGTTCCTTATCTTTTTGTTGTATGATTTCTCGTATGCAATAGAATTTTTGTAATATGGTATCTGATATTCCTTGCCAAACATGTAGATCCATTGTTATCAAAGTATCTCTATTGTGCCATCAATGGTTGGAGCATCTTTAAGTTCATCCATATGAACTTCTAGATCCATATAGTACCCATTCTTGTGTTCATAACACCAAGATACTCGACTTCTATTGTAGAATTGAATTAATGGCATGTAGTTTAAAACTCTTTCAACATAACAACTATTTTCTTTAAAACACATTTTATATTGTGATCACTCTCCATTATTTCAAAAGCTTGCATCTATGTAACCCTTTACACTCAACTCTTCCTTGTTGCCATAATCTAGCAACTTATCCTTTAATGACATTCCAATGACCCTCATTGGAAACTAATATCATCTTGTCATGTTCAACACATACAAGACTATGGTATGAGTGCATTACCATACATGATAGATCCAATTGCTAGTGTATATGGACTCTCACTCATATCTTTCCATTCTTCACAAGAATCAGAACATAGGGTTCATGAGAGACTAATCCCATTGTAAAATGGATAGATTCACTCTCATTGAATCCTTCATGTTGAAATTCTCTCAACATCTTGATATTGTATGTGCTCATATTTAGGTTAGGAAACTTTCAAGAGCTATCTCTATAGATATTGATCCCTATCACATAGGATGTTTCATCTAATCCTTCATTGTTTAAAGTGTTTTCCAAGCTAGGTCTTGATACTAATAGTATTGGGATGTTATTCCCCATCAATATGTAGAATATTCATATATGCTCCCACTAAATCTTTTGTAATCACAAATTTCATCTTCTATCTTGATTCAAGTCAAACTGTTTGACTATCTTGTTAAGTCAAAAGATTCCATCTCTGAGATGCTTGTTTCAATTTTTAGATTGAACATTGTAGCTTATAGACTTTATTTGCATTCATGAAGTTATAAAACCTTAAGGCTATGAGATGTACACATCCTACTAATTATTCCTTTTAAGGAATGTGATTTATTCTTCATATGCCAAATCTCATAGTCCATACTAGCTATAATGACAAGCATGACAATTGGTGAAGGAATTTCTTCATGTTCAACAATTTGAACTGATTTGAAAATCTTTGCAACCAATTTTTCCTTTTAGTTTATCCATATAGGTCTTTGCAACAAAACCCAACCACACCCTATGGGTTTTACCCCTTTAGGGGGTACTAGCAAGGTCATACCTTGTTAGTTTACCTGGACTCTGTAATGGCCTTATGACACTTCTCAGATTCTGGTTCTCAATAGCTTCTAATTAATTTGTTGACTCATAGCCAAATGACCAACCTATCTGAGTTGTTGGATTCACAATATTTCAATCTCAGATGTGTTATACTAGAACTATAAGGTTTTGTGTTACATAAGGAACTTGAAATTCCACAAAAATTTGTGATTCTCACCTGTTCTTATTGTACCTCCTTATTGACCTCGAACGTTTTGAGTTCTACTTTTACTCACATTGATCCTTGTGGAACTGAGTTAGCCTTGCAACAAAACACTTTTCTTATTACATTGGGTTTGATAGCAATAATCAACAATTATGGTTTGTGAATAAACAATTTCAAGAAACTACATTCTTTATATTATTTTCAATCCTTAAGACATATCGGGACATTCCCATATCATATCTCGTATGATTTTTTTAAATCATTTTAGATGGTGCATTATTTAGTATAAAGTATATGTCCATGAGGAGATTATAAGATTAGATTAAATAATAATCACATCATGACCCATCAGGCTATAGATCCTTCTTTCTGATACATCATAAGGTCTCAGGTGGATTTGACTTGTGATACACTATCATGATCTATCCAGATGGTCCTCAAACTATTGATGTAAAGTATTTCAACATTTGATCATATCAAAGTTTCTTAATACTTTTATCAAATTATACTTCATTTTTTATCTCCTTGAATACTTCAAGAGATTCATGTTTGCATTTGATCAAATACAAACCCGCTATCAATTGATCTCATCAGTGAATATAATGAAGTACAAATAACTATATGTAGCATTTATTCTATAAAATCTTCATACATCAACATGTACAAATCCTATTATAGAATGCTTACCCTCACCACTACTCTTAGTGAGAGGTAGTTTGTCATGTTGCTCATAAATAAGGCTTGCATATCTCTTTTTGGTTCAATAACCAAAATGTAAGGCCCCTAACCTAGCTTTGTGCTTGAGTGTGCTTTCTTTGATTTATAAGATTCTTCAACCTTAATATAATCTCTTTAGATTCTTTTATAGCATGTGACAAGATCATGTTCTTAGTTTGGTCCAGTTTGGGTGATGTTTCAGACTTGTTTGCTTGTTTTGGACCAAGTTGCAATTTACCCATGGTTGAGGGTTCTCTTGTAATTTGTCACATGTAGAGTGTGTTTGTTGTGCCTTAGCATCATGAGAGAGGATATGATTCTATGGGGAGCCTTGTTTGACCAAAGTTGATGATGTGGCATCACATGGTGAGTTAAGGGTTTGCTTGAGTTGCCTTGTTGTTGAGTGTCAACCTTGCTAGGATTTGGTGTGTTGCGACAACAACATCACTCTTAGATGACTGTTGTGACTACAACACATGGCTTAGGTGTGTCTTTGTTCAACCTTGGTGATCTTGTTGTGGTTTGGTCGACATGGTTTGTCCTCTTATGATGTGTTTCAACAATGTGGTGACCTAGTGTTGCTGCCGCTACATGAGCTTGGTGAGATTTGACCACTAAAAGGTGTTTAGTGGAGCTAAGTGGTCGCTACACCACCTAGATTGTGTCACCCTTCGTTGCATGCAAGTTTTTAGTGGTTGCATGGCTATTTTCTTGGTGGATAAGTGTCCTTTTGGTGCTCTCTTATGTTGACACCTCATACCCACCTTACCTCCCTACAACCTTGAGTATATAAGATCTCTCTTCAACATGTGAGCAATCCTTTTTCCTCTCTTTCCTTCTCCTTCCTTGCTTGGATGACCTTGGAGCATGGTGGAGATATAGGGTGTTGATCTAGGTGCTTTGGTGGCCGATCATCCTTGCATGTGGTGCTTTTGAGCTTGATCATCTCCTTGGTGGTGGTTCTTGGTGATCCTCCCTCTTGGTAAGTGGTCTTGAACCCTTGATTTCATTTTCCCTTGAACTCTACCTCTTTTTATCCTTCTCAACCATGAAACTAGGGGTGCAACCGTGATGGATTTCTTGAAGATCTTGTCCTCATAGAGTTCAGAGACTATGGTTTGACCATTGTGGTACCTATGTGAGAAGAAGCTCTCTTCTTTCTTCTTCTTGTTTGACCTAGGGTTTTCACCCTATTTCTTGAGCTCTTATTTGACCATTGTGTCCTTCTCTTATGAGGTGATCTTATGGCCAAGAATTTCATCCTTGTTGGAGTTCCTTCCTCTCTATTAGAGGTCGTGATCTTGGAGCTTGTTCATATAACTCTTTTCCCTCTTCTAGTATTTGTTCCATAATCTTGCTTGCAAGCTTTTATTTTAATATCTAAAACTTGATTCTAATGTGCTAGATGATGTTATTATGATCTAAAGTTTAAGACTTTGTAGTATTCTCATATAGGTTGCTCTCTTTCTTAAACCCTAATTTCATGTACCCAATGGTTAAGTGATGTTGAGGTGTTGTTCATGCATGCAACATGATCCTTGGTTTCATCACCATGCTATGAATCAAACCTTATGTTGTTTTTGAGGTTTTGAATCAGTTTTTCATGAGGCTGAAGCTATGTCTTTTATCTCCTAGTTTGGTTTATTGGGTCATCATGATTGGAGAACATTTCTAAAGTTGATGTTTGAGTTGTCTTAAGTTTTTGACATGGCGATGCTTGTTTTTCTTGGTACACCATACCAGTTTCGTCATGCACTTCTATTCCCCTTGGTGTTGTTGGTCGACACTCTCATGTGGAACATGTCTTTAGTTGTTCTCCTTGATTCTTTTGGTGGTCAATATGCTTCGGTTGATTGGTTAACTGTGCTATGTGAGGTATTGTGGGGGCTACACCCTTGAGTTGTTTTAGTCAACATACTATTGGATTTGATTTATGGTCACAATGCCTATTGGCTTTGGCTTGGTTGCAATGCCTGTTTGGGGTTTTACTTCATCACAACAAGTGCCTTGGGTTTGATTCTTGGTTAAGACATGTAGTCTCATGTTGAACCTTTATGACATATGTAAACTATATTGATGACTACATGTATGATTGACATGTCGATACCCAAGGTTGGAATATGATGTTTAGACCCTAGGAGACATCCACCTATATTAGAATGTGCTTCTTATGACCTAATGTTTCTGATCTAAACCATCTTTGATGTTTGGTTCTCATATATTTATGATCATGACCTTCTTTGCCCTATTATGAGACTTTGAACCTTATAATATACATAAGTTACATGAACCTTGTAATAATCATATAAAATAGATGGAAACTCAGAATGACTTGAAACTTGAACACCCACCTCTATGGTTGAACCTAAATCATTATAAGATCATTGAACATGTAATTAAGCAACTTTGAACCTGACTTGGCCAAAACCCTAAAATGAAGCTAAATAGTGTTAATGATGATAATCTAATACTCATATGAAATCTTATGATTCATTAGGTTTGGCTTGTGATCTAGATAGTCAAGGATAGATTATGTATCTCTGAATTAGGTATGAGCTTTAATAATTATATGACTATGGCTTTCTTGCTTGAAATGTGATACATATGTATGCTTGTTTGTGTAATGCATAGGCCCATTACCTAAGGTTTTTGTTGAGTTTTAGGAATGATGACTGGTGCCACAAATCACTACTAGCCTTAACTATGTGCTTTGTCCTCACTCAAGCGCAAGCTAGGATAAATTTCCTAACTGGTCATCCATCTTAGTACTACTCTAGGCCGATCACGCTTAACCATAGTGTTCTTTAGTGATGGGCTCCCCTCCACCTACTGGAACTACCTAAGGATTTAGTAGAGTTTTAGGAATTCCCACTGGCCCCACAGACCACTACTAGTCTTAACTACACACTTTGTCCTCACTCATGCACAAGCTAAGATAAAATTCCCGACCGGTCACCCATCCTAGTACTACTTTGGACTGAGCACTCTTAAACATAGGGTTCTTTAGTGATGGGCTCCCTGAAAAGGAGGTGCACCTTGGTGATATGGGTAGTCCAATGATTCCTTTTATGATCATTTTATCTGAGGCCTGAAATCCTAGGATGTTAGAATTTACTTGCTCTAATATTGTCATGTATTACTCTAGTTTTGTGTTCAATGTTTGTCTCGTGCCATTATTTTATAACTTACAAACATAATATAGAAAATCCATTGTACAAACCTTGTGCACCTTCCTATACTCTCAGGGTAAGGACATGAGGTTGGGTGTCCTACTTGAGTTGTCAAGATAGGGTGGACCATGTCGATAAAAGGGTTAGGTCTTGACAATGGTCTTGAGGTCCCTTACATAGAAAAAGGTTAGCTAATCTTGAACGCCCTTATGGAATCTTACAATGGGAAGTTAGCCAAAAAGGTCTTATGATATATGATATTGTAGGTATAATTGAAGAAAATGATATAAAACACATGCTCTCACTTTGCTAAATACCTAACTTGTTTATTCTTGTTCATATACTTTTGTAACTCTTTTTAAATTATGCAATGCTTATATATGTATGTATATTTATATCCTATACTCAACACCTCATGTGTTGACCCACATTATTTCACATATTTTATAGGTTCAGAGATGGCTAAAAGTTGATGGTCTAGGTGAGCTATGTCAGGTGTACTTTTTGTAAGATCCCAAGTGTACCTGAGTTGACTTGTAAAATTATACTCTTAAATATGTAATTGAAATCTTGTAATAAGACAATATTGCTTAATAATATTGTAAGGACCTTGACCCACATTTTCAGATAACCCGTTTGATTTTCTTAAACATGTTTCTTAGATCCTTGCTCTAATCATCTAAGATGTAAATAGGGCATGTTGGAAGCTTGAGTTTCTTGTTTGAGATTGTTTGATGGATACTTGTATTTTGTGGAGAGGTTTTGGTGCAAATTGTAATGTACCCAGAATTAGGGTTGATATGCAAGTTTTCTACCTCTAGTGTGCTCCTTCTTGATCTTGGCATCACCTAGAGGAGAGAGAGATATGGGAACCTAGTTTGAACCTTGGTTGTGTGGTGACATCTTTGGTAATGTTTTTAGCACACGTTTGAGGTGTGCCTTGCACCTAGAAGTGTTGTCTCGGGCTTGAGAGCCTTGGAGAGGCCTTGTATTGGTTTTTGTGTATCTTGAGATACACCTTATCAGTTTGTGGTGTCTAGGGTTTCACCCCTATCAGTTTGTGAGAGGCTAGAGATGTGGTATCAGGTGAGACCATGATAGGTGACCTATTGGGTGAGACATAGATCTTATCACCATGTTTGCATGGTGTTGTGCATGTGGCTCTTTCTCATGGACAAGTAGCCCCCAAACTCCTAAGGTAATGACACCTCTTCCATGATCCCTCTATCATCCCTCTTATATATATGCCCTTTCTCTCCATGTGAGAGAATCCTTTTGTCCATCTTTTCTTTCCTCTTCCTTGGTGGATGAACTTGAGCTAGAAGATCTCTCTTGGAAGCTCGACGGATGAGTCCCAAGCTTGTGGTGTTCCCTTCATCTTCTACCTTGGTAAGACATGGTTTCTAGCTTTCTTTCTCTCTTTCTTTCTTCTTCTCAGCCATGGATCTTGTTATCTTTCTGTCATCCTGACCCTCCTAATCTTGGTTCCATCTTCTTTCTTGGGAGGTGTTGTGGCGACCAAGCTTGGAAGATCTTATTCTACCTTGAGCTCATGGAGATTGGAGTTTAACCTTAGAAGCTTGGATCTTGGTGGTGATATTTGAGGTAGGTTATATAACTCTAAACCTTCTTTGTTATTATCACTCCTTACATGGTATCTTATTCTTCATCTTTGGTTCATTATCTCTTGCATGATTAGCCATTCTTCTTGATGGTTTTGAGATCTGTTTCGATGAAAGGATTTTTATTTAGTTGTTGCCCTTATGTTATACCTTCTTGCTTTGCTAGAGACAAGTGATCTTAGGTTGAGGATGATGAGGTCTACACATTATGGTGGGTGGTCATCACAGCCTGTTTGCAATAAACCGTCACACCTTATGATAGGTCATCACGACTTTGGTGGGGCCTAGGTCGACACACCTTGGTAACATCTAGGTCATCATGCCATGTGCATAAGTATTTTGTTGTGGTTCGAGATGGTTATCTTGTCTTGTGGTTGTTAAACGATATGGTGAAGAGACCTTTGTGATGGTAGCCTATTGTGGCATTGAGGTACCTAGACTGGCATGGTGTTTAACCGTTATCCTATTTCCAATCGTTATATAGGGTGTTGGTCGTCACAGTTTTGGTTGAACCTAGTGGGTTTGGTTGGTGTTGAGGGCAACAGTGGTGCCCTGGTTGAGGGGAGGCTGACACACCATATGGAGATGTTGCTCGACACACCTCAGCTCATGACACCCAACTAACAATCCATCAGCCTTAGTGTTGCTCAACCTATCTATGGCAGCCCTTCACACTTGGGTGTTGTTGTGCCTGTCACACCTTTCGAGTGTTGACCATCACACTCCACTATGGTGTTAAACTGATACTTGTCTAGTGAGGTTAGCCATACATCCTTAGGTGGTGTTGGTTGATATGCCTCATGGTGGTAGTTTCTTAGGGCTAATCTGACACACCCTCCATAGGTTTTGTTGCCTGATACACTAGCCTTAGATGAAAAACCGATACACCTCCTAAGAGGGTAAACTGACATCATGTTTTTCTCATCTAATACATGCTAAACCAATATCCCACCTTGATGAGGTTTCCCGAAACATTTAGGGTTAACTGAACAGTCTATGTTATAACCCTAACCGATATCTTTTGGTGGTGTTTGCGATACACCATGTTGATGACAGGGTGACATGATATGATGTGATACCCTTTGGGGTGGTCGTATGTATGACAATGAGAGCTATGTTTCTATATCTCATAACATACCTTATGATGATGGTGAAAGTAATGATCTAAGGGTGGTTGTTGATCCAACCTTGTCAACCCTCATCGGGTAAAGAGAGAAACCCTAACCCTAAAATGTAATGTGTAAGGCATGGACCTTATAAGATGATAGTGTTGAGGATGTATTGTCTTTCTTGTTGCAAGTTTATAAACATGCAGGTAACACCAGTTGATGTACATATCCAAGTATGAGCTATGGTGGTTATGATTTGTTTGAATGGGCCTTGTCAGGCATAAAGTTTTGTTGACATCCTTGAAAGATGAGGAAAATGGTCTTATGACCTAATGATGGCTTATTGCCTTATATGAGATTATGATATCCTCATAGATGAGAGGAAGGGTTGTTACCCCAAGATATGTGATCCTCGTGATGAAAATTATGATGAATGGCAAGCATCAAGTGATAATGTGATGAGATCACACTCTATGTGCTCAAATATGTCTGGTGATGTGTTATGCCATGTTTATGTAGAATTTATTTAGAAGTTGTACATTGTAACTTGATTGATGTTTTTTATTGGTGAAATAAGTCTAAACTCAATTTATTTTAAAACATGGTTAAATGATTTAATTAACCAAATTTAACTTAATCTTCTATCTTGCCATGTGCCATAGATCCATTCAATGTCAACACTTGCTGAATGGTGAAACGAGTTTAACTCAGAGCACATATTTTTGAATATGTGGGGTACAAATCGAGTAATTCCTTGTATACTTAACAATAGGATGTGTGAGACGACCATGCATGAGTTGATCTCGATGTGGTATGGATGTCCATGCATAAGCCACTCCTTCTTGTTAGAACAGTCATACATGTTCCTATTCTTCTACCTCTATACATGTACCAAGGTGGGCTAGTTATGATTATATACGTGGATGGTCATGCGTGAATCAATCCCTAAATTTGACTATGTGTCATTATTGTAGTTGATTGATATGTCTCTTCAAGTTTTTACTCATGTACTGACCACGAGGTCATGGGGTCGTCGATTTTAACTCTTCCATTAGACCCTGTATGGCACTGATTCTGACTTATCAAGTGGTCAATTAAATTTAAGTGGTATGAATCAAATCCTTGGGGCCTAATAAAATGCATAATTAGACATGTAGAAGAATTGTATAGGATCAAAATATAGAAATATTAGATGAGGCCTTGCTTGATCTTTATACAATATTCTTGACAGGAAATATACATGTTCTTCCTATTCCTTTTAAATTGTTAAGATGTTTCATGTATTCAACAATAATTGCTCTTCCTATTAATAGTGAATACATGCTTCACATAGTTGTAATTATATAGCTACTTGGTTTATCTTACCTATGATAATAATAGAGTTGGTGGAGGGTTATATCTCCTGTTGAGCTTTGGAATCTCACCCTGTGGGTTCCCACACCCTTTTTAAGTGGACGAGCACAAAGAGGTAAATATCGTGCAATGAAGGTTAAGCAGTAGTAAGAGAAGCAGTAGCGGACCAGGTTGAAAGTGTTGTTGGATGTCTTTTGCTGATAGAGTCCTAGAGTCAACCCTATGCACTCAGGTCCTTGGGGATGTTTTGTAGATGCTTTATGGACGTTCTTTTGATATGTGGTTGGCTTTTGTGCCCTGTTGTATATAGCTGTAATGGATACATGTATATACATTTTGGAATAGGTCCCTAGTAACATGTTGGTGGCACACCTAGTAAGTGCTTTGAGTAATGAAAGCACATGTATGTAAAAGTTCTAATTGTTTGGCAATTTCATGAAATGATTTTAATTTTTAGTGTTTTCTGGTAATCTATTTGTTAATCTTCTTCCGCAGTTTTGTTTTTAGTTATCTCACCTTTTGAGTGTGGCGCGGGGCATCACACACCGTGCATGATAAGGTTGGTATCAGATTTTTAGGTTTGCTAAGTCTATAGGGACCTAGGACTAGGGTTTGTGTCTGTTATAGTAACCTGGAATCTATCTTATAGTGACTTCTTCTTATGCAAAAGAAGAAGAAGAAAGCTTAAAGATGTCTGGAGAACATGAAGAACATAATGCCAAGAGTAGTGTTGCTGCACTAGGTGGTGGTGCAAATAACCAAGCATGAGAAGATCAGGTGTCTGAAGTCCCCCAATTTGACCCAGCCATGGTTTAAAAAGCCTGCCTTTCAATCTCTTTTTAGGCAGTTTATGGTTACTATGATATGGTGGGTAGGATGCCTACACCTCAACCTAGGGAATTGGTTCCCCAAACTAAATCTTTGGGTATCGGGAAGACTTTTCACCGGCTTCATCATGTTAGAGCGATGGTGTATGCTGGGACGGCTGATCTGGTGGATGCAGATTTGTGGCTTGACAAGATGGAGAAAGTCTTTAAGATCATGAGTATCCCTAAAGAGGATATGGTGAAGCATGTCGTGTAACTCCTGAGGGGGAGTGTTGGCCATTGGTGGGCCATAGAGGAAGAGAAGAGACCTGGTGTTGTGTTCAGTTGGGAGGAGTTCTAATGTGAGTTTGTTAGTTGGTACTTTCGTTAGACTTATCTTGATGAAAAGATCATCTAGTTTGAGAGGATTTGACAGGGATCCATGACAATCAATGAGTATGAAGCAAGGTTTATGGAGTTTTTGAGGTTTTGTCCTCACATGGCTACCATAGAGGACGAGCATATTTGTCATTTTGATAAGGGATTGAATGTTGAGTTGTCTACCCCAACTGCTGCCTTGGAGAATCAAGAGAGGTTGGCCATGTTGGTAGAGTCTATTTGGCGGATAGAGCGGTCTTTAAAGGAGAAGAGAGTGGAAAGTACTAAGAAGAGGTATACACAATCTCAGGGGCAGTCGTCAGGAGGCTTTAAGAAGTTGAGGCTTTTTGCACCACCAACATCATAGGGGTTCAGTGCTTAGACATAGTGGTCACCAAGTAAGGGAAGAGGCCATAGTTTTCCTCTTGCATGAGCCCAAACGGTTGCATCAGCATTGGTGACGGGATCACCTAGGCCTTGGTATGAGAATAGGACGTGTTATAAGTGCGGACAAGTTGGCCATACCAAACCGTTCTGTCCAGTGAGAGATGATTAAGTGACCCAACAACCAAGGTAGAGTCAGTAGGGCTCATAGAGATAGAAGAACAATAGTGGAGGAGGGTGAGGACATGTCCAAGCATCACATGCCAGATCGTCTACTCAGGGAAGTAGAGGACAGGGGTGACAATAGGCAATGACTATATTCTATGCTATGAGTCAGTCGAAAGCGATGGTTAATCTACGAGTAGTGATATGTTAGATGGAGTTGTTTCATTCTGATTTGTCTTCTTCTTTCTTTGTATCTGTTTTTGTTGACTCAGGTGCAACACACTCTTTTATCGCACATGAAGTACTTAGTAGTTGCCTTTTTCCTATTAGTCATAAAAAGAATATCTTGTTGCTAGAAACCCCGTTGGTTGGTTCTGTAGTGTTGGAGAATGTGTGTCCTTCATGTGTTCTCTCCTTTTTAGGGAACAACATTCAAGTGGATCTCATACCACTTGATATGCATGGATTCAATGTGATCCTTGGAATGGATACCTTGGAGAAGTATAGATTGGCCTTGGATTTAAGTTTGAAGCAAGTGGAATTTGTGGATGGTGGTGAGATGTGGATCTTCTAAGGAGATAGGAAGATTCTTCTGACGTGTCTAGTATTGACCATGGTGGCAAGGAAGCTTTTGAGACAAGGTTGCGAGGCATTTTTGGCACACGTGATGGATACTAAGGCAAGGAGTCCTAGTACTCATGAGGTGTCAATTGTTAGAGAGTTCAAGGATGTGTTCCCTAAGGAGTTTCTAGGAGTTTGCCCACCCCAAGAGATTGATTTTGAGATCAATATGGTTCCCGGTACGCTACCAATAGCTCAACACCGTACAGGATGGCTCTGACAGAGATGGTAGAGTTGAAGAGACAATTGCAAGGAATGCTTGACAAAGGTTTCATCAGGCTAAGTATGTCACGATGGGGTGCTCTAGTGTTGTTAGTGAGGAATAAGGATGGGTCTATGAGGTTGTGCATAGACTATAGACAGTTGAACAAGGTGACGATAAAAAATAAGTATCCCTTGCTGAGGATAGATGACATGTTTGATTAGTTGTGCGGCATGACGATATTCACAAAGATAGATCTGAGATCAGGATATCATCCATTGAGGATCAAGGAGGATGACATACCCAAGTCTGCCTTTAGGATGAGGTATGGTCACTACAAGTTTTTGGTTATGTCGTTTGGGCTAACCAATGCACTAAAACATTTATGGATTTGATGAGTAAAGTCTTTCGACCATTTCTTGATTAGTTTGTGGTGGTTTTTATAGATGACATCTTGATAAATAGTCATGATACTCAAAAGCATGAGCAACATTGTGAGAACCCATTACACTAAATGAGATTACTCAAAACATAAAACACAATCGACCACTAATTAATCACATACCCAAAAATATGGGTAAATTAAAACCAATTTCAACATCAACACCCGCTCAGAAACATTTTCATAAGAGCCCAATATCTTTCTTGTATCCATACTATGATAATAATTTGATACAAATTGTTCTATCACCTTAGCCACAACATATATACACAAGAGAACAATATTTGTATATGCCACACAAATAAGCATTAACATGCTAATGAAATTCTAATTTATTTGAAACACCATATACAAACTTTTCCTGCCCAGACCTGAGAGAATAGGGCCAACTCAAGGACACACTAGACATCAAGTCAACTTTCTCATAGATTCATTACTATATCTCCTCTTTGCTGCCACAGGTTTGTTTTCTTCACTTCCAATTATCTAAAAATATGTGGTGAACTACAAGGGTGAGACCCATGTCCCCATAAGAGATATAACCTCCAACAACGCTTATTGATTACGACATGTAAAATAGTCGATAATTGAGAAGTTGGGGTATTTAATAATCAATTGAACAAATTGAACAGTTCAAGTATGCTAAATAGATTAAGCAATTAATCTTAGAAACAAGTATGATTGTCAATGTATATATATGTAACAAATAAATCCATTTCTCTAGATAGATATCTACTCAAATTTCATCAAACTACATCTAATAACAATCCTCATCATTAATTTGACTATCATCATATTCCTGGCTAACAACACAAACAATCTACTAGCATAAGCATCCCTGACATCATGAATATGTCTAGTAACATAACATGGCTATCAATAATGGAATCTCAAATAAAGGGAACAAATATATATCATAAGTAGAACTAACATCATAACACAATTAACTACATAAGCATGATTGGTAGTTTAAGCATTTATAATTACATAGGCATGGCTACCAATATTAAACATATCTAAAAACATCATCTTAAGCATCAGTGTCAGTAATTTGACAACATAAGCATGTTTACAACATGAGCATAACTACAACATAAGCATATCTATTATCTCTTATTGTACTATACACGGTCTCAGTGAAAAGAAAGCAAACAAGGGTTATCATCCAATATGAACCATTGTGTATAACCCTAAATAGATATGCTACACTGTTGTCTTACATCTTTTATTATGCCCTGGGGAGTTTGAGTCATACCACCCAAAGTCCTACCGATCCCTATGAAGGGCTATTCAGTTTCGTACAAGATCTAGGAGTGTCGATATCCTAAGATCTATTCCCCTCAGTTAGTACGAGTAAAACGATAGTGACATATCAGTCAAATCTGCCACTACAGTGATATATAATCAAGTTTCTAACCACTAGTTTTTCATTGGTACAAGTCACGACACTACAAACCAGGGTATACAAAACCCTCTAATTCGAGGTACAACCACAGTTGTCCTCAATCACATCCAATGTCTGAGGCATGATCATAGCCATCCTCCATAACTTGTATTGTGGATGACAAGGATATATCCTCAAATTGCCACCCCCACATACTCAATAGTATGTGCTCTGTGTTTCCCTTAGGAATACTCATTTCACCATCCAGTAAGTTCTGACACTGAAGATGGCTCTACAACACAGGGCACTACATGATTAGTGTAACGACCCCGCTTCCCGATAACCCCCAATTGAGGAAGACCAAGAAATTAGAGCTGGTATCCCAAATTAGGATCAATGGTTTTGTAAATAATAAAAAATAATTAATAAATTCTACCACAATGAAGCTTGAAATAGGATAAAAAAAATTCTTTTTACATACCTTTCAAAAATAGGAATCTAGAACTTCTACCCACTTGAGAGTTCTAAGTAACTAAATCCTCCTTTAATAGATTAACTTTATTCTTCACAAATGCCACTTTACTATTTGTCCACTTTCAGATATACCTAAAATGCTGACAAACAAAATGTTGATCTGTATAATGAATTATACCAGTATGTGGGAGAACCAAAATCTTGCATTTAATTGTAACAACATATTGCAAGCAATTATGATTTAACAAAACAATTTTACATTTTAAACATAACTACTCAAACCTTACATATCATTGCCTCTGTGATGTCCCTGCAGTGGACATAGATACTACCTCTCTCATATGGTAGATCTCAACTCACCCCGATGATCCTACATTACAGGTAGATCAATACATAGGGTCGTGGAATCATATGGTCCTACCTAATGGTAGACCAACACATCGACTCATGATAACCTGATGATCCTACCTCACAGGTAGACCATGTACTAGGTCATCCATCTCATCATCATAAAAGCTATAGAGGAGGATTAGGATCCGAGCTAGTCATGCACGTATACTTATGGTGATAGTCACAGTCACTTTATAGTTGCATGAAACAAAAGTCAACCAAGAAATTATTTCCAAGCAACTGATAAAACCTCAGGAATCGCCGTGAAACTAGAGTGATTTAACCATAAGTGTAACCACATACCTAATTTGAAGCCTCAAATATAAACAAGATATCCAATCTAGTCAAGATGTCCAATCAAGCAAGCCAATTAATTAATCAAGCAAACATTGATCTTGAAAACATGTATAATGTCTAATTGTCACAAACATATCCCAAACAACTCCTTATTGACTTGGGACACCTTTCCAAGGTTTCTAAGTCTCATTAGGATTCATTAGGGCTTTGTAGATCAATTCCTCAAACTTTATCCTTTTTAGGTCAACAAACCCTAAAATAGCTTTCCTACTCGTAAAAGCCCTAATTACTCAAATTGTCCACATAAAGGATCTTTTATAGCTCTATAACAACATATCTCTATCTTATTCATGGATTTTCACAATTAAAACCATTAGAAGTCATAATTATCAAAATTAGGGTTTTAGGCCCATTAATGCATATTCATGTACACGGAACCCTAAATTAATCTAATTATGCATAAAGATCATCTTTTTAGATATAAATCTTCCTTTTATTAAGAACAGGTTAATATCGGCTTACATTATCCAAAGAACATCATTAAATCCACTAATCATCACAACTTAGGGTTTTTCATTAATAACACCATTAAAGGTGACAACTTTATATACTTTTCAAATTATAAGAGGAATTAGGCTTCAATTGTATTTTTATTAGATTTCTCGTATTTTGTGAGCAATATCCATATATTATTTATTGTCATTTGAGTTACCAACAATTTGTTACGAATTTTGTAGGATAAAATACCTTTGGACCAATAACAAAGCGCCACGTCATCTTTTTGATCTTCTATTCCCCCTTTTCCACACGGGTCTGCTATGACCCAATGGATGTCCTCCACCTAGCACCACGCTGGGCGCATCCCAATTACTCGTGGATGTGATAAAAACTCTCTTCTGCCCCTTCCCTCTCAACAGTCGGCTTGGGTAGATATGTAATTTGGCACTTTGTCTTATTCAACTTCGCGAGCCGTTTGCTATTTTTGAAGTGGTGGTCTAGGAGGTCAACATGTCAGTTGACTTCATGAATCCTACCTCCCCAGCAATCGATGAAGGTCTCCCCTCCTTTGCCACAACCCACCAAACCCTACGGTGGTCGCAACTTTTCTAGAGACAACAGGAGTCGCCAGGATAGCTAGAAGATTTCTCGGCTAGGTAGCCACATATCAGGTCTCACAGGGCTTTCTCATGAATAATTGGCCAATCCACGGTGCTCATCCCTTAGCAAGGATACGGTAGATCCTCTTATATAGAAATTGGGTGCAGGGAACATCAGGGTGGGCCTTCCCCTTGAGAACAGAGATCCATGGTTTTGGGGAAAGTCCTGACCCTGTACAGAACCAAGGAAAAATAGGGCGAGAAAGAATCTTCGTTGACTCTCGAATCTGAGGGTGATATTCCTGAGCACTTTTAAGAATTGATGAGGGAGGGTGGGTGTGTGAAAGGAACAAGACTCCATTCCCTGGACTTTCCTAATCCGTCACAAGGTAGGAGACAGAACGAGCTTTTTCAGATCGAGATCAGATGGCCAAGAAATCACATGACAGTTAAATGTACTGTGCCCTAAGTTCCAATCCACATATAAAAAGCAGCATTTAATGTATTTCCTTTATTATTTCCACTTTAGGGAATTTTGTAAAAATCATAACTCTCAAACAGATTATCTAATAAATCCCAAATTATAAGGGAAAGTCCATAATGATTTCAACTACTTATTTACCAAGTTTGGGACTCAAATTCGAAAGTATGAGAGAGTTGTCTTCATATGCAAGTTATCTATCAATAATAAGGCATATTTTATACATATTTTCTATCTCTTACTCTTTTATATTCCTTATTTGGATTCCTTTAACCTATAGAAACATTGTGGATTCAAAATCTCATCCATGATGAGTCAATCACCCATCTTTCCACATATTTCTCATATTTTCATCATTATCTCAAATTTCTTTTTTAATAGTGCATTATTTGATTTCTTGTTTTTCTTTTAATCATATTGGACTCATTAACATATTATGATCTACGAAATCACATGCACAAAGAAAGTATTGCAAAGGGAATCCATTCAATTCATATAATTCATACAATTCCCATAATCATACATTTATTGGGGAAATTGCATTTCCAACCACATGAACCCAAAAATTGGGGTTGTAACATCCTTCCCCTCTTATAAGAATTTTGCCCTCAAAATTCCATCAAACATACAAACAATTCATGATAAGTCTTTTCCATGTCCATCATTGGCTCCCATGTGGCTTCATCCTCTCCATGGTGCTTCCAAAGAACCTTTTTCATCTTCTATTCTTTATTCTTAAGCTCTCTCTCACCTCAGTATCTCATACCCTCATAGGTGACTCAGGGTAAGTTATCCTCCCTTGGAGTTCAATAGGTTCAATGCTCAACACATGGCTTGGGTACCTCACATAGTGCTCTAGATCAGACACATGGAACACATCATACATCATATTATCCTGAGGGGTAAAGCTAAACATAAGAAACTCCACCAATCCATCTCAAATGGACCTATGTATCGGGGACTCAGCTTCCTTAGCTATAGTTCATAGGGGTCGAGTTTTCATATCACATGTTCACCCATAGTGAACTACATGTTAGTTTGCTTTGCATCATCTCACGACTCATGCCGATCTTGGGCTTTCTCAGCCATTGCTCGATCAAAGAGACTTCGTCTACATACACTATGGTCTCAAAGAAACTTTGTCTGCATACACTATGGTCTCTCTAACCTTTACAAGGTCCTCTCACTGAAGTCATCCAAGTGAAGTGGTGACTGACACATCCTCCCTTAGAGAGCTTCATACATCCTGATATGGGCTATGGTGGCTATCATAATAAGAAAACTCTGCTAGGGGCATGAATGCTCCCACAAATCACCCCAAACAAGCATGCATGCTCTCATCAGACCCTCTAAAGTCTGGATCATACTCTCTTGAATGTCCATCAGTCAAGGGCGATATGATGTACTCAACTTCAATATAGCATCAAGTTCTTCTTACACCTACTTCCACAACATGGAAGTGAACTTGTGGTCGTACTCAAGAACCTTTGAACTCAGATCATGGTGTAGTTGAACTATCTCTCTATCATATATAGTTCAACAAGATCTGTCAAACTGACAGTGCACTCTCTTAAGAAATAAATTAGATCAACTTGGTAAGGTGATCTACCATAACCCATATTGCATCATGACCTCTCTTGGTCCAGGGGGGACCCACCACACTTCCCATGGTGATCTATTCCCATTCCCTCTTAGGGACTCTTCATTATCTGTAGCAACTCACTGGATTACTGGTGTTCGACCTTCACTCTCTGGCATGTATGGCAACTGGCCACATGCAACTCTATATCCTTCTTCCAGGTACCACTGCGAACCTTCACCATCTTGGTAATACCATGGTGTACAATGTACTTAAAATTATGAGCTTCTTGCATGACATGATTTGTCAAGGGTAACTTTTTGGAAACCCTAAAACACTCTAGTGGGTTTCACCACCTTCCTTTCCTAAGAAGTGTATCTAGGGTTCTCACTGCTATCCTTTTATTTCATCAAGCTCTGGGCTGTCTAACTGAGTAACCACTAAATTGACCCAATAGGTCAGGTTATATCTGGGTGTTAGACACATAGGTCTCATCCTCTAACTATCATAGGGTTCACCTAGAAACGTCTTCCAGTCTCTCTACTGGCTATATAAGACAGTTGTACACCTGAGTTATATCTCGGTTATCAAACCCGAACATATAACTCATAGATGTACGTCCTCATATTACTTTTCTCTTCTCATGCTTTCATACCATCTATCCAAGAAACTTCCAAAAGGGTGTGGTACTTCCTCTATCCTCAATCATCATATAAGGGTTTCAACTCATATCACCTTTTTTCTTTAGTATATGGCATGCATTTTGTCCTATCGCTCACACTCATAACAAGCTGAAATAAGCATTTGGCTGTAGTCCAAATACAAAGTTCATCGTGTTCTAAGAGTAGAGATGGTGCATCACACATCACCATCACTCTTTCCAATCTAAGTTGAAACATACTTCACATAACTCTTCACCATGAACGTCTCCACTATGGGTCTACACCCATGCGAAGACTTTTCCCATCACTTCTAGATTTTAACATCTCTCTTATGTACAATTCTTGGTCATTACCTCAAGGTCCATAGGGTGCCGGTACTTTTAGGGTGATCTGACCCTTATGCATCTAGGGAGTGCCTCTCACATTTACCCCTAAGGCCCCATGAACTCATGAAGGTGGCCAACCTCATAACCCATGAGCCTCGGGTAAAGGTAGTTGTTACCTCCCGACCCTATGGTCTTTTGCATTAAGGAAACAGACAACTCCTACTCCCATCATTCTTATCTCTTCTTGACTTTGGTATTGACTTAGGATTCCATCATATATAGCATATCTCAAACTTGAATCCTCACCTAGATCTTCATTATCTCTCTGGGCACTCATGGTAAAACTTGTATTCCTTTATGGGAATTATGGTGACCTACCTATCTCAGTCTGGCCCATACTGGCAACATATCCCCATGCCCCTTAGAGATGGTCACACATGGGTCTATAGATTCATGGTCATACTATGTTCTCTCCACTTAGTTCATCAAGCTCCTATGAAAGACCTCTTTAAGTTACTTAAACAAAAGATAGTACTCATCCTATATGAAGGGTACCTTCCCAGGATAGGCAAAAACTATATCTTGATAGCAGCAAAAGGTCAGAAATGTTCTTACTTACAAGGTTTACGTCATCATGTTCAAGATTAGCCCTATCATGCAACTTATACACGTAGCTATCAAGAAGACAACCTACTAAACCCTACTAAGATCCTTGGTATGTCATACCTATTCATCATTCCTCAAGGTTGGTCAATCACATACATGCATATGTCACCAACATTTTTGAGGGGTGGTTCATATATCTTAGTTCAAGCGGGGTTTCCTTTTGCTCTAATACATGGGAAGGAGGTGCCATACTCAAATACTATGAACTCAAATAGCCTCTTGAGCATCATGTGCACCAGGTACTACTACTTCCCCTCTTTGGTCTAGAAACCCCGGGTTCACCTCTTATGCATAGGTGTCTAATTGCATGCTCAGTTGTTCAACCATGAACCAAACCTATACTAGATAGGGAATATACTTCCTATCACTCTTCTACGTGAACTCCCTTTAGAGTTGTACCCCAGGAAAACCAACAAGTTATGAGGCTCCACAACTTGTTACTATACTCCTTTAGGGTCTATGGAACTCTCCTTCCTAAACTTCAAAAGAAGGCACTCATATCATCTATACGTTTGTTCACAAAGCCTCTTTCTCTCTTCTAGGGTTTGGTTCCTCTAAAGGCAACCAAGATATGATAAGCTTCCAAGGGTCGTGCATGAGACAACCACGTATATCTACTCATGGTCATCTATTCCAGGCCATATCATACCAACCTCTCATGATTCCTCATGTTCCCGAGTCAAGGTCTCCAACCTTCTTCGTCAGGTCTTTCTCTCTCTCTAGAGCTAACCCTACAACTGGTCCTACCACTGGAGGTTCTCTCTTAAAAGATGTGTCAAGCTCTTAAGGATACACGTTTATCCCTTACTTGGGTGAAACATACTATCAAGACCTATGTCCAACCAAGATCATCTAAGGCTCTACATGCTCATATCATAACCATAAGGTGTAACCCTTCTAGCCTAGGTCTAAAACCTGCTACCAGTTTTGCTGCCACACCCTCTTTTCTATTCATGTATGCCCATTAGGGTTCCTATATGATTATCACTAACCTCCCTAATGAGGGAGTTATCCCTCACCCTCAACAGACATGACCACCTAAGGTTGGGTCACCAAAAGGCACTAGGTCAAACAACCACACATATCTCATGCCTCCCATGGGCACTCAAAACCTTTACGTAAAGCCTACATGTCAAACCCACATATGTGTATGCATGGTCAATTATGATATCCAACTTATTCTGTCTTCTCTTTCTCTATCCACCACTTTAGGTTTTGGGTTGATAATCATCCTCAAAGGATGTGTCAAGTCTCTACCTCGTCTTGGAGGTTTCGTCCTCGAAGAATATCGCTCTCCTCCTCATATTACGAGGAGGTCTACCCTCAGAGCTCTCTTGAGGGCATGACAACCTAAGCATGTAAATAAACTCCGTTTGTGTTTCTAATTATCATAACTTATGTCCATGATATCTTGTTTACATGCTTTTCATTATGTGTTGGAGGATTCCTTAATCCTTATTACCCTTATCCCAAACAAAGGAGGGTGGTGGAGAGAGAAAAACCCTAATCTCGTAAAGTTACATCTAAAGAATGGGGTAAAGAAAGGATGAAGACAGATGAGAGAAGACCTAGAGGTATCTTATTTCGAGTCAATTCCTCATATTGCGGCCAGGCAGTCACATAGAATTCAGGAGTCCTCATAGACCAACTAGTGGGGTGGAGGAAAATATTTCCATCCCCTGGATCATGATCCTTTTCTAGACACCTCCATCTTTTGGAAAATTTTCTAATAACTCTCTTGGGTTCTAAAGAGTTTGTAAAATTTAATAATTATTATAGATTAAATGGCAAACCATGGATCTGTTACAAAATGTAATGACCATGTTTCCTGGTAACCCCCAATTAAGGAAGACTAAGAAGTCAGAGTTGTTATCCCAAAATAGGATCAATAGTTTTGCAAATAATCAAAAATTATTAATAAATTCTACCACAACTAAGCTTGAAACATGATAATTTTTTTTTCTTTTTACATACCTTTCAAAAATAGGAATCTGGAACTTCTACCCACTATAGAGTTCTAACTAACTAAATCCTCCTTTAATAGATTAACTTTATTCTTCACAAATGCCACTTTACTATTTGTCCACTTTTAGATATACCTAAAATGTCGAGAAACAAAATGTCGGTCAGTACAATGAACTATACCAATATGTGGGGGAACCAAAATCTTGCATTTAATTGTAACAACATATTGCAAGCAATTATGATTTAACAAAACAACTTTTATGTTTTAAACATAACTATTCAATCCTTATCGATTGTTGGAAGATGTTGCTTGCCCAAGTCCACCCTTGAGGCGATTCCGACCTACACAATGCAAACTATGGTACTTCCTCTCACTTTCTGCGACCGCATAGATAGTACCATCAGGAGGTTTATCTGGGGCGGATGCTGCAAGAAGAATCCCATGTCCCTAGTGGCCTGGGACAAAGTAACCAGTGCAAGGGGTGATGGAGGACTCAAACTCAAAACTATGAGAGAGTGGAACTGCGCCGTCATTGCAAAAACTTCTTGGGAAGTGGTCAATAACCGGAGGACCACCTGGTGCAATTTCATAAGGGGAAGGTACCTCAAGCACTCAACAGGAAGTGGAAGAAATCTTTCTAGGCTTGCATAGGCCATCTCGAAATGCAAGGCATTTATAGATGACAATTCCTACCTAACCCTATGCAACAGAAACACCATCAACTTCTGGGAGGATACTTGGGTGGGAGTCGGGATCACTCTCAAATCCAAAGTTATGCACCCGATACCTGAAGTGTTGGTAGATCTCTCAGTTTCTAGTGTCATCCTGGACATAGGAGGATGGGACACCGAGTTCTTTAACTGTTGGCTTCCAAAGATGGAAGTGGCCCAGATCTTGAAGTTGGAAACCCCATCGAACAACAACCAGGACAACCTGTGTGTGTGGACTGCCACACACAATGGACAATTCTCTATAAAATATGCATATAACCTCATGTGCAGCTAGAGCAACATCCATGTTGAAGGAGAATGGAATGCAGTCTGGAAGACCCAAGTGGCTGCCAAAGTCAATTATTTTGCTTGGATCACCTCCCATGAGGCATTGCTAACCAACAAGAGAAGGGTACAATGCAATCTTACAATAAGAAACATGTGCGAACGGTGTAAAACCAATGAGGAGGCCTTAATTCATGCTCTATGAGACTGCCAGTTATCCAGGGAGCTCTGGACACATCTTTACAGTGACCACCTTCCACCCAACTTCTTCCATATGAACCAGCGCAGTAGGATCACCACCCACCTAAAATAGGGTGAGCAGCAAGTACAAACTTTCATGATAGCTGTGTGGAACCTCTGGAAAGCGAGGAATTCATCCATATTCGAGAACCAACATCTCTCGGTCTTCCTTATGGTACAAAGAATCAGGCGCGAATTGTCCTTGATGGTCCATGAAGATCTGAACAATCCTTGTCCAAGGCAATGCCTATCAGAACGTCCTTGGAGCAGACCCCAAAATGGGATAGTCAAGATCAACACAGACGTAGCATGGAATAAGCAGAAACTTGTAGTAGCCATTGTCATACGGGACCACGAGGGTGGTTGGGTCGGCGCACATGTGAGGAAGATCCACTCTAATTCCACCTTGCATGTTGAGCTTGTTGCGGTAGACATAGCTCTGGAGATTGCCACTCAATCCGAAATAGAGAAGGCATGCGTCGAGACTGATTGTAAGGTGCTCGCAGAAATAATACACTCAGATGCTAAGGAAAATCCCCTCTTTGTTGTCATGCTCGAGCGAATCCAGCAAAGATTACTCACGTACACACGGTGGGAGGTTATCTATGCACCAAGATGTTGCAACGAATTGGCCGACTTCATGGCCAAAAACCATAAAAAACAAACTATGAGTTGCTTTACTTATGTAAGGCCACCGGATTGGCTCTCGGTCATCCTTGTTGAAGAGTCTTGTAATGGTAATAGTACTACCAAGTTTATCATTCCTGAAAACTTGTCAGTTTGTAACACCTTCCCCTATTGGCTTGCAAGAGGAGGGCAAGATGAATAAATAGTCTTCTGACTTCCATAAAAAAAATCCTTACATATCCTTGCCTCCATTTTATCCCTACAGTGGACATGGATACTACCTCTCTCATATGGTAGATATCCACTAACCCCCATGATCCTACCTTATAGGTAGATCAATATATAGGGTTGTGGAGTCATATGATCCTACCCAATGGTAGACCAACACATTGACTCATGATAACCTGATGATCCTACCTCATGGGTAGACCATGTATTAGGTCATCCATCTCATCATCATCAAAGCTACAGAGGAGGACTAGGATATGAGCTAGCCATGCACATATACTTATGGTGATAGTCGTAGTCACTTTATAGTTGCATGAAATAAAATTCAACCAAGCAATTATTTCCAAGCAATCGATAAAATGTCTGTAATCTCCATGAAACAAGTTTGATTTAACCATAAGTGTAACCACATACCTAATTTGAAGCCTCAAATATAAACAAGATATCCAATCCAGTCAAGATGCACAATCAAGCAAGCCAATCAATCAATCAAGAAAACATTGATCTTGAAAACATGTATAATTTCTAATTGTCACAAACATATCCCAAACAACTCCTTATTGACTTGGGCAACCTTTCCAAGGTTTATAAGTCTCATTAGGATTCATTAGGGCTTTTTAGATCAATTCCTCAAACTTTATCCTTTTTAGGTCAACAAACCCTAAAATAGCTTTCCTACTCATAAAAGCCCTAATTACTCAAATTATCCACATAAAGGATATTTTATACTCAAATTGTCTCTATAACAACATATCTCTATCTTATTCATGGATTTGCACAGTTAAAACCATTAAAAGTCATAATTATCATAATTAGGGTTTTTAGGCCCATTGATGCATATTCATGTACAAGGAACCCTGAATTAAGACAATTATGCATAAAGATCATCTTTTTAGATCTAAATCTTCCTTTTATTAATAACATGTTAATATCAGTATAGATTATCCAAAGAACATCATTAAATTCACTGATCATCACAACTTAGGGTTTTTCATTAATAACACCATTAAAGGTGACAACTTTATATACTTTTCGAATTTCAAGAGGAATTAGGCTTCAATTGTTTTTTATTAGATTCCTTATATTTTTTTAAGAAATATCCATATATTATTTACTATCATCTGACTTACCTATAATTAGTTACAAATTTTGTAAGATAAAATACCTTTGGACCAGTAGCAAAGCGCCAAGTCATCCTTTTAATCTTTTATTCCCCCTTTTCCGCGCGGGGCCGCTGCTACCCAATGAGTGTCGGTCACCTAACGCCATTCTGGGTGTGGCCCACTTATTGGCAGATGCAGCAAAAAGTCTCTTCTGCCCCTTCCCTCTCAACAGTCAGCCGGGGTAGATAGGTAATTTGGCACTTTGCCTTCTTCAACCTCGCGAGCCATCCACCATTCACAAATTGGTGGTTTGGGTGGTCAATCCGCTAGTTGACTTTGCAAATCCTACCTCCCCAGTAGCCGGTGAAGGTCTCCCCTCCTTCTCCACAACCCATTAAACCCGATGGTGGTTGCAACTTTGCTAGAGACGGTCGGAGTCACCGGGACGGCTACAAGATTTCTTGGCCAGGTAGACGCAGATCAGAGAGGTCTCATAAGGCTTTCTCATGAAGAATTATCCAAGCCATGATGCTCATCCCTTGGAAAGGATACCATAGATACTTTTATATAGACACCAGGTGTAGGGAACATCAGGGTGGGCCTTCCCCTTGTGAACAGAGATCCATTGTTTTGGGGAAAGTCCCAACCCAATACAAAACCAAGAAAAAAAAGGGTTAGAAAGAATCGTCTTTGTCTCCCGAATCTGAGGGTGATATTCTTGAGTGCTTTTAAGGATCGATGAGGGAGGTAGGGTCCATGAAAGGAAGGGGACTATGTTCCCTAGACTTTCCCAGTCCATCGCAAGGTAGGAGATAGAACGAGGGTCAGATTGGGATTGGATGGCCAGGAAATGGCATGACACTTAAATGGACCGGGCCCTAAGTTCCAATCCAGATATAAGAAGTGACATTTAATGTATTTCCTTTATCCTTTCCACTTTAGGAAATTTTGTAAAAATCATAACTCTCAAACTAATTATCCAATTAATCCCACATTTTAAGGGAAAGTCCATAATGACTTAAACTACTTGTTTTCCAAGTTTGGAACTCAAATTCAAAAGTATGAGAGAGTTTTCTTCATACACAAGTTATCTCTCAATAATAAGGCATATTTTATACATATTTTCTCTCTCTTACTCTTTTATACTCCTTATTTGGATTCCTTTTACGTATAGAAACCTTGTGGATTCGAAATCTCATTCATTATGAGTCAATCACCCATCTTTCCACATATTTCTCATATTTTATCATTATCTCAAATTTCCTTCTTAATAATGTATTATTTTATTTCTTCTTTTTCCATTAATCATATTTAACACATTAACATATTATGATCCACAAAATCACATGCACAAAGAAAATATTGCAAAGGGAATCCATTCAATACATATAATTCATACAATTCCCATAATCATACAATTATTGGGGAAATTGCATTTCCAACCACATGAACCCAAAAATTGGGGTTGTAAGAGTTGCACTTAATTAGTTATGCCAATTGGGTGATTAAGGATGCATTAAACATGTGGTAATACAAACCCTAATTCACTTCTAGAAAGCATATAAATATCACAACTTCAAAAGATATAAAATGTGTGAAACATAATTTCTCATCTCATCATCACATGGTAATATTCACTTTCCATTCATGAGACTACACTAGTCATCATACTATCACAAGATATAAATCCTTTTCACAATATCATAGGGTATCAATCCTTATAAACACAAGAGGATTACACCTCATTCAGGGCTCAACATCCCCAAATCTCATTAAGACCATCATACTATTCTCAGTAAGATCATCATTATCTTTGCATGCCTTATAACAAGGCTCAACAACATCACTTACATATAATACACCAGATCAGCACAATATTGCATTAATGAGCTAGTAGATATTCACAAACAAACATAGCAGGGTTAACACTAAGAACATTCTTTTTTTACATCAACATGAAAGGAATCTAGATATGATTAACCCTCATCATATTCATAAAGCACATGTTTAGCATAAGAAAGTATCAACCATGTGGCTATGATAACCATCAATCAACATATTAAGGTCATGATCATATTAAAGAGGTTATTTCACCATCATTCCATCATATAAGAATGTTAAACATGAATACTCATATTTATCTAGTTGCATTAGAGTTTGGTTTAACAAGATAAATTATATTAATGTTACTAATCGACACTTATACCCAAACCCTAACTCACGGCATCCCCATTGGATCATGGATGCAAAATGTGAAGCATTACCATCACATTCCATACTATTCTCAAGTATGAATACACACATAAATCAAGGTGTAACCATCAGGTTATAGAATACTAAGGTTTCAACAACAATAATAGAGTACTCCATGACTGTATTAATCATTCAAGGACTATTCACACCCAATTACCATCATTTAGTTATATTAAAGCTAGGTACAACAAGCTATACCTCATTAGGTTACACATTAATTAATTATGGTGATTATCAACGTTAATATTATGAGGATAAGGTTAAGACTACAAGTTTAAGGCATTGAACCATCAAATTATCATCATTATAATCATAACATTACACTATAGGCTTCACCCAAAACAATGGGAATATTGAGGCATCAACTTGTAACCATTAAATGTTCAAAAGGTAAAGCCATTCATCGTTTACATAAGTAAGCATCCTAAACAATCCACCTATGAAGTTATTGAGTTGTGCTCTAGAAAGAGAGACCATCTAACCCTAGACATCCCTTTATTACCAACATAAAAAGTTCCATTGAGAGTAGGGTAAAACCCACAAGCGATTGTTTATTTAATACAAGCCGTCAGTAAATGAGCTTCTTAAGTTGATTTCATAAAGGAAACCATTTAAATAGATTTATTAGGACCAACATATTATATTTATGAATCATTCCAATTTATTGGATGAAGAAACATTAGATCTTAACCATTAGGTCAAGTTCATATATTAAAACCATCAATTGGAGTATAGGTTCGACCATTGCATCAAATGACCCAAGAAACGATTGGTTTAAGGCATAATTGATTCTACATATACATGCTTAACTCATCATAGATTGTGGGGACCTGAGCAACCATCAGTAGTGACCATTAAGTCACCATAGTCTTTTAGATCAACACTATATTTATTAATCACCATGAAATATCAAACTAATATCACCATTGATTGATAGCATCATTACGGTACTTAGTTGCTGATCATTAAGCTTATAATTAAGCCAAAACATGACCTAAGAGGTGAAAGTCAGTTGACACCCTTGGTTACCAACATCAATTGTCATGAAGACAACACCATAGGGTTGTTGTAATGGTACCATCATTCGGTCATGGGTTCATAGAAGAAATCAGCTTAAAACCCTAAAATTGACCATTGTTTGATAGGTGCTTAGGACCATAGGTTGTCAAACCAACCTGATCCAAGTCATATTATACCATAGTAAGAACATACACATGAACACATGTTCATATAGAACAAAAATCAGAATAGGGAACATTATAAAAATCGAAATCCAAGTCAAGCATAGTTTTTTAGTGCATGGATCATCATTTCCAAGAAAGAACATGAGCAAGCACGCTTATAGTAAGAAATAAACATAGATAAAGTTATAAACCTTGCCACTAACTAGAAGATAAAATCTCAAACAGAATAAAACATGAGCAGGTAGGGTAGAAAATCCAAGCATAAGTTGTGAACTCGTCCCTCTAGCACCTTTCTTCATCAAATTAGCAAACCCTAAGCATAAGGAGCAAGAAAGTAGAGTTTTAGAGCTTTAGAGCAATTTCTACCATGGAATAGGAAGGTTCCAACATGGAGAAAGGTAGGATGAATGATAAAAAAGAAATAAACAAAGGAAAGAAGGGGATTCTCACTCTTTTAGGTCAAGATCACTAGAAGAAATCTTTTTAAACCCTAAAAGGAAGTCAATTGAAACCCTAGATTCTTTTTCCAAGAAGATCCCAACTTTCTTCTTCCTTGGATAAGAAATTCGTAGTAGAAAAGAGGGATAATTAGGTTCATAGAAGGAGGGAAGTGGTGGATAGCAAATGGTTCGTTTGGGTGCTTAGGGATAAGTATATGAAACTTTAAGATAAAAAAAAGTTGAAGTTGTAGTATCCTTCCAAGTCTTCATGGTCTTAAACTATTAAGAATATACAAGAACACACAAAATAAGCTCCCCCACCATCCATACAGACCTTCTTATCTCTCCTTTTCCAAATTTCCAAGCCAATCAAATAATTCATTAGTTGATAGCTACTAAAGTAGCTCATCCATGGATGGGTAAACCCTAAAATACCCTTGAGGAAAACACCTTCAAAACATGGCTCAACTAGGAGACCCATGTCTCAAAATACTCAAGAATGATAAGATAACTTATAAGGAACATAATATACATGAAAAATCGCAAAGAAATCCCTCAATTGGGTAAATTGTAGAAAAGTCCAAAATGTACATAAAATTGCATAACTTGCTCAAACAGTGTACAAATTAGACCAAATTTAAAACTTAAGCTTGTCTTATGATTTAAAAGCATATCACAAGGTTATATTAGGGTTCTAAGAATTCAATTATGGTAATTAAGCTTATTCAACTCATTAAGCATGTTCATGGGCCTTACAACTATAAACCCCTAGCAGGGATTTCGCCCCCAAAATCCAAGGTCAAAAAAGATAAATACTTCTCATGCAACTCATGCCCAGTCTTCCATATGGTTAATTTTAACTCATGATGATGTCACATTATTCTCATAGAAGTCATATTCTTTTCCCCCAACTTTTGCATGTGCCATCTTTGTTCAATATAGAAACTGTTGTACCATATGTACAGGTCTGGTAGTACCTTTTAACTTTGGGACTCTACTATCATCCAATATTCAATATGTGGTATCACACATCATTCAGAGGCCATACTCGTTGTCTCTTACCAAATTTAGAACAACATGTATCTCTTATCATATGTAACTTTTACAAGGTTTCATCTCTATGCTTCTTTAATGGTTGTTGTAATTAACCACTTAATCAACTAGGTAGGCATCTCCTAATTTTCAAGAACTATGAGGAATATGTTTTTAGAAGATTCTCCAATAATCTCAATGGTGGACCGACCATCTATTTGGTTGAAGAATCATACACTTGTATGTAATTGTTAATCAATATAATTTCTTGATTGACCTTGTTAGGAGTAGAACAATGACATTGTCTTCATATTATTAGGATTACCACAACACACTTAATAGAGATATCATAACTCCAAGAGGATACTTTAGTCAACCCCAACTCACTCTTTCTATACTTGTTAGACATAAGTACAATTACTTTAATATTCTTAAGGTTTAACAAAGATATTGACCATGATACTGACCATCTCTAGAATACTTTGAGATGTCATCATTCAAAGCTTGCTTGCTACAACTTATGAGACATAACCTGAACACTCTGTTCCTCCTATTCATAAATTCTATTGGTACATTGGTTAGTCTAAAGGACATAACCCTAAACTTACCATGGTCATGTAACTTATGTCATCCATTCTAGCTCTTATGGCTAAAGGATATTATATCTTAAAGAAACATAGTTGTACATGTCTACTTATCAACAAACCATCTATCCTTGATAGTGGTCTTGCCCAGCTATCACTGAACCATATACAAAATTATAGAGTCACTTTTATTTTTCCTTCCAAACAACATTTATAGGGTCATCAACAACTTTCTCTCTCTCTAAGGGAGAGGAATACTTGGAATGTTCATTTAATAAACATCTCCAACCTTCACATACTACCCATACTATTGACACATCTTGGATATTAGGATTCATTACCGTGGTATCCACCTCATGTGCTATAAGGAACTCACGTCCTTATCTCATCTTATTTTACTTACATAACAAATCTCAAGACATATAAGAGGAGTCTTCCTAATTATTAAAAGGCTCAAAAGAAAACTCATCACAAACTTTATGATCTTGGAACCATAGTCCAAGCAACCTTCTGCTATAATAAGTCAACCAACCTCATGTTTACAATGAATCCACACATACGAAGTGGTAATGATCCACTTGAAAGTTGTTCCCTAGAAAGGAAAGACACAAAGGGAAACACACTTCCCACATCATAGTAGCATTGTTCAAGGGTCACTAGAAAAAAGGTAACAAATTCTTTTTCATTATGCAGGTTACTACTTCTTATGTATCATTTTATCTTTTTCATTTTGGGTTCCTTGCCATTAGCATAGGAATCATCATGATAAACATATCTCATTACTCCTTCCTTGATGGCTATTTATCCCACTAGGGTATGTTCTCTTATTTTATTATATTTTTCAACCACTTATCAACAGGTAAATCATCATGTTCTTCATTTTCTTCATTAAACAAGGATCATCTCCCTTAATTTCTTTCACATGCCATGCTGATTTTACATTAACACTTTCTTACACACATAGGTTGGTATGAGATTAACTCAGGTTCCACCTTATTCCTTTTTCATTATTCCCATTTATCTTCTCATTTTATATTTATCATAGGAATTCTCTCCATCTTATGTGAGTTTCATGCCTTGAATCACTTTATACGAACATACTTATCTATCTTTTACTTTATTATCTTCTAGTATTATAGCTTGAAGAACTCTACTTTTGCTTGTTTGTATTTAGATTTAGATTTCATGGTGTTATATCTTTCTCTTATAGTTACCAACAATTCAAGTTTTGATAGATAATGATGTAATTCTCATCTTCTCTTGAGGTAATATTGAGTTATCTGCACCATGATTTCTGATTCATTATGCTCTTTAGATTATTTCAAAATGAATACTTGAATAGAGTAATCAAAAGGATAACAATCTAAAAGTTCCACACTTACCTTTCCTTCAATAATTGAATACCTGGCCAGGGCACCCAAGTATTGAGATTAGGCAGTATGAACCATGTTTATATGTCATGTTCCTAACTTAGACATCATCCTAATCCTAAGTCCTAGTGTCCCTATAGACTTAGCAAACCTAAAGCCCTGATACCAACTTTTGATAACCCGTAACACTAAACATGATTACTCAAAACATAAAAAACAATCATTCACTAATTAATCACATACCCAAAAATATGGATAAATTAAAACCAATTTCAACATCAACACCCGCTCAAAAACATTTGCATAAGAGCCCAATATCTTTCTTGTATCTATACTATGACAAGAATTTGATACAAATTGTTCTATCACCTTAGCAACAACATATATACATAGGAGAACAATATTTGTATATGCCACACCAACAAGCACTAACATACTAACAAAATTCTGATTCATATGAAACACCATATACAAACTTTTCCTGCCCAGACCTGAGAGCACATGGATGATTCTAGGACACACTAGACATCTATCAACTTTGTCACAAATTCATTATTATAGATCCTCTTTGCTACCACAGGTTTGTTTTTGTCACTTCTGATTACCTAAAAAGATGTGGCGAACCACAAGGGTGAGACCCATGTCCCAATAAGAAATATAACCTCCAACAACACTTATTGATTACAACATTTAAAATAGTAGACAACTGAGCAGTTGGGGTATTTAATAATCAATTGAACAGATTGACAGTTCAAGTATGCTAAATATATTAAGCAATTAGTCTTAGCAACAAGTATGATTATCAATGTATATATAGCTAACAAATAAATCAATTTCTCTAGATAGATATCTACTCAAATTTCATCAAACTGCATCTAATAACAATCATCATCATTAATATAACTATCATCATATTCCTTGCTAACAACACAAACAATCTAGTAGTATAAGCATCCCTGACATCATGAATGTGTCTAGTAACATAACATGGCTATCAATATTGGCATTTCAAATAAAGGGAACATATATATATCATAATTAGAACTAACATCATACACAATTAACTACATAAGCATGATTGGAAGTTTAAGCATTTATAATTACATAGGCATGGCTAGCAATATTAAACATATCTTACAACATCATCTTAATCATCAGTGTTAGTATATTTGACAACATAAGCATGTTTACAACATGAGCATAACTACAACATAAGCATATTTATTATCTCTTATTGTACTATACATGATCTCAGTGAAAAGAAAGCAAACAAGGGTTATCATTTAATATGAAGCATTGTGTGTAACCCTAAACAGATATGCTACATGGATATCTTACATCTTTTATTATGCCCTGGGGAGTTTGAGTCATACCACCCAAAGTCCAACTGACCCCTACGAAGGGCTATTCAATTCCATACAAGATCTAGGAGTGACGGTATCCTAAGATCTCTTCCCCTCAGTCAGTATGAGTAAAAAGGCAGTGAAATATCAGTGAAATCTGCCACTGCATCGACATACAGTCAAGCTGCTAACCACGAGTCCGCCCTTGGTATAGGTCACAACACTAGAAACTAGGGTATACAAAACCCTCTAATCCGAGGTACAACCACAGTTGTCCTCAATCACATCAAATGTCTGAGGCATGACCATAGCCATCCTCCATAACATGCATTGTGGATGACAAGGATATATTATCAACTTGCCACCCCCATATACTCAAAAACATGTGCTCTAAGTTTCCATAAGGAATACTCATTTCACCATCCAACAAGTTCTGACACTGAAGATGGCCCTACGGCATATGGCACTACATGATTAGAGTTGCACTTGATTAGTTATGCCAATTGGGTGAATTAAGGCTGCATCAAACAAGTGGTCATACACACCCTAATTCACTTCTAGAAAGCATATAAATATCACAACTTCAAAATATATAAAATGTGTGAAACATAATTTTTCATCTCATCATCACTTGGTACTATTCGTTTGCCATTCATGAGAGTACACTAGTCATCATTCTATCACAAGATATAAATCCTTTTCACAATATCACAGAGTATCAACCCTTATCAACACAAGATGATTACACCTCATTCAGGGCGCAACCATGCCCAAAGGTCATTAAGACCCTCATACTATTCCCTACAAGATCATCATTATCTTTGCATGCCTTATAACAAGGCTCAACAACATCACTTACATACAATACACCAGATCAGCATAATATTACATTAATGAGCTAGGAGATATTAATAAACAATCATAGAAGGGTTATATCAACATTAAGAACATTCCTTTATTACATCACCATGCAAGAAATCTAGATATGATTAACCCTCACCATATTCATAATGCACATGTTTAGCATAAGAAAGTATCAACCATGTGGCTATGATAATCATCAATCAACATATTAAGGTTATGATCATATTAAGGAGGTTATTTCACCATAATTCCATCATATAAGAATGTTAAACATGAATATTCATCTTTATCTATTTTCCTTAGAATTAGGTTCAACAAGATAAATTATATTCATGTTACTAATCAACACTTATACCCAAACCCTAACTCACGGCATCCCCATTGGATCATGGATGCATAAGGTGAAGCATCACCATCACATTCCATACTATTCTCAAGTATGAATCCACACATAAATCAAGGTGTAACCATCAGGTTATATCATACTAAGGTTTGAACAACAATAAGAGAGTACTCCATGATTGTATTAATCATTCAAGTACTACTCATACCCAATTACCATCATTTAGTTATATTAAAGCTAGGTATAACAAGCTATACCTCATTAGGGTTTCCCATTAATTAATTATAGTGATTATCAACCATAATCATACGAGGGTAAGGGTAAGACTACAATTTTAAGGCATTCAACCATCAAATTCTCATCATTAGAATCATAACATTACACTATAGGCTTCACCCAAAACAATGGTAATATTTAGGTATCAACTTCTAACCATAATTGTTGAAAAGGTAAAGCCATTGGTTGTTTACATAAGTAAACATCTTGAACAAACCACCTATGAAGTCATTGAGTTGTTCTCTAGAAAGAGTCACCATCTAACCCTAGACATCCCTTGATTAACAACATAAAAAGTTCCATTGAGAGTAGGGTAAAACCCATAAGCGATTGTTTATTTAAAACAAGTCGTCAGTATATGAGCTTCTTAAGTTGATCTCATAAAGGGAACCATTTAAATCACTTTATTAGGACAAACATATAATATTTAGGCATCATTCCCATTTATTGGATAAAGAAAAATTAGATCTTAACCATTAGGTCAAGTTCATATATTAAAACCATCAATTGGAGTATATAGGTCTGACCATTGCATCAAATGACCCAATAAACCATTTGTTTAAGGCTTAATGGATGCTACATATACATGCTTAACTCATCATAGGTTGTGGGGACCTGATGCACCAATAGTAGTGACCATTAAGTCACCATAGGTTGTTAGATCATCACTATATTCATTAATCACCATCGAATATCAAACTAAGATCACCATTAATTGATAGCATCATTAGGGTACTTAGTTGTTGATCATTAAGCTTATAATTAGGACAAAACATGACCTAAGGGGTGAACATGAGTTGACACCCTTGGTAACCACCATCAATTGTCATGAAGACAACACCATAGGGTTGTTGCAATGGTTCCATCATCCGGTCATGGGTTTATAGATGAAATCAGCTTAAAACCATAAAATTGACCATTGGTTGATAGGTGCTTAGCACCATAGGTTGTCAAACCAACCTGATCCAAGTCATATTTTACCTTATGAAGAATGTACAAATGAATACATTTTCATCTAGAACTGAAATCAGAATAGGGAACATTATAGAAATCGAAATCCAAGTCAAGCATAACTTTTTAGTACATGGATCATCATTTCCAAGCAAGAACATGAGCTAGAAAGCTTATAGTAGCAGGTAGGGTAGAAAATCCAAGCATAAGCTATGAACTCATCCATCTAGCACCTTTCTTCATCAAATGAGCAAACCCTAAGCATAAGGAGCAAGAAAGGTAGAGTTTTAGAGATTTAAAGAAATTTCTACCCTGGAAAAACAAGGTTAAAACCTGGATAAAGGTAGGAGGAAGGATAAAAAGGAAATAAATAAAGGAAAGAAGGGGATTCTTACTCTTTTCGGTCAAGATCACTAGAAGGAAGCTTTTTAAACCCTAAAAGGAAGTCAATTGCAACCCTAGATTCTTTTTCAAAGAAGATCCCCACTTTCTTCTTCCTTGGACAAGCAATTCACAGAATCACAGAGTGATAACGAGGTTTGTTGAAGGAGGGAAGTGGTGGAGAGCAAATGGTTCGCTTGGGTGCTCAGGGATAAGTATATGAAACTTTAAGATAAAGAAAAAGAAAAAGTTGAAGTTCTAGTATCTTTCCAAGTGTCCATGGCCTTAAAATATTAAGAATATACAACCACACACACAAGAAGATCCCCCACAATCCATATAGACTTGTTTATCTCTCCTTTGTTGAATTTCCAAGCCAATCAAATAATTCATTAGTTGATAGCTACTAAAGGTAGCTCATCAATGAAGGGGTAAACCCTAAAATACCCTTGAGGAAAAGACCTTGAATACATTGCTCAACTAGGAGCCTCATGGCTCAAAATACTCAAGAATGATAATATAACATCTAAGAAACATAATATATGTGACAAATTGCAAAGAAAACCTGTCAATTTGGTAAATTGTTGAAAAGTCCAAATTGTACATAAAATTGCATAACTTGCTCAAATAGTGTCCAAATTTGACCAAATTTAAAACTTTAGCTTGAATTATGATTTAAAAGCATATAATAAGGTTATATTAGGGTTATAAGCATTACTTTATAGTAATTAATCTTATTCAACTCATTAAGCAAGTTCGATGGTCTTACAAAATCTTTGTCAGACGTTGACCATGCTGAGACAGCACCAGCTTTGCGCTAAGTTTAGAAAGTGCGTGTTTTGGTTGAAGAAGGTAGTTTTCTTGGGGCATGTTATATATAGAGGGATTGAGTGTGTATCCTAAGAAATTAGAGTCTATGAAAGAGTGGGAACAACCTAAGACGCCGACAGAAGTGCATAGTTTTCTTGGTCTGGCAGGCTATTATAGGAGGTTCACCAAGGAATACCATGCTATCACCTTACCCCTAACTAAGTTAATGAGGAAGGATGTGCCACTAATTTGGGATGACAAATTTCAACATGCTTTTTAGATGTTGAAAGAAAAGTTAACAAGTGCACCGGTTCTGGTTTTGCCTGTGCAAGGAAAAGGATATGACGTCTTTTGTGATACATTGAGGAATGGTTTGGGATGTGTGTTGATGTAGGACAAGAAAGTGGTTTCTTTTACTTCCCGACAGCATAAGAAATGTGAAGAGAATTACCCGACCCATGATCTGGAGTTAGCAGTGGTGGTCCATGCTTGGAAGATTTGGAGACACTACTTGTATGGAGAGAAGTGTTAGATCTTCACAGATTACAAGAACTTGAAGTACATCTTTTCACAATAGGAGTTTAATATGAGGCAGCACTGTTGGATGGAGTTGATCAAATAATATGAATGCACAATTGATTATCATCCAAAAAAGGTGAATGTCACAGCTGATGTGTTGCGCAAGAAGTCTTCGTCTTCGCCTATGGATAAAGCCCAGTTGAGTTCTTTGATGTGCCACAAGCGAGACATGCTGGTCTCCTTATGTCAAATGAATGTTAAGTTGGAGGTTTCCTTGCTACTTGGTTTGTTTTCACATGTACAAGTGAAGCCTACACCGAGACATCAGATCCGAGAGGTGCACATCGTGATTCAGCAAACTCAATCAGAGTTTGACAGCGAGAAGTGCAATGGTTTCCATGAGTCATATGACGGGATAGTTTATTACCATAACAGGATAGTGGTTCTTGATGCTAATGAACTAAGGAGGATGGTGCTCGAAGAGGGTCATTCATCCATGTATTCTATGCATCCAGGTAGCACTAAGAATGTATCATAATCTGAAGGATATGTATTGGTGGCCAAGCTTAAAGAAGGATGTGGTTGAGTTCGTTGCAAGATGTGTCGTATGTCAGCAAGTTAAAGTAGAGCATCAGAAGCCTGTAGGGACATTGAAACCATTACCTATACCTCAGTGGAAATGGGATCATTTGATTGTGGACTTTTTGGTTGGTCTTCCTAGGATAGCCAAAGGTTATGATTCCATTTGGGTCATCATTGATAGGTTGACCAAGTCAACACATTTCATTCCCATGAAGATGAAGTTCACAACAGATAAGCTTGCCCAGATCTATGTGGATGAGATAGTGTGTTTTTATGGTGTTCCAGCAACTATCATGTCTGATAGAGGTCCTCGATTCACGAGTCACTTTCGGGAACGACTGCACATAGCTTTGGGTACACAGTTAAACTTTTGCACTGCTTTCCACCCACAGACAGATGGTCAATCTGAAAGGACCATCCAGACCTTGGAGGATTTGTTGAGAGCATGTGTTATTTAGTTTTCAGGGAGTCGGGATATACACCTCAATTTAATAGAATTTTCCTACAAGAACATCTACCAAAGTAGCGTCGACATGGAACCATATGAGGCGTTGTATGGGAGGTATTACATATCTTTATTATGTTGGTACGAGATGGGTGAATATCATCTTGTTGGTCCTGAGCTTGTGCAGTAGATGATAGAAAAGATCAAAGTGATCCAACAATAGCTAAAGGTAGCACATGACAGACAGAAGTCGTATGCAGAGAACCTTCAAAGACCCTTGGAGTTCCAAGTGGGAGACAAGGTATATTTAAAAGTCTCTCCTTGGAAACGTGTTATAAGGTTTGGGAAGAAGAGTAAGTTGGCTCATAGGTTTATGGGACCTTACCCAGTGGTGGCACGTGTTGAGAAGGTGGCCTACAGGTTGGAGTTTCCACCTGAGTTCCACAGGTTGCATCCAGTGTTACATGTGAGTATGCTAAGGAAGTTCCATCCAGATACTGAGTTGATGTTGCAGCTGAAACATACTAAACTCTAGGGTTCTCCTTGCAATTTACCCAATTTTACTCTTTTCTTTTCTTTCATGTCCTTTTGGACCTTTTTCATAAATTTTCATATATTTTGTATTCTTCTTGGCCTCGATGTTGAAATTAAGCATTAATTGAGGATGAAACCTTTATTTACCCTCAATTAGGATAAATGAGGGTGTTTGCATAAATAATCCAATTAATATGATAATTGGGGATTAATTATAAAAAATGATCTTTAATGAGAGATAAGTGGTGGATAAGGTTAATTTGTAGATTTTATATCCTTTTGGAATAAGAAATGGGAATTTATGTGCACTTGAAATTATTAATGTATTAATCACCCTCATTTCTCTCTCTCTCTTCCAGATTGATATTAAAGCAATAAAATGGAGAATGAGTGGTGGACATGACACTTGAATGGTTTTAGAACAATTGCCTCGAATTTAATTAAAGGAATTAGTAAGAAAATAGTTTTGTATTAATATACACATTAATGGGCAATATAGGAGTTATGAGCCATATTGTACATAAAAACAAAATCTAATTACATAGAATCATTCTAGACATTAATTCTAGTCTATGGATAAATTTTGAGGTCATTTGACACTTGTTTGACCCTTCAATTCGTTTTTAAAAGGATTGGATTAAAGTCTTATTAAGAAATCGAATTGATATCATTTATGTAGCCCATTCAATCCTAGGTTCCGCTTTAATATAGCTGTCACATGCATGGGGTCCATCGTGGACACTGATCGAGTGGATCCGCGTTGATCATCATTTGATTTAACGGCCCAGACACCTTCTTCTACCTCCAGCAACTAAACAGGCAAGCCGTTGTATCCTTCTCGACCCCACTCTCCCTCTCCTGCCCACTGTTTCATGTGATTCATGTCCCATTGGCTTCGCCTTCCCAATCCCATTCATTTGAGTAGCTACTCATTTCCTCTCACCATCAGTACACAAAATGCCTATTAGGGCATTTCAACCTCTCTCTGCCTCCAGTTCACAACAGGACCTAGGGCTCGTCTCCCGACTATATAAGGGGCCCTAGAGCACCCTCACTCCAACACTATTTCTCCTCTTCCTCTAATTTCTCCTCAAGTTCCCTCTAGCTACACGACCTGCTCGACCCTTCTCTCTGATGACTGCCATGGAAAGCTCAAAGCTCTGGCCACCCCGGTCCAATTCCCCGTGTGGTAAACTTCCTGGACCCACGATCTTCCCTTTTCCCGTCTCGTTTGTCACCGCGAAGCCCCCGTTTGCCCGATCCGATAGGGCCAACGTAGAGGCACCGCCGACGCCAAGCTTTTCTGAGTTCTGGTGCTCCTCCTCCGTCGAAAGAGCCTATTTTTGAATCATCTCGACCCTGAGAATTTGTGGGCGTCATTAGTTTCATTTTTCGTGGCTTTGTCGGGTGGTTCCATCGTCCCTCTCTTTTCCCCTATTTCCTGCCAAGTTGCGCCTTCTTCCTTTTTCTCCTGAGCATGCCTGGTTGCATTTTTGAGCTCCCTGTGACCGCGAGACGTCGGGGAACAACTTCGCGATCTCATCTTGGGACAACCTGCAGGGAAGCAGTCTGGAGCATTGGAGCCCAAGCTCTAGATATCTGCTCTCATGGCCATGACTGCGAGGTGAACAATCTTGGTCACGCAATGATCCTGGGGTTCCCGTAGCTTTGATAAATCCATTGATAATGCATGGGTAATATCATAATTTCACCTTGAGTTTTGTTTCTCGCTTGCAAGGTTTGATACATGCGAATGACATTACTATCCCCGCAATTTCAATTGAAACCTTTTGCCAAGCAAGGGCAATTTGGTCATTTGACCCTTTGCTCAATCACCCTTTGACCGAGACCACTCGGGCGCGGACGAGTGACTAGGCCAAACCTGATTGGCCCATGTCCTCATGGGTCCAGCCACGGTGGCATGTGTTTCGCTATTGGAATTACCTATGTGGCTTTTTCCTAATTTCTGATTGGCCTGATTTATTTAATTCATAATAAATCAACCCTTGGTCAGAAAAATTCATATAAATAGTCGTTGGAAAGGATTTTTTGAGTAGAATCCGAATTTCTAGTTTTGAGTCCTATTTTCCATCCCAACTCTGATAATTAATTCAAACCTCAATTTAAATGTATAAAATGTTATAAAATGATAATTAAAGTATTTTAACTCTATTTTTGGTAATTAAATATGTTTTATCAATTAGAATAATATTAGGAATCACTTGGTCCTGCTTCTAAATGTTTTTTGTAGTTTATCTTAAGTATCATTTTAATCACCTTAAATGATCTAAAATGTGTAATTAATCTATTTTAACTCCAAATTGGGAAATAAAATATGTTTTCTTAATCAGGAGAGTGTGACTAATCGATTGGACTAGGTTTTGTACATTAAATCGTGGTTTTGAAGATAAGTTCCAAAATTAGGGTTTTCCTATACTTTATGCCTTAATACATGATAATGTTTGCAACTAGGGAAAAATGGAATGGTGATACAATCAACTTGGTAAAGTTTGTGTTAATGAATCAACTAAGGTATGTGGATCCTATTTTAGTATGTGAAGCCTATTTTTGTGTGTGAAACCTATTTGTGCATGTGGAATTTATTTATCAATGAATGATGAATGTGGAATGTATATTGTGGAATCAACCTACTCTTCAGTTGGGTTCCTATTCAACCCTACAAATATTATGTGCTAGCCATGATGTCCTCCTAATGCATTTATTTGGTTCTTTACTTTTTGATGCTTCTATTGCCATTGTGGCTCATCTATTTGAATTATGTGAATCTTGCTATTGCCTATGTTGGCTCATCTTTTTGAAATGCTTGATATTGTTGTTGCCTATGCTGGCCCATTTATTGAGATTTATTTATGGGGTTTTATTCCCATTTTCTATGATGCAATTACTTTTATAAATTCACTACTACCAAGTGACTTATTTATGCATGATGTATTATTGGCCAAATGACAATGTAGTGTACATGAGTACAAACCACCCATAGGGCACTGGGGTTTTAGTCCCCCTGCCATAGGCACGGGGGTTTTAATCCCCCTACCACTTTATATAGGGCACTGAGGTTATAGTCCTCCTGCCAGGCACTGGGGTTTTAGTCCCCCTGCCATTTTATTTAGCGAGGTCCGGTTGGTGCCTCACCCTACATTGAGATGAGTTTGTGTCATAATATATTCATGCAATGGGATTATTGTTGATGAGGAAATATGGCAGTCTTCCAATTCGTATTTTCTCATTTGCCTCTTATTCTTGAAATCCCTTAGTATAGTTAATTCTCTTTTTATGCACTGCTTATTCTTTTTATCTTTTAATAACACATACTTCTTATCTTTCTCTTGTTGGGTGATCCCAACCACCCAGATTAGGATCAGAGTGTGCATGGAAGCTTGGTGAAGCTAAGGCTAAGGATAGGACAAGAAGAAAAAGAACATATAACTTGCATGGTCATAGTTGCCTTTATATATTAAGTTGTTTTGTTTGGAGACAATATTGGCTTAGTCTAAGTCTTTCTCTACCTAGATCCTATGTTTTGTATAAATTTGTACTTCATTTATGGAAATTTTGTAATGTACTCTTTATACATTTTGAATAAAGTCAAGTTTTATTTCTTCCGCTGCCACACATTTGATGTTATTGATTTCCATGGTATTTTAGTCGAGACTAGGTATTTACAACATGGTATATGAGCATCAAGGTAGTCAGATTCTTGTATAATTCAAAATTGTCTCCTAGATAGAACCGTTACCATATGTAGTTTCCTTTAGTAAGTTTTTCACCTTAGAGTTGTCCTATGATGAAAGATTGATTTAGGATTATAATAATTTCATATTAGAAATAAAATTTATCAACTTTGGGTGAATTGTATATTGAGAAGCTACTAGAGCAATAAGTTGAAGTGATGGTGTCTAGAAAGGATCAGATCTTGGGGGCTGGAAAAATTTTCCTCCACTCCACTATCTTGGTTTACATGGACTCCCATGCTCATATGACCTGGCCTGGCGTAATCTTATACAGGTAGCTTGAAATAGTCTATCTTTGGGCATGTTGCCTAATTGTTGAATACCTTAGGATAACCATAAGTGCTGATTTGATCTCTTACACCAAAATCATCCTTAAATACCTTATACTCCTATGTTAAGGGTTTAGTGTACTCTATGTTACACTCTGAAGCTTGGTTAGTAAATCCTTTTAGTGTTGAGTTTTATGTACCCTTTTACCCTTAGCTTAGTTTGACTTAGTTGACCCTTTTAAGGGGTGGAGTTAGGGTAATGGTATTAGTACCCTATTGGGTTTTGCAAATCTAATTTTGAGGACGAAATCCCTTTTTAGGGGGATGGACTCCCAATCAAAAGCAAAATAAAATACCTTTGGAGTTAGAAACCCTATCTATGTGGACATATGTACATAATAACTTATGTGAACAAGAATTTACCAAACACATTATACTTGTAATTCAACTTGTTTGTTTATACACACATGAATATGTAGTAAGTCATATAGAGATAGTTCATATGCTTGAACCTTCACATATTATTGATGCACATAATAATGAGTTACTCATTACTAATTGTGAATATACATAACGTTGACTATGACACCCTAATGGTAAAATGTGTATGGATAATGCACCCTAAGGATGCTTTAACATGTAATGATCATGCTTACCTAAACCCTAATATGTAATCATCTAGCTTTGACAACATATATATATATATATCCTTAATGCCTTTCATGATACATTAGTGACATTAGGTGTCATCATCACATAATATACCTTTATACATACAAATGGATTATAGTCACAAAGCTATCAATATATGTAAGGTATATCACCTTGTTCTCTAATGAACACCTCATCATAACTTTATATATGAATTAATTCATTAATATTTAATGGGTTACATCCTATTCACTAAAATGCATATAATGACTCAAACATGATAATGAATAATAGGATTCACATAAATATTCATAAATGCCTAATGTGAATTAAAATATGTATAATTTATAATATGAAGTGTAATGGACGAAAATGATTAATGATGTCATGGATATGAGTATGAAAGATGTTGTGACAATATGTAACTTTGATATAAGCCATTAATGTGACACATTTGGACTTGTTATAAGTTTAATCATTTGCTAATAATATTATATGGTTCTCACCAAAATAATATGTGATAATCCTACATGATGTAGTTAATGGAAAATAATATTAAGTTATTAAGACTTGTGATCTAATGCATCTATAAATGATGAAATGGCTCAGTAAACCCTAATTGTGCTTAAAACCTTTGATGAGGGAGATACATATGATATAATGCTGAGATGTAATTGTTTTGAAAACAATGTGAATAAAATGTGATCTAAGTGATAGAATAATAAACATGATGCCTCTTCATGATGGAGATTATGCTAATAATAAAAAAATGTTAATTACGTTGAGTTTGATAAAAGGCTATAGGTTTTTGTGGAAACCTTAGTAAGACTTGGCCTATGTGTACAACTTTTTAATACCCACCAAGTTGTTTAGGGTTGGGATGTTACACACTCACCCTCTCTTCCCTCTTGTTGTGATCTCAGGGACGAAATCCTCTTTAAGGGGTGGAGTGTTGTAACATACTAAACTCTAGGGTTCTCCTTGCAATTTACCCAATTTCACTCTTTTCTTTTCTTTCATGTCCTTTTGGACCTTTTTCATAAATTTTCATATCTTCTGTATTCTTCTTGGCCTCGATGTTGAAATTAAGCATTAATTCAGGATGAAACCTATATTTACCCTCAATTAGGATAAATGAAGGGGTGTTTGCACAAATAATCCAATTAATATGATAATTGGGGATTAATTATAAAAAATGATCTTTAATGAGAGATAAGTGGTGGATAAGGTTAATTTGTAGATTTTAAATCCTTTTGGAATAAGAAATGGGAATTTATGTGCACTTGAAATGATTAATGTATTAATCACACACATTTCTCTCTCTCTCTTCTAGATTGCTATTAAAGCAATAAAATGGAGAATGAGTGGTGGACATGACACTTGAATGGTTTTAGAACAATTGCCTCGAATTTAATTAAAGGAATTAGTAAGAAAATAGTTTTGTATTAATATACACAATAATGGGAAATATAGGATTTATGAGCCATATTGTACATAAAAACGAAATCTAATTACATAGCATCGTTCTAGACATCAATTCTAGTCTATGGATAAATTTTGAGGTCATTTGACACTTGTTTGACCCTTCAATTCATTTTTAAAAGGATTGGATTAAAGTCTTATTAAGAAATCGAATTGATATCATTTATGTAGCCCATTTAAAATCCTAGGTTCCGCTTTAATATAGCTGTCGCACGCCCGGGGTCCATCATGGACACTGATCGAACGGCTCTGCGTTGATCACCCTTTGATTTAACAGCTCGAACACCTTCTTCTACCTCCAGCAACTGAACAGGCAAGCCGTTGTATCCTTCTCGACCCCGCTCTCCCTCTCCTGCCCACCATTTCATGTGATTCATGTCCCATTGGCTTCGCCTTCCCAATCCAGTTCATTTGAGCAGATGCTCATTTCCTCTCGCCATCAGTACACAAAATGCCTATTAGGGCATTTTAGCCTCTCTCTGCCTCCAGTTCACAGCAGGACCTAGGGCTCGTCTCCCGACTATATAAGGGGCCCTACAGCACCCTCACTCCAACACTATTGCTCCTCTTCCTCCAATTTCTCCTCAAGTTCCCTCTAGCTACTCTACCTATTCGGCCCTTCTCTCCGATGACAGCCATGGAAAGCTCAAAGCTCTGGCCACCCCGGTCCAATTCCCTGCGTGGTAAACTTCTTGGACCCACGATCTTCCCTTTTCCCGTCTCATTTGTCACCGTGAAGCCCCCGTTTGCCCGGTCCTATAGGGCCATCGTAGAGCCGCCGCCGACGCCAAGCTTTTCTGAGTTATGGTGCTCCTCCTCCATCGAAAGTGCCTATTTTCGAATCATCTCGACCCCGAGAATTTGTGGGCGTCATTAGTTCTGTTTTTCGTGGCTTTGTCAGGTGGTTCCACCGTCCCTCTCCTTTCCCCTATTTTCGGCCAAGTTGGGCCTTCTTCCTTTTCTCCTGAGCATGCCTGGTTGCGTTTTTGAGCTCCCTGTAACCGCGAGACGTCGGGGAACAACATCCCGGTCTCAGCTTGGAACAACCCGTAGGGGAGCGGTCTGGAGCATTGGAGCCCAAGCTCCAGATATCTGCTCTCGCGGCCATGACTGCGAGGGGAACAATCTTGGCCATGCAATGACCCTAGAGTCCCCGCAGCTTTGATAAATCCATTGATAATGCATGGTGATATATGCACAAATTGTCATTATTTTGATATCTAATTTGGTTATTTTCTGTGTCATTTGTGCTTAATTGAATATCTTATTAATACATATTTTACGAAATTAGTAAAACTCACCTGTGCATCATTTCTTATATTTTTACATGTATTTTACATGCATTTTACATGTTTTAATTATTATAATAATTATTTGATTATTCATTGATTATTTTACTGCAGATAATTATTATTTACTGGAGCAAAGTCGATACCATCTACTTGCAACTCGATGGTAGCGACATGGCATCAGAGTACAAATATTTTTTGCTCCAGATTAAAAAGGAAAAGGACATTTTACTGAGAAGAAGTCGATACCATCGACTTCCAACTCGATACCATCGACTTAGACGCTGCGGACCAAATTTTAATGTGTTAAATCTAACACATATTGTATTAATAATTATATTTTTAGGTTTCCTCTTGACCTAAATATGTACGACGACTATAAAAGGCACCATTAGAACCACAATTGGGAGATCTATCATGGGGGGATGATACCGCAGCCGAACGGAGGGAGAAAAGTAGAGGAACCCTACACGGAAGACCTCGGAGGCGTTTTGGCAGTGGAAATGACGACAAATTCTCTCCATCTTCTCCAGATCCACTCTTTAACCCTTTCTCCAATTTACTGTATCTTGAAATTCATGTTTTACATATTTTTGACTTACTGTGATACTATGTCGCCTATTTTCGGCTAAAAATTTTAATTCTTTAGGACCGGGAGTAGCCCGGGTAATCGTTGTATGATACTTTTTACATAGTTTATCATAATTTGTCACTCAAATCCATGGTATGATTTCGTTTTCTCCATTATATCATTATGCTTGATCACCCTAATGATATTCTAATGCCTTTAATTACTTTGAAAGAAGAATTAACGGTTGAAAAGAGACGAGATTCACATTAATTAATAAATCCCTTGAACAATGTGATGTACGGTTAATGGTGGAAACCCAGAGGTTGTTTCTAATGCACCTAGTTTAGGGTATAGGTTACTACGACAGTGGAACCGACCTAGACTTAGGTAGTGAATTGTATCACGACAGTGAGCAATTCTAACTACAGGCCACTACCCAGAATAGGAGACGAATTAGGATAATTGTGTAGGAATTAGTACAACGAGAACCTGTGGTGAAACCGCAATCCTAAGGATTCCATTTTTAATTGATTAAACCAACCATTTAATCGATTGTTTTGTTTTCTTTTATTTTTATTTTCTTTTTCAATCAACTCTTGTTTTCGTCTTAGCTGATCAATCCTAATTAGTAATAGTCTTTAACCTCACAACTCCCCATGTTCGATAACTCGAGACTCATAATCCCATATTACTTCGACACGTACACTTGCGTATTACATGCACGTTATACGCCTGTCAAGTTTTTGGTGTCGTTGCCGGGGAGTTGGCATGGTTAACACTACAAAAAGTTAGGATCGACCACTCTAGGCCATTATATTTATTTATTTTATTTTCTTCCCATTTTTCATTACATAAAACTTTACTATTAGTGTAGGCATTGTACAGCAGGACCTAGGGCTCGTCTCACGACTATATAAGGGGCCCTACATCACCCTCACTCCAACACTATTGTTCCTCTTCCTCCAATTTCTCCTCAAGTTCCCTCTAGCTACTCTACCTATTCGGCCCTTCTCTCCGATGACAGCCATGGAAATCTCAAAGCTCTGGCCACCCCGGTCCAATTCCCCACGTGGTAAACTTCTTGGACCGACGATCTTCCCTTTTCCCGTCTCATTTGTCACTGTGAAGCCCCCGTTTGCCTGGTCCTATAGGGCCATCGTAGAGCCGCCGCCGACGCTAAGCTTTTCCAAGTTCTGGTGCTCCTCCTCCATCGAAAGTGCCTATTTTCGAATCATCTCGACCCCGAGAATTTGTGGGCGTCATTAGTTCCGTTTTTCGTGGCTTTGTCAGGTGGTTCCACCGTCCCTCTCCTTTCCCCTATTTTTGGCCAAGTTGGGCCTTCTTCCTTTTCTCCTGAGCATGCCTGGTTGCGTTTTTGAGCTCCCTGTGACCGTGAGACATCGGGGAACAACATCCCGGTCTCAGCTTGGAACAACCCAGAGCATTGGAGCCCAAGCTCCAGATATCTGCTCTCGCGGCCATGACTGCGAGGGGAACAATCTTGGCCATGCAATGACCCTAGAGTCCCCGCAGCTTTGATAAATCCATTGATAATGCATGGTGATATATGCACAAATTGTCATTATTTTGATATCTAATTTGGTTATTTTCTGTGTCATTTGTGCTTAATTGAATATCTTATTAATACATATTTTACCAAATTAGTAAAACTCACATGTGCATCATTTCTTATATTTTTACATGTATTTTACATGCATTTTACATGTTTTAATTATTATAATAATTATTTGATTATTCATTGATTATTTTACTGCAGATAATTATTATTTACTGGAGCAAAGTCGATACCATCTACTTGCAACTCGATGGTAGCGACATGGCATCAGAGTACAAATATTTTTTGCTCCAGATTAAAAAGGAAAAGGACATTTTACTGAGAAGAAGTCGATACCATCGACTTCCAACTCGATACCATCGACTTAGACGCTGCGGACCAAATTTTAATGTGTTAAATCTAACACATATTGTATTAATAATTATATTTTTAGGTTTCCTCTTGACCTAAATATGTACGACGACTATAAAAGGCACCATTAGAACCACAATTGGGAGATCTATCATGGGGGGATGATACCGCAGCCGAACGGAGGGAGAAAAGTAGAGGAACCCTACACGGAAGACCTCGGAGGCATTTTGGCGGTGGAAATGACGACAAATTCTCTCGATCTTCTCCAGATCCACTCTTTAACCCTTTCTCCAATTTACTGTATCTCGAAATTCATGTTTTACATATTTTTGACTTACTGTGATACTATGTCGCCTATTTTCTGCTAAAAATTTTAATTCTTTAGGACCGGGAGTAGCCCGGGTAATCGTTGTATGATACTTTTTACATAGTTTATCATAATTTGTCGCTCAAATCCATGGTATGATTTCGTTTTCTCCATTATATCATTATGCTTGATCACCCTAATGATATTCTAATTCCTTTAATTACTTTGAAAGAAGAATTAACGGTTGAAAAGAGACGAGATTCACATTAATTAATAAATCCCTTGAACAATGTGATGTACGGTTAATGGTGGAAACCCAGAGGTTGTTTCTAATGCACCTAGTTTAGGGTATAGGTTACTACGACGGTGGAACCGACCTAGACTTGGGTAGTGAATTGTATCACGACAGTGAGCAATTCTAACTACAGGACACTACCCAGAATAGGAGACGAATTAGGATAATTGTGTAGGAATTAGTACAACGAGAACCTGTGGTGAAACCGCAATCCTAAGGATTCCATTTTTAATTGATTAAACCAACCATTTAATCGATTGTTTTTTTTTCTTTTATTTTTATTTTCTTTTTCAATCAACTCTTGTTTTCGTCTTAGCTGATCAATCCTAATTAGTAATAGTCTTTAACCTCACAACTCCCCATGTTCGATAACTCGAGACTCATAATCCCATATTACTTCGACACGTACACTTGCGTATTACATGCACGTTATACGCCTGTCAAGTTTTTGGTGTCGTTGCCGGGGAGTTGGCATGGTTAACACTATAAAAAGTTAGGATCGACCACTCTAGGCCATTATATTTATTTATTTTATTTTCTTCCCATTTTTCATTACATAAAACTTTACTATTAGTGTAGGCATTGTACATAATCATCTAAATATTTCTTTGTAGTTAGTCTTCTTTCATTTAAAAAAAAGTATAAAAAAAAAGCACATGGCCCCTATTTGTTCTGAGTGTGGAAATGCACATGTAGGTTATAGATGTCTGAGTCCACCTTCATTAGATCATGAGAAAACCTAAAAGGAAATTCATCGTGATCATATTAGGATTATGGTTCAATATGTTTTAAATCGCAAAGGTCCTATTTCAAATGGAGGATGGGGTAGAATAGAGAAAATGAAAGAAGTTGAGGTTGAGGATAAGGAATTAGAGAGTGAGGATAACATACTGGAAAAAGTTTTAGAATCACCTCTACCATGTCCTTCCATTGATCCCACACCCACAACCTTGACTCCTAGGATTGATCTTGAATATGGTTTGTGATATGAGTGAAGGAGAGGAGGATCCAGAAGGTGCTTTATGTGATAGTGATCTTAGAGAGGAGGAAGAGAGTAAGGAAGAGGATATTGAGAGTGAAAAGGTGGAGGAATTTCCCATTACCCATCACATAATTCCTTCACCACAAGACCCATCTCTTCATTTCCTTATGGAGGATCCTATATGGGATATATATCCAGATGATAATTTTGAAAGTTTTTGTGAGGATATTAATGAATTTGGGGAAATTGAATTATTAGAAGAGGAGGAGGCACAGAAATTCACCTTTGATATAACCCCTCCATTATGTGTAGATAGGAGTGATCCATTGGGGACGGTCATAGAAATTAAGGATCAATCATCATTATACCTTTCACCTCATGGCTATCTATTTCTGCATGTGCTCCCACATCAAGACTTGATTGTGAGTCATGTTCATTTTCATGATCATTACAATAATAATTTACTTTTGAAATGGAATGTCAACAATACATGCTGGTCTTCTGACTATTATTTGTTTTTATCATTGTTGCAAGGAACCAGATGTTTAGAAGGAAGAGGTGGAGAGAGATTCACCCTCCTCCATGACCACCTGATTATTGTTGATTGACATGTGTCCATCCTAGGACGTTAAACAAGGGAGCTTGTGGGAGGCAACCAACCAATTAGGTTTATTTTGTTAAACTTTCAATTCTACTTTTACATTCCTATTTGTAGATTGTGATATCTAGTTTTGATGCAAGTAAAAAAGGTTCCTTGATATGTGTATTCAGTGTGTAGGGTAGCACTGAGTCTGTACCACTGACTTCACTATCGGTAGTACCAAGTTTTCATCAGTGACATCTCACAAGTTGAGCAAGCATCGACACTTCACCAAGCTCGAATGCTTATTGGAGGGCATGTCTTCATGTTGATCCCTCCCGCCCATCTTTTACCCCGAATCTCACCTCACATATTGGTACATCTGTTCCATTTATCTTCCTTTGCTTTTGACATTGGGGACAATGTCATATTCAAGCTTAGGGGGAGGAATGGAACGGTGCTTCTATCTTTACCTCTTGCATCTTTTCTTTATATCATACATCTACATGTTTTTGTTTCAAAAAAATTAGATTTTTCATTTTGTTTTTAGAGTTCACTTCTATCTAGTGTACTTGTGGACAAAATATAAAATTTTGGTTAGGATTAGCCGTTTGTTGATGATGTGGTATCAATTCTGAAAATTCTAAATAAAAATTTGAATGTGCTATTATCCTTTGCACTTTAAGCTAAAATTGCTATGTTTAAGAATACATAACTGGAGGATTTGTTTGGATTAGTCAGCTTGAAGACATACTGATTGAATGAAAAACCTAACTCAACCCTATGGCTTGTGTTATGACAATGATGTTTGAGTCCAAACCAACCAAAAAGTAACGTGATCTTTAATGTGAATTCTAGAAATTAACTCTAAGGTTACCCTGTTACACAAGTTGATAGAAGAGGGACATATCATAGTTGGGAAAGACATTATCTCTTAGTCATGTGATCTCATCCACCTTCCATTCATCTTCATTCACCACCATAGGATGATCAAGTTTAATCCAAGTTATTTTCCTCTTGTTTGCATTACAAGGCATGATAGGAAGCATATAGTTAGTTCATTTCATTATGCAATAGAAAAGGAAAAAAAAGTTCATATCATCTTTTGAGCATTTGTAGTTTGCATAACAAAATAACATATAATTTCATTTGCATTGCATATTTCATAAGGCATTACATATTTGTTATCTTCTATGATCTTCTCTCATGTAAGAGTAAAAAAATGTGTTTATCCTTACTCCTCCAAAAAAATAAAATAAAAAAATAAATTAAAAAAAAACAAGCATGAAGTATTTATCTTGCTAAAATAAAAGGGCAGAGAAAAAAGAGTTATTGAAAAAGAAAAAAAGAGGAGAAAAGGAGGAAAATGATTTTTAATTTCAATGTCATATTCTCTCTAAGCAACAAAGGAGGGGATTGTGGATCTTGTTGTAAACACCTTTCCACTTATACTCATCATTAGGATGAGACATCCATTGCATGCATCATTCCACCAAAATAAAAAAATAGTCATTAGCAGTCATACATTCACATTTTATCCATCATACAGGTGCATCATATTTTTACTTTTTTCATAAATAATTTGGATGATTCTTGTGAATCCTATTTTCATAACCACCCATCTTTTCCACCCATTGCTCTGTATGGTAGGCCACCGTCACAATTAATCCCCTCATCCATGTTTATTTGGGGATCTGCTTCCAAGTAGCTTATTTAGGTAGATCAGAGCAATGTAGATAGGGAGATCACATGGTGCATCAAGCATGTGTCCTATTGGCCATGATATTAACTGCTTCATATTGATAGTGTTTTTCATTAATCTTATTGTGGACATCTATTATGAACATTATTGATCACCTTAGAGTAGTTACTTGTTCAGTGGTTGGCAAGGATCGGTTTGGGACCGACTGGTGGAGGGCGGTTTGAAAAAGTAATTCATAAGTACATGTCTTCTTGCTGACTATTTCAAATAAATCTAAGAGTAGTGTTGCTCGAGGATGAGCAATATTCAAGCTTAGGGGTGTGATATATGCACAAATTGTCGTTATTTTGATATCTAATTTGGTTATTTTCTGTGTCATTTGTGCTTAATTGAATATCTTATTAATACATATTTTACCAAATTAGTAAAAATCACATGTGCATCATTTCTTATATTTTTACATGTATTTTACATGCATTTTACATGTTTTAATTATTATAATAATTATTTGATTTTATTCATTGATTATTTTATTGCAGATAATTATTATTTACTGGAGCAAAGTCGATACCATCGACTTGCAACTCGATGGTAGAGACATGGCATCAGAGTACAAATATTTTTTGCTCCAGATTAAAAAGGAAAAGGATGTTTTACTGAGAAGAAGTCGATACCATCGACTTCCAACTCGATACCATCGACTCAGACGCTGCGGACCAAATTTTAATGTGTTAAATCTAACACATATTGTATTAAAAAATATATTTTTAGGTTTCCTCTTGACCTAAATATGTACGACGACTATAAAAGGCACCATTAGAACCACAATTGGGAGATCTATCACGGGGGGACGATATGGCAGCCGAACGGAGGGAGAAAAGTAGAGGAACCTACACGGAAGACCTCAGAGGCGTTTTGGCAGCGGAAACGACGGCAAGTTCTCTCCATCTTCTCCAGATCCACTATTTGACCCTTTCTCCAATTTACTGTATCTCGAAATTCATGTTTTACATATTTTCGACTTACTGTGATACCATGTCGTCTATTTTCGGCTAAAAACCATAATTCTTTAGGACCGGGAGTAGCCCAGGTAATCGTTGTATGATACTTTTTACATAGTTTATCATAATTTGTCTCTCGAATCCGTGGTATGATTTCATTTTCTCCATTATATCATTATGATTGATCACCCTAATGATAATCTAATGCCTTTAATTACTTTGAAAGAAGAATTAACGGTTGAAAAGAGACGAGATTCATATTAATTAATAAATCCCTTGAACAAGGTGATGTACGGTTAATGGTGGAAACCTAGAGGTTGTTTCTAATGCACCTAGTTTAGGGTATAGGTTACTACGACGGTGAAACCGAGCTAGACTTAGGTAGTGAATTGTATCACGACAGTGAGCAATTCTAACTACAGGCCACTACCCGGAATAGGAGACGAATTAGGATAATTGTGTAGGAATTAGTACAACGAGAACCTACAGTAAAACTGCAATCCTAAGGATTCCATTTTTAATTGATTAAACCAACCATTTAATCGATTGGTTTGTTTTCTTTTATTTTTATTTTCTTTTTCAATCAACTCTTGTTTTCGGCTTAGCTGATCAATCCTAATTAGTAATAGTCTTTGACCTCACAACTCCCCGTGTTCGATAACTCGGGACTCATAATCCCATATTACTTCGACACGTACACTTGTGTATTACATGCACGTTATACGCGTGTCACATGGGTAATATCATAATTTCACCTTGAATTTTGTTTCTCGCTTGCAAGGTTTGATACATGTGAATGACATTACTATCCCTGCAATTTCAATTGAAACCTTTTGCCGATCAAGGGCAATTTGATCATTTGACCCTTTGCTCAATCGCCCTTTGACCGAGACCACTCGGGCGTGGACCAGTGACTGGGCCAAACCTGATTGGCCCATGTCCTCTTGGGTCCGGCCACAGTGGCATGTGTTTCACTATTGGAATTGCCTATGTGGCTTTTTCCTAATTTCTGATTGGCCTAATTTATTTAATTCATAATAAATAAATCATTGGTCAGAAAAATTCATATAAACAGTCATTAGAAAGGATTTTTTGAGTAGAATCCGAATTTCTAGTTTTGAGTCATGTTTTCCATCCCAACTCTGATAATTAATTCAAACCTCAATTTAAACGTATAAAATGTTATAAAATGATAATTAAAGTATTTTAACTCTATTTTTGGTAATTAAATATGTTTTATCAATTAGAATAATATTAGGAATCACTTGGTCTTGTTTCTAAATGTTTTTCTTGTAGTTTATCTTATGTATCATTGTAATCACCTTAAGTGATCTAAAATGTGTAATTAATCTATTTTAACTCCAAATTGGGAAATAAAATATGTTTTCTTAATCAGGTGAGTGTGACTAATCGATTGGACTAGGTTTTGAACCTTAAATCGTGGTTTTGAAGATAAGTTCCAAAATTAGGGTTTTCATATACTTTATGCCTTAATACATGATAATGTTTGCAACTAGGGAAAAATGGAATGGTGATACAATCAACTTGGTAAAGTTTGTGTTATTGAATCAACTAAGGTATGTGGATCCTATTTTAGTATGTGAAGCCTATTTTTGTGTGTGAAACCTATTTGTGCATGTGGAATTTATTTATCAATGAATGATGAATGTGGAATGTATATTGTGCAATCAACCTACTCTTCAGTTGGGTTCTTATTCAACCCTACAAACATTATGTGCTAGCCTTGATGTCCTCCTAATGCATTTATTTGGCTCTTTACTTTTTGATGCTTCTATTGCCATTGTGGCTCATCTATTTGAATTATGTGAATCTTGCTATTGCCTATGTTGGCTCATCTTTTTGAAATTCTTGATATTGTTGTTGCCTATGCTGGCCCATTTATTGAGATTTATTTATGGGGTTTTATTCCCATTTTCTATGATGCAATTACTTTTATAATTTCACTACTTCCAAGTGACTTATTTATGCATGATGTATTTATTGGCCAAATGACAATGTAGTGTACATGAGTACAAACCACCCATAGGGCACTAGGGTTTTAGTCCCCCTGTCGTAGGCACTGGGGTTTTAGTCCCCCTGCCACTTTATATAGGGCACTGAGGTTTTAGTCCTCCTGCCAGGCACTGGGGTTTTAGTCCCCCTGCCATTTTATTTGGTGAGGTCTGGTAGGTGCCTCATCCTACATTGAGATGAGTTTGTGTCATAATATATTCATGCAATGGGATTATTGTTGATGAGGAAATATGGCAATCTTCTAATTAGTATTTTCTCATTTGCCTCTTATTCTTGAAATCCCTTAGTATAGTGAATTCTCTTTTTATGCACTGCTTATTCTTTTTATCTTTTAATAACACATACTTCTTATCTTTCTCTTGCTGGGTTATCCCAACCACCCATATTAGGATCAGAGTGTGCATGGAAGCTTGGTGAACCTAAGTCTAAGGATAGGACAAGAAGAAAAAGAACATATAACTTGCATGCTCATAGTTGCCTTTATATATTAAGTTGTTTTGTTTGGAGACAATATTGGCTTAGTCTAAGTCTTCCTCTACCTAGATCCTATGTTTTGTATAAAGTTGTACTTCCTTTATGGAATTTTTTTAATGTACTCTTTATACATTTTGAATAAAGTCAAGTTGTATTTCTTCCGTTGCCACACATTTGATGTTATTGATTGCCATGGTATTTTAGTCGAGACTTGGTCCTTACAGCATGGTATCAGAGCATCAAGGTAGTCGGATTCTTGTCTAATTCAAAATTGTCTCCTAGATAGAACCCTTACCATATGTAGTTTCCTTTAGTAAGTTTTTCACCTTAGAGTTGACCTATGATGAAAGATTGATTTAAGATTATAATAATTTCATATTAGAAATAAAATTTGTCAACTTTGGGTGAATTGTCTATTGAGAAGCTACTAGAGAAATACGTTGAAGTGATGGTGTCTAGAAAGGGTCAGATCTTGGGGGATGGCAAAATTTTCCTCCACACCACTATCTTGGTTTACAGGGACTCCCATGCTCATATGACCTGGCCTGGCCTGATCTTATACAGACAGCTCAAAATAGTCTATCTTTGGGCATGTTGCCTAATAGTTGAATACCTTAGGAAAACCATAAGTGATGATTTGATCTCTTACAAAAAAATCATTCTTAAATACCTTATACTCCTATGTTTAGGGTTTAGTGTACTCTATGTTAAACTCTGAAGCTTGGTTAGTAAATCCTTTTAGTGTTGAGTTTTATGTACCCTTTTACCCTTATCTTAGTTTGACTTAGTTGCCCCTTTTAAGGGGTGGAGTGAGGGTAATGGTGTTAGTACCCTATTGGGTTTTGAAAATCTGATTTTGAGGACGAAATCCCTTTTTAGGGGGATGGAGTCCCAATTAAAAGCAAAATCAAATACCTTTGGAGTTAGAAACCCTATCTATGTGGACATATGTACATAATAACTTCTGTGAACAAGAATTTACCAAACACATTATACTTGTAATTCAACTTGTTTGTTTATACACACATGAATATGTAGTAAGTCATATAGAGATAGTTCATATGCTTGAACCTTCACATATTATTGATGCACATAATAATGAGTTACTCATTACTAATTGTGAATATACATAACGTTGACTATGACGCCCTAATGGTAAAATGTGTATGGATAATGCACCCTAAGGATGCTTTATCATGTAATGATCATGCTGACCTAAACCCTAATATGTAATCATCTAGCTTTGACAACATATACATATATATATATGTATATATGTATCCTTAATGCCTTTCATGATACACTAGTGACATTAGGTGTCATCATCACATAATATACCTTGATACATATAAATGGATTATAGTCACAAAGTTATCAATATATGTAAGGTATATCACCTTGTTGTCTAATGAACACATCATCATAACTTGATATATGAATTAATTCATTAATATTTAATGGGTTACATCCTATTCACTAAAATGCATATAATGACTCAAACATGATAATGAATAATTGGATTCACATAAATATTCATAAATGCCTAATGTGAATTAAAATATGTATAATTTATAATATGAAGTGTAATGGACGAAAATGATTAATGATGTCATGGATATGAGTATGAAAGATGTTGTGACAATATGTAACTTTGATATAAGCCATTAATGTGACACATTTGGACTTGTTATAAGTTTAATAATTTTCTAATAATATTATATGGTTCTCACCAAAATAATATGTGATAATCCTACATGATGTAGTTAATGGAAAATAATATTAAGTTATTAAGACTTGGGATCTAATGCATCTATAAATGATGAAATGGCTTAGTAAACTCTAATTGTGCTTAAAACCTTTGATGAGGGAGATACATATGATATAACACTGAGATGTAATTGTTTTGAAAACAATGTGAATAAAATGTGATCTAAGTGATAGAATAATAAACATGATTCCTCTTCATGATGGAGATTATGCTAATAATAAAAAAATGTTAATTATGTTGAGTTTGATAAAAGGCTATAGGCTTTTGTGGAAACCTTAGTAAGACTTGGCCTATGTGTAGAATTTTTTAATACCCACCAAGTTGTTTAGGGTTGGGATGTTACACACTCACCCTCTCTTCCCTCTTGTTGTGATTTTGGGGATGAAATCCTCTTTAAGGGGTGGAGTGTTGTAACATACTTAACTCTAGGGTTCTCCTTCCAATTTACCCAATTTCACTCTTTTCTTTTCTTTCATGTCCTTTTGGACCTTTTTCATAAATTTTCATATATTTTGTATTCTTCTTGGCCTCGATGTTGAAATTAAGCATTAATTGAGGATGAAACCTATATTTACCCTCAAATAGGATAAATGAAGGGGTGTTTGCACAAATAATCCAATTAATATGATAATTGGGGATTAATTATACAAAATGATCTTTAATGAGATATAAGTGGTGGATAACTTTAATTTGTAGATTTATATCCTTTTGGAATAAGAAATGGGAATTTATGTGCACTTGAAATTATTAATGTATTAATCACCCTCATTTCTCTCTCTCTCTTCCAGATTGCCATTAAAGTAATAAAATGGAGAATGAGTGGTGGACATGACACCTGAATGGTTTTAGAACAATTGCCTCGAATTTAATTAAATGAATTAGTAAGAAAATAGTTTTGTATTAATATACACATTAATGGGCAATATAGGAGTTATGAGCCATATTGTACATAAATATGAAATCTAATCACATAGCATCGTTCTAGACATTAATTGTAGTCTATGGATAAATTTTTAGGTTATTTGACACTTGTTTGACCCTTCAATTCGTTTTTAAAAGGATTGGATTAAAGTCTTATTAAGAAATCAAATTGATATCATTTATGTAGCCCATTCAATCCTAGTTTCCGCTTTAATATAGTTGTCACACGCCTGGGGTCCATCGTGGACACTGATCGGATGGCTCCACATTGATCACCCTTTGATTTAACAGTCCAGACACCTTCTTCTATCTCCAGCAACTAAACAGGCAAGCCGTTGTATCCTTCTCGACCCCTCTCTCCCTCTCGTGCCCACCGTTTCATGCAATTCATGTCCCATTGGCTTCACCTTCCCAATCTGGTTCGTTTGAGCATCTGCTCGTTTCCTCTCGCCATCAGTGCAAAAATGCCTATAAGGGCATTTCGGCCTCTCTCTACCTCCAGTTCACAGTAGGACCTAGGGCTCATCTCACCCTCACTCCAACACTATTGCTCCTCTTCCTCCAATTTCTCCTCAAGTTCCCTCTAGCTACTTGACCTACTCGGCCCTTCTCTCTGATGACGGCCATGGAAAGTTCAAAGCTCTGGCCACCCCGGTCCAATTCCCCGCGTGGTAAACTTTCTGGACCCACAATCTTCCCTTTTCCTGTGTCGTTTGTCACCGTGAAGCCCCCGTTTGTCCGATCCTATAGGGCCACCGTAGAGCCGCCGCCGATGCCAAGCTTTTCTGAGTTCTGGTGCTTCTCCTCCATCGAAAACGCATGTTTTCAAATCATCTCGACCTCGAGAATTTGTGGGCATCATTAGTTTCATTTTTCGTGGCTTTGTCGTATGGTTCCACCGTCCCTCTCCTTTCCCCTGTTTCCGGCCAAGTTGGGCCTTCTTCCTTTGCTCCTGAGCATGCCTGGTTGCGTTTTTGAGCTCCCTATGACTGCGAGACGTCGGGGAACAACTTCCTGGTCTCAGCTTGGGACAACCCGTAGGGAAGCGGTCTGGAGCATTTGAGCCCAAGCTCCCGATATCTGCTCTCGCGGCCATGACTGCGAGGGGAACAATCTTGGTCACGCAATGACCCTGGAGTCCCTGCAGCTTTGATAAATCCATTGATAATGCATGGGTAATATCGTAATTTCACCTTGAGTTTTGTTTCTCGCTTACAAGGTTTGATACATGTGAATGACATTACTATCCCCGCAATTTCAATTGAAACCTTTTCCCGAGCAAGGGCAGTTTGGTCATTTGACCCTTTGCACAATCGCCCTTTGACCGAGACCACTTGGGCGCGGGCCTGATTGGCCCATGTCCTCATGGGTCCGGCCACGGTGGCATGTGTTTCGCTATTGGAATTGCCTATGTTGCTTTTTCCTAATTTCTGATTGGCTTGGTTTATTTAATTCATAATAAATCAACCCTTGGTCAGAAAAATTCATATAAATAGTCGTTGGAAAGGATTTTTCGAGTAGAATCTGAATTTCTAGTTTTGAGTCATGTTTTCGATCCCAACTCTGATAATTAATTCAAACCTCAATTTAAATGTATAAAATGTTATAAAATGATAATTAAAGTATTTTAACTCTATTTTTGGTAATTAAATATGTTTTATCAATTAGAATAATATTAGAAATCACTTGGTCATGTTTCTAAATGTTTTATTGTGGTTTATCTTAAGTATCATTTTAATCACCTTAAATGATCTAAACAGTGTAATTAATCTATTTTAACTCCAAATTGGGAAATAAAATATATTTTCTTAATAAGGAGATTGTGACTAATCGATTGGACTAGGTTTTGAACCTTAAATCGTGGTTTTGAAATAAGTTCCAAAATTAGGGTTTTCCTATACTTTATGCCTTAATACATTCTAATACATGATAATGTTTGTTACTAGGGAAAATGGAATGGTGATACAATAAACTTGGTAAAGTTTGTGTTAATGAAACAACTAAGGTATGTGGATCCTATTTTAGTATGTGAAGCCTATTTTTCTATTTGAAACCTATTTATGCATGTGGAATTTATTTGTCAATGAATGATGAATGTGGAATGTATATTGTGCAATCAACCTACTCTTCAGTTGGGTTCTTATTCAACCCTACAAACATTATGTGCTAGCCTTGATGTCCTCCTAATGCATTTATTTGGCTCTTTACTTTTTGATGCTTCTATTTCCATTGTGGCTCATCTATTTGAATTATGTGAATCTTGCTATTGCCTATGTTGGCTCATCTTTTTGAAATGCTTGATATTGTTGTTGCCTATGCTGGCCCATTTATTGAGATTTATTTATGGGGTTTTATTCCCATTTTCTATGATGCAATTACTTTTGTAATTTCACTACTGCCAAGTGACTTATTTATGCATGATGTATTTATTGTCCAAATGACAATGTAGTGTACATGAGTACAAACCACCCATAGGGCACTGGGGTTTTAGTCCCCCTGCCACTTTATAATGGGCACTGAGGTTTTAGTCCTCCTACCAGGCACTGGGGTTTTAGTCCCACTGCCATTTTATTTATTGAGGTCTGGTAGGTGCCTCACCCTACATTGAGATGAGTTTGTGTCATAATATATTCATGCAATGGGATTATTGTTGATGAGGAAATATGGCAATCTTCCAATTCTTATTTTCTCATTTGCCTCTTATTCTTGAAATCCCTTAATATAGTGAATTCTCTTTTTATGCATTGCTTATTCTCTTTATCTTTTAATAACACATACTTCTTATCTTTCTCTTGTTGGGTGATCCCAACCACCCAGATTAGGATCAGAGTGTGCATGGAGGCTTGGTGAACCTAAGGCTAAGGATAGGACAAGAAGAAAAAGAACATATAACTTACATGCTCATAGTTGCCTTTATATATTAAGTTGTTTTGTTTGGAGACAATATTGGCTTAGTCTAAGTCTTCCTCTACCTAGATCCTATGTTTTGTATAAAGTTGTACTTCCTTTATGGAAATTTTTTAATGTACTCTTTATACATTTTAAATAAAGTCAAGTTTTATTTCTTCCGCTGCCACACATTTGATGTTATTGATTGCCATGGTATTTTAGTCGAGACTTGGTCTTTACAGCAGCCTATGGAGGTGGAGCTTGATGAGGATATGACCTATGTGGAAGGTCCGGTGTTGATCCTTGACTGAAGAGTGAAGAAGCTAAAAATGAAAGACATTGTGCTTGTAAAGGTTCTTTGGCATCATAGTGGTGTTGAGAAATCCACATGGGAGCTCGAGGTAGAGATGAGTAGGAAGTATGCCTCTCTTTTCTCTTAGGAGTTTATGGGCAAAATCCCTATTAGGGGTTTATGTCTTGTAAGGACCCTGACTCACATTTTGGGATAACCCTATTTGTTTTGCTTAAAATTGTTTCTTATCTCCTTTCTCTAATCATCTGAGATGTAATTAGGGCATGTTGGAAGCTTGAATTTCTTATTTTAAGCTTGTTTGATGGATGCTTCTATTTTGTGGAGAGGTTTTGGTGCAAATTGCAATTTACCCAGAATTAGGGTTGATATGTAAGTCTGGAACCTCTAGTGTGTTCCTTCTCTCTCTTAGCATCACCTAGAGGAGAGAGAGAGAGAGATGGGCACCTTGTATGGACCTTGGTTGTGTGGTGACATCTTTGGTGATGTTTTGAGCACATGTTTGAGGTGTGCCTTGCACCTAGAAGTGTTGTCTCAGGCTTGAGAGACTTAGAGAGGCCTTGTATCAGTTTGTGGGTGTCTTGAGACCCTATCAGTTTGTGGTGTCTAGAGTTTCACCCCTATCAGTTTGTGAGAGGCTAGAGATGTGTTATCGGGCAAGACCATGATAGGTGACCTAGTGGGAGTTACATAGATCTTATCACCTTGTTTGTGTGGTGTTGTGCATGTGGCTATTTCTCATGGACAAGTGGAACCAAAACTCCTAAGCTGGTGACACATCTTCCATGATCCCTCTCTCATTCCTCTTGTATATATGACCCTTTATCTCCATGCAAGAGAATCCTTTTGGCCATCTTTGCTTTACTCTTCCTTGGTGGATGATGTTGAGCTAGAAGATCTATCTTGGAAGCTTGGTGGATGAGTCTCAAGCTTGTGGTGTTCCCTTCATCTTCTACCTTGGTAAGACATGGTTTCTATCTTTATTTCTCTCTTTCTTCTTCTCAACCATGGATTTTGGTTATCTTTATTTCATTCCAAACCCTCCTAACCTTGGTTCCATCTTCTTTCTTAGGAGGTGTTGTTGTGACCAAGCTTGGAAGATCTTCTTCTAACTTTAGCTCATGGAGTTTAGAGTTTGATCTTAGAAGCTTGGATCTTGGTGGTGATCTTTGAGGCAGTTTATATAACTTTAAACCTTCTTTGTTATTATCACTCCTTACATGGTATCTTGTTCTTCATATTTGGTTTGTTATCTCTTGCATGATAAGTCGTTCTTTGGATGGTTTTGAGATTTTTTTTGAAGAAAGGAGTTATGTTTAGTTTCTTCCCTTGTGTTATACCTTCTTACTTTTCTAGAGACGAGTGATCTTAGGTTGAAGATGATGAGGTCTACATGTTATGGTGGGTGTTCTTCATGGCCAGTTTGCAACAAACTGTCACACCTTATGATAGGTCATCACAACTTCAGTGAGGCCTAGGTCGAGACACCTTGGTATATTGTAGGTCACCATGCCTTGTGCATAAGTAGGTTGTTGTGGGTTGAGATGGTTATCTTATCCTGTGGTTGTTAACTGATATGGTGAAGAGACCTTGGTGATGGTAGCCTATTGTGGTGTTGAGGTACCTAGACTGGCATGGTGTTTAACCGTTATGCTATTTCCAATCGTTATATAGGGTGTTGGCCGTCATAGTTTTGGTTGAACCTTGTGGGTTTGGTTGGTGTTGAGGGAAATGGTGGTGCCTTAGTTGAGAGGAGGCCGACACACCGTATGGAGATGTTGCCCGACACACCTCAACTCGTGACGCCCAACTAACAATCCTTCAGCCCTAGTGTTCCTCAACCCATCTATGGTTGCCCTCCACACTTGGGTGTTGTTGTGCTCGTCACACCTTTGGGGTGTTGACTGTCACACTCCCCTATGGTGTTAAATCGATACCAGTCTAGTGAGGCTATACCAACATCCTTAGGTGGTGTTGGCCGATATGCCTTGTGGTGGTGGTTTCCCGACACACTTGGGGCTAATCTGACACACCCTCCATAGGTGTTGTTTCCCGATACACTAGACTTAGATGATAAACTGATACACCTCCTAAGAGGGTAATTCAACACCATGTTTTTCTCATCTAATACATTCTAAACTGATACCCCACCTTGATGAGGTTGCCTGACACATTTAGGGTTACCTAAACTGTATTTTATAACCCTAAACGATATCTTGTGGTGGTGTTAGTGATACACCATGTAGATGATAGGGTGACATGATATGATGTGATACCATTTGGGGTGGTCATATGTATGATAATGATAGCTATGTTTCTATATATCATATCATACCTTATGATGATGATGAAAGTAATGATCTAAGGGTGGTTGTTGATCCAACCTTGTAAATCCTAATCAGGTAAAGAGAGAAACCCTAACCCTAAAATGTAATGTGTATGGCATGGATCTTATAAGATGATAGTGTTGAGGATGTCTTGTCTTTCTTGTTACATGTTTCTAACCTTGCAGGTAACACCAGTTGATGTACATAGCAAGGTATGAGCTATGGTGGTTATGATCTATTTGAATGGGCCTTGTCAGGCATAAAGTGTTGTTGACATCATTGAAAGATGAGGGAAATGGTCGTATGACCAAATGATGGATTTAGCCTTGTATGAGATGATGATTTCCTTAGAGATGAAAGGAAGGGTTGTTAACCCAAGATATGTGATCCTTGTGATGAGAATTATGATGAATGGAAAGCATCAAGTGATAATGTGATGAGATCACACTCTATGTGCTCAAACATGTCTGGTGATGTGTTATGCCCTATTTATGTAGAATTTGTTTAGAAGTTGTACGTTGTAACTTGATTGATGTAAAAAGATGCTTAAATGATCTAATTAACCAAATTGAACTTAATCTTATAGCTTTCCCTATGCCATGGATCCATTCAGTGTCAGTACTTGTTGAATGGTGAAATGAGTTTAACTCAGACCACATATTTTTGAATATGCAGGGTACAAGTCGAGTAATTTCTTGTATCCTTAACAACAGGATGCGTGAGACAACCATGCATGAGTCAATCTTGATGTTGTATGGATGGCCATGCATGAGCCCCTCCTTCTTGTTAGAATTTCCATGTGTGATCCTATTCTTCTAGTGTCGTACATGTACCAAGGTGGGTAGTTATGATTATATATGTGGATGGTCATGCGTGATCCAATACCTAAGTTTGACTATATGTCATTATTGTAGTTGACTGATATGTCTCTACAAGTGTTTACTCGTGTACTAACCATGAGGTGGTGAGGTTGTGGATTTTGGTTCTTCCATTAGACCTTGTATGGCTCCCATTATGACTTATCAAGTTATCGGTTGAATTTGGGTGGTATGACTCAAATCCTTGGGGCATAATAAAATGTGTAATCAACCATGTAGTATAATTGTATAAATTAAAATACAAAAACATTGGATGAGTCCTTTCTTGATCTTTATACAATATTGTTGATAGGAAATATACATGTTCTTCATATTCCTTTTAAATAGTTAAGATGTTTCATGTATTCAATAGTTTTTTCTCTTCCTGTTAATAATGAATACCTGCTTCACATAGTTAGAATTATAACACTGCTTAGTTTATCTTACTTGTAATAATAATAGAGTTGGCAGAGGGTTATATCTCTTGCGGAGATTTGGAATCTCACCATGTGGGTTTCCCACACCCTTTTTAGGTGGATGAGCATGAAGAGGTAGAGATTGTGCAACAAAGGTTGAGTAGCAACAAGAGGAGCAGTAACTGACCAGGATGGAAGTGTTATTGGATGTCTTTTGCTGATAGAGTCCTAGAGTCGTCCCTATACACTCGCATCCTTAGGGATGTTTTGTAGATGTTTTATGGATGTTATTTCGACATGTGGTTGTCTTGTGTGCTCGGTTGTATATAGATGTAATGGATACATGTATATATGTTCTGGAACAAGTTCCCTAATAACAGGTTGGTGGAACACCTAGTAAGTGCTTTGAGGCATGAAAGCACATGTATGTAAAAGTTCTATCTGTTTGGTAGTTTCATGAAAATAGTTTTAATTTTTAGTTCTTTCTAGTAATATGGTCATTAATCTTCTTCCGTAGTTTTGTTTTGAGTAATATCACCTTTTGTGTGTGGTGTGGGGCACCACACACCAGGTATGACAAATACTTGTTAAATAGTGAGATTATGAATGGTGACTTTATCTTGTTATTTGTTCATGTATGCTAAGCTTTATGCTTCTGCATTCATGCTTTGTTGATACCATGCTAGGGATGGAAACTTAGGTCCTATTGCCATTGACTTTGTAGTCATTTGGTGTTAGGATTTTAGTAATAAATGGTTCCTTGACAATAAGCATAACCAATCATCACGTACTTATGATACATATCATATATATACTATATCCACAAATGAAAAATGCAACTATAAAATACATGCAACGGTTATGGCCATACTAATGTAATTCTTTGGAGATACAAAGGATTACTACCTCCTAAGGTCCATATCATATGTAAAAACCTGTACTTGAATAAATCTATGCTGGAACCGGTCTGGTCAGTTGAATCAACCCTTGAGTCGACCAGTTGGCCTTATGGTCGGTTGATTGATCTTTGGGATCGGTTGACTGGCCTTCAGTTCAAGCAGCATCTGGACTCTTCCAGTCAATCGGTTGGACCACCATTTGATCGATTGAGTCCTCCTATTTTCTAGCTCCTCAGTCCTCTGGTCGATCCATTCATCTTTTGAGTCAGTTGAATCATCAGGTGCAAAACATATCTCTTTGCCAAAATAGGAAATAAAACTATCCTATTACTATTTACTAATTACGTTGTAATAGTGAAACCTCAAGTTACATTCAAAGGGAGTATAGGAAGGAAAACATTAATTTACATATGGAACAAAAGATAAGGCTTGGTATGAAAATTGAGTTATAAAATAGGAATAAAATCATTGAACCATGCACAAAGATTCAGGGGGTATTGGACATAACCACGCTATCATCCAACATCAAAACAATTTTAGGGTGACACGTATAATTTGCATATATATAAAGATTGTATGTGGCTTTTAATCGGATATGCACATTAATCATTTAAATATTTGCATCACATGTAATCAATAAATGAGAAAACAAAAATATGATCATATTGATTAAATTCCAAAACATAATAAATGTGTGTGGCTATGGTATCATTGTTGGGGAAATACAGTGATACAAATAACAACAACAACAAAACATTTCTTTCCATATTCCCCTCAAAAATCAGATCACTTCAAGAACTATGATTAGGAAGGAAGGTTGCAAGGCATATTCCTGGTCCTACAGCAAGTCCAGTGACCATCCTTGTTGTAGAGCGCTTCTTTCACAAACAACACCTGAACGATTGTCGAAGATGACATCGTGGTCTACCACCATAGACGATGGATGATGACATCCTCTTAACGAGTGGAAATAGTCTCCATACATCTGTGTAGTCCATGCGGACCACCGATAACTCCCTATCATTCTTTTAGAACTAACAGAAAGGAGTTGTCCCATCGATGCCAACTAACTAGCATTGACTATTCTTGTAACGCCCGAGCCCACTGCCTAAGGCTCTAGCAGAGTTTCAGGAGTGACGAATGGACCCACAGACCAGCACTAGCCTTAACTGTGAACTTTAATCTCACTCACGTGCAAGATAGGATCAACTTCCTAACGGGTCACCCATCCTAGTACTACTCCAAGTTGAGCACGTTTAACTATAGAGTTCTTTAGTGATGGGCTCCCGGAAAAGGAGGTGCACCTTGGTGATATGGGTAGTCCAATCATTCCTTATAAGATCATTTTATCTAAAGCCTCAAATCTTGGGATGTTACAATCTCCCCACTTAGACTCTTGATTTCCTCGTCAAGGCTCAACTATATGACCTTATAACTTTCCCCATTTCAGTGCAGACCCAAATGGCCCATGGATACCCCGCTCCCGATCATAGAATACCAGTGCAAGGGTGGCTACGTCAACCATGGAAAAATCTTTCCAACATGCCCAGACCGCATGGCTGAAGACTGGCATGCCACATACCCATGCGGGCCCCACCTACTAAAGGGGTTATGGCTTTGATACCATTTGTAAAGCACAGACCCACTGTCCTAGGCTCTAGTAGAATTTCAAGAATGTCGACTGACCCCACAGACCACTACTAGCCTTAACTGTGCACTTTTTCCTCACTCACGCGCAAGCCAGGGTCAACCATCCTAGTACTACTCCAAGCTGAGAACACTTAACTATGGAGTTCTTTAGTGATGGGCTCTCGGAAAAGGAGGTGCACCTTGATGATATGGATAGCCCAATTATTCCTTTTAATATGATATTATCTGATGCCTCAAATCCTGCGACGTTACAATTCTCCCTTAGTGTCTCATCCTTTTATGGGTAAGACTTGCTCGGGTTCTCACATTACCCCAACTGTGAGAAGAAAACAATTGCCAAAGCTTATTGTTGTGTTTTTAGAAAGTCTCAACTACCCCTCTATTTATAGGAGGGTCAGGGTTTCCAGATCAATTGAGAGTCAAAGATTTGTAATTTTATAAATTTTATGGAACCTACAAACCATGAACCAGTCGGTTCACCCTTAAACAAACTAGTAACTAAGCAGTTTACATGTGAGTCGTCGATCGATTCAATACTTGTATTGATCGGTTCACCATGTTTCCTATTTGCAATCATATTAGCTATCAATATTCGTTTAGTGCACAACATGATGTTAACATCAATTCTTGATCTAATTTTATTGATCAACCAACCGATCGATTCCCAACCTGAATCGGTCAGTTCATACATCTGAATCGACAAGTCCACTAGCTGAATCGGTCATTTAATTTTTTGATAGCCAATCTTATTCAATTTGAATACCTAACACCTTAGTAATCAAGTTTAAACCATATTCACGAGTAAAATCCTTTTCCAGGTATATCCTGTGTGTGTGGCCCTATGGGTCCTAAGTTACATTGGTAGGGAATGTCCATAAATATTTATGACATCACTTGCAATGAACAGTATCTAATAACATTTTATTTCTATCCAAGTAATTGTAAAGTTGAAGAACAACTTCAACTACAATATGTGATTAGTGTTACTGTGATCATATAGTTCCTTTGTCTCTAATATACCGATTGAACTCGAGGATTGGATTTGTCCATCTCTTCAATGTCCAATCCATGTTCCTTGAACTAGAGCATATTGTCTAAGATACATGTAACGACCCCGCCTCCCAGTAACCCCCAATTAAGGGATACCAAATCTCAATTAACATGATCAAAGGTTCGACAATTAACCAAGAACAATTATTAAATTTTAATAGACTAAACTGGAAAGCTGTAAGAAAATAAACTTTTGCATACCTTTTGAAAACTTGGATCTCTAAATTTCCATCCACATATGAATGCTACTCTACTAATCCTCCTTGTATTTTAATTCATGTATTTCACAATATGATGATTTACTATTTGCCCTTTTGGCTTTATACCTAAAATGTCGATAAAAAAACGTCAGTCAGCATAAAGCTGGTATGTGGGGGAAACAATAATCGTGCAATTATTCATAATGATGTATTGCAGCCAATTACCATTTAACAAACACTTTTACATTTTAAATATAACTGTACGATCCATGCATTCCCTATCCTCTGCGTTGTCCCTGCAGTGGACCTGGATACTACTTTCCTTATAGTAGCTCCCCATTAAACCCCTTATGGTCCCACCTATAGGTGAACCGGTTTCTAGGGTTGAGTCACATGGCACTACCCGTAAGTAGCCCACTCATTAACTCATGTCATGCTAAAGGGTCTCATGGCACTACACTTGGTAGCCCAATTTCTAACCCATGATAACCTAGACCTTACTCTAGGTTACCCATTTTTAGCCTTTATAAGCCACAGAGGTGGATTCGGATCTAAGCTAGTTTATATATATATATATATATATATATATATATATATATATATATATATATATATATTCATGGTGATAATCATAGTCACTTTATAGTTGCATGAAATAAAAGGCATCCAATAGTTATTTTCAAGCAATCGATAAACCCATTCGGAAATCGCCGTGAAACTAAAGTGATTATTCATAAGCGTAACCACATACCTTTGCCATGTAGATTATTCAATTATACTTCAAGCATAGTCCAATCAAGCAAGCAAATCAAGTAATCAACATATAATCTTCATTACATAAATTCTAAAGTGTCACCAAACATATTAATTTCATTAAATCCTACTTGGTCCCAAACTAGGATTCAAGTTTTCTTGACATCGAGTTACCATTAGGGTTATGCCTCGAAACCCTAATTCCCATTATTCTCACTTAATTAATTTAAGAACCCTAATTCATTTAAGGGTTGTCATGACTATTGAATCTACCATATTCTTTTATTATGAACACTTATATCAGATTAATTTCATTAATCAAGATATGGTCTTAATTTCATAATCCTATTTATACACATGTATAGATAGCCACTTTGTTAGTCATAATTATCATCCTTATGATCACACTAATCATATTATTCAACAAGGTCATGTAATAGCATAAAAGAAGGGCCTTTAACATTTTTCACATGTTTAAAACTCAAACTAGGGTTTATAATATGTTAATCACCACTTTATCATATGATACCCTACTTCAGAAAAGGAAGAATTACTAAGCCTCAATTATATTTTTTTTGTTCCTCTCATTTTCCTGATCATTTTTCATATATTACACGTTGCAATCCGAGTTACCGATAATTAATTACATATTTTGCTAGCCAATCAGATTCAGACCAATCATCCGCTGACACATCAGCGTTTGCTAGGCTCTTATTTTCCATACGGGCTCGGCGCAAGGCCACGCAGAGAATCACTTCAAAAAATAACAAAAATACTCAAATACCCTTACCTCGCATGCAGTGGCCTAGGGGCATTCATATATTTTCACTGAACCCTGTCTTCCTCCTCCCAATAGGGAACAAACACTGCCCTCGTCACGGTCGCAACTTGTGTCACCTACAACTCTTCATCCTGTATTGTTATCTCCTTAAATCAGTTAGTTTCCTCCACCTTCACCACCACAGCCCAGCTCCTACGGTTGTCACCATCATCGAGACCCCATAGCCAAGGTCTCTCTTCCTCTCTTGCACTGATGTTCCTTGTGCGTCAGCCAGTCTGCCGGTGCTGCCTACCCTCTCTCCCTCGCGTAGGGTGCAGTGCCTGCCCGGGTTCATGCGACACGGCAGCCAGAGCACCGCCACCATAGGCACATCTCTTCTCCCTTGTCCTCTTCCTCTAGGTTGTGCATGCCAAGCCCGAGGCCGCTCTTGGACCTGCAGTGATGCCTGCCACTGCCTCGGTCTCCTCCTTTGCGCCACCTACATGATCTTCGACGCTACTACTTCTCAGCAATCAGGGTTCCACCCTTGAGGGTTGCAGTCACAAGGATAAAGGGGTGGAGTCCATGGCGCTACTGGTATGGTTCCAGTTTGAGCATCGCTAGTTTGGGTCATGCGGGAGGTTGTAATTGCTTCCCATGGAAAGGTCACAATAGAGCAACTTGAAGCAGATCATCCATAGTTTCCTTTAGCTCATTGGGTGGACATGCATCTTGCCTCAAAGAGAACCCTAGGATGTCTTGGATGAGGAAGGGCGTAGTAGAATGAGGAACGGTGGAAAAGCCACATCCAGGATGGACGACTAGGGGTAGGGTGTTCCTGATGGTAAGAGGGCTACCTATGATCTCTTTATATAGGCACATTACTTACAACCCTAAAGGTTTCCCATGTATCATGAAAGGAAGGGAGAGGGAAGTCAACGTTTCCCTTTCTCTCATATGTAAGATAACTATGGATCTTGTTTTACTGATATGGGAAATATTCCTATTCTCATTAACTTGCCTATATATCCCCTTCCATAGACTTCTTTTACAATTTTCCTTTCTAAAAAAAGATATATTTAATTGATCTTTTCTTTCCTTGTTACATTATCTTTGCAACTTTGGACTCCTTGGGACCCAAGGAACCCAAGAGGCACAAAATCCCTCTTTGGATTTTCCTTCTAGAGCTTTCCACATTTTTCTTTTCTCTATTTTCTTATTTACTTAATAATAGAGTTTCTTTTATCTTTTCCTTGTTATTGGGCCCAATAGCCAATAAAGCCCACAAAGTAATCATCAAGGCTATTGTAAACGAAATTCATTTATTCAAAATAGAGTAATCTTTATTCGTTCAAATATTTTTAATATGAGAAATTACATTTCTCACCAATTGAACCCAACAATTGGGGTTGTAACATCCTTCCCCTCTTATTGGAATTTTGTCCTCAAAATTCTTATCAAGCAACAATTTAGGATAAGACTTTTCCATGTCCATCATTGGCACCTATGTGGATTTACCGTACTCATGGTGCTACCAAAGAACCTTTATCATCACATATTCTTTTCTCTGAGTTCTTTCATCCTGGCATCTATAAATTGCACAGGTGACTCAGGCTATTTCAGCCTCCCTTAGGGCTCAATAGGTTCATAGCTCGCACATGGTCTGGGTACCTCACATAGTGCTCTAAATTGGACACATGGAACTCATCACATATTACTTTATTTTGAGGGGTAAGATCAAACTTAACCTTCTCCACCAAACCATATCAAAAGAACCCATGCATCGGGGACTCAGCTCTCTTATCTATAACTTAGAGGGGTCGGATTTTCATGTCACATATTCTTCCACAGTGAACTGCATGTTAGTCTACTTTGCATCCTCTCATGACTCCCGTCATCTCTAGGCTCCTTTCAGCCATTACACGATCAAAGTGACTTCATCTACACGCATTGTGGCCCTTTTCTAACCATCATGTGGTCCTTTCACCAACATCACCTTACTGAAGTGGTGACCAACACAACCTCTCTTACAAAGATTCTTTAAATCCCGATACTGACTATGGTGGTCATCATCGCATCTTTCATAGGACAAGAATTTTCTCTAGATATCACCCTGAATGAGCACACATGCTCTCATCAGACCCTTTAGTCTAGATCATACTAACCATTAGTTAGTTAGAGGTGATAAACTGTACTAAGATAGAGTTCTTCATGTTTCTACTTCCACCTCACGGAAGTGAACCTTTAGGTTATACTCAAGAACTTTTGAACTCACCTACTGGTGTAGTTGAACCATCTCTCTCATATGTAGTTCAACCTGATCTGTCCCTTAACAGTACTCTTTCTTTCTCATGTCATCTAGGTAAGGCAATCTACCACACCCCGTATTGCATCTCGACCTTCCTTGGTCCTGGGGAGACTTACAACATCCATAGTGACGAACTCCCTTCCTCTTTTGGGGACTCTTTATCCTTTATATCAATGCACCAGGTTACTGGTGTTCGTCCTTCACCTACGACTTGCATAGCCATAAACCACATGCAACTTCATCTTAGGCATCTACAGTACTACTGTCACTTATTATCTTGGTAGTACCATGGTGTATGGTGCTCTTCAATCATGATTTCATGTATGTCATGATTCCTCAAGATCGATTCCTTAGAAACCTTAAACCACTCTAGTCGGGGTTTCATCACCTTCCTTTCCAAAGAAGTGCATTTGAGGCTCTACAACCATCCTTTCATTGCATCAAGAGCTAGGCTGGCTAACCAAACAACCATTAACTTGTTCAACAGATCTCATTACATCTGAGTATTAGCCAAACATATCTCCTTTCCAAACTTAGGGTTAGCCTAACAACCTCTTCTAGCTTCTAGCCAAACTAGTCAGATACATCTCAACCAGAGCATCAATTACCACTTAACATCCTTAGGTATTAGGTAACATTGAAGACATACACTTCTATGTATTTCACTTATCATCTCGAACTCTAAGTCTATCTTCATTGAGAACACTTTGATCTCATCTTCTTGGTGATCAAACTCAACCTTGTATGACTCATATCTCATGATAAAAACATCCTCATAAGGTGACTACATCATTCCTCTTAGTGTTTGCAAACCATCCATGTATCATGCACTTTACCAAGGTATGTTATCTTCTTTGTCCCCATATCTTGTGGCAACGTTCCAACCTACATCATCTTTATCCTTGGTGTATGGAATGTGTACTGTCCTATCTCTCACTCCCATAACAAGAGGAAATAAGCATTTGGCTGCAGTCCAAATACAGAGTTCTTCCTGTTCCAAGAGTAGAGATGGTACATCCCACCTTGCCAGTACACCTTTAAATCTAAGTTGGAACGCACCGTTTATGCCTCTATATTACGATCATCTTGATATCAAAGTTACCTCCATGGAAAACTGGTTTCGAACCTACTTGGGTCACCTCACAATCCTTGGTCATCTCTTCTAGGTCTATAGGGTGTTGGCACTTTTAGGGTCATTTCCCTTCCCTTATGCATCCAGAGAGTGCCCTACTCATCTACCCTTTGGGTCCCATGAGTTCATGAAGGTGATCAATCTCCTAACCCATGACCCTCAAACAATGATAGTTGTTACCTCCCGACCCTATGGTCATGTGCAACTAGGGAATTAGGCAACTCCTACTTCCATCGGTCTTATCCCTTCCTGATCCTAGGATAGACTTAGGATTCTCTTATAGTACATGTTCAACTTAGAACCTTACCCAAGCCTTCATCATCTCTTTCTACATTTGAGGGTTGTCTTTCATCCTTTCATAAGGGTCATGGTGACCTGCCTACCTTGGTCAGTCCCCATACTGGTTACCTCCATGGTAACACATCCTCATGCACTTAGAGATGGATATCTATGGGTCTACAGGTTCATTCTCATACCATGCACTTTTCACTTAGCTTCTCAAGATCCTATGAGTCCTCTTTAGGTTTCCTCAAAACCCACAAAACCGGTATACACCCTACCAATGGGTCCCTCTCCCAGGATGGGAGGAAACTACGAATCTTGACAACAAGGTCACAAACATCCTTAGGGTTTACATCCATATGAGCATGCTTAACCCAACATCTATTAAGGCACAAGAGGACCACTGACTAGCCATGCTAGGTCATACTTGTTCTCATTCCTCAGCGTTGGATCAAGATCATACCTTCCCTTGTCATCAACTTAGTTGTGAGGGGTTCATCAAACATACCTTAAACTTAAGGGGTTTCTCTTTCCTCTAAACATAAGAAGTACCATGCTCACATCTATAGAAACTCAACTCTCATCACGAGTATTAGGTACGCCACTTCCCCTCTTAGGCCTAGGAACCCTAGCTTCACTTTTTTATGACCAACTACATGCTCAAACTATTAACCACGAATCAGGCATGTATAAGGCATGACACACACTTCCTGTCATCCTTCTACTCGAGCAACACTTCATAGTCGAGTCCTCCTTAAGGACAATCAACAAGACGTAAGGCCTCATAACCTATTACTATACCTCTCCAGGTCTAGGGAACTCTTCTTCTCATCTATACCATAGTTATAGAGGTACCAGCGGACTCATTCTCTCTCTAGGGTTTGGTTCCTCTAATGGAAACCAAGACATCATCCACCTCTAGGGATCAAGCATGTGGCGACCACTATCATCCACTTAGGTCACATCATCCTCAACTCCCTACTTTTCCTCATATCTCAGAGTCTAGGATTCCAACCTTTTTGTTTGGTTTCCTGCTCTCTCTCTAGAGCTAACCCTACAACCAACCTCACCATAAGAGGTCCTCTCTTCATGAAGGATCAACCTCAAAAACATGCCCCTACCTGGATGAAGCATATGCTTAACTTTTGTTCGCTCAAGGTTATCCATAGCCCCTTATTCTTATCACATAAGCTATCCATCAAACTCTCCCAGCCAGGATTTCAACCTATTGCTCGCACTACTGATACATTTTGGGTGCCTATTATGCCCATATAAGCTCATGGGGTTTCCATAGGTTCTTCTTTATCCTCATCAAGGAAGGATCTATCCTTCGCTCTAGCCTACATGACCCTTCCCAGGGTTGGGTTGCCAAAGGTACTCGGTCTTCCAACCTCTCATGGCTCATGTGACATCCAAAGGCACGCCCACACACCTGGTCTATCGTGACATCTATCTCATCATGTCATCTCTCTCTCTAACCACCACTTTAGGGTTAGGGTTTGCATCATCCTCAAAGGATGCGCCAGGTCTCTACTTGTAATGGAGATCTCTATCTCCAAGACTAACTCTCTTTATTTATCCTCCTGACAAGGAGGTCTAGCCTCATGTCTCTTCTGAGGGCATGACAACTTATGTCATATGACCTAAGCATGTATCTATCCTTTAGCTTACGCTTAATCTATTAAGCTTATGTCCATGACATCTTATTTACATGCTTTTCATTAATTTGGTGGAGGATTCCTTAAACCTTATCAACCTTACCCATACCTCAAGTGGGTGAGGAGAAGAGAGAAAACCCTAATCCTTAAGGTCCTTAACAAAATTTGAGTTGAAAAGGGGTGAACAAGATGAGAGTGTCCTAAAGGTATCTTATTTCGAATCATACCCTAAGACTTTGGCCAGGAAGTCACATAGATTCGGGAGTCCTCATATTCTGACTAGTGGTGTAGAGGAAAATAGTGTAGCCCCCAGTTGTGATCCTTTTCTAGACACCTCCATCTTTCGGATAATCCTCTAATAACTCCCTTGGGTTCTATGGAGTTTGTAAAATTTAATAATTATTAATGGTTAATTGAGGAACCTACGCTCTGATACCAAATGTAATGACCCTGCCTCCCGGTAACCCCCAATTAAGGGAGACTAGAAGGTCATAGCCGTTATCCCAATTAATAGGATCAAATGTTCGGTAATTAACTAAGAACAATTACTAAATTTTAACAGACTAAACTGGAAAGTTGTAAGAAAATAAACTTTGTCATACCTTTTGAAAACTTGGATCTCTAAATTTCCATTCACATTTGAATGCTACTCTACTAATCCTCCTTGTATTTTAATTCATGTATTTCACAATATGATGATTTACTATTTGTCCTTTTGTCTTTGTACCTAAAATGCCGACAAACAAAACTTCGGTCTCATAAAGCTGGTATGTGGGGGAAACAATAATCGTACAATTATTCATAACGATGTATTGCAGCCAATTACCATTTAACAAACACTTTTACATTTTAAATATAATTGTGTGATCCATGCATTCCCTATCCTCTGTGTTGTCCCTGTAGTGGACTGGATACTACTTTCCTTATAGTAACTCCCCATTAAACCCCTCATGGTCCCACCTATAGGTGAACCAGTTTCTAGGGTTGAGTCACATGGCACTACCCATAAGTAGCCCACTCCTTAACTCATGGCATGCTAAAGGGTCTCATGGCACTACACTTGGTAGCCCAATTTCTAACCCATGATAACCTAGACCTTACTCTAGGTTGCCCCTTTTTATCCTTTACAAGCCACAAAGGTGGATTTGGATCTAGCCAGTTATATATATATATATATATATATATATATATATATTCATGGTGATAATCATAGTCACTTTATAGTTGCATGAAATAAAAGGCATCAAATTGTTATTTTCAAGCAATTGATAAACCCGTTCGGAAATCGACGTGAAACTAAAGCGATTATTCATAAGTGTAACCACATAACTTTTCCATACAGATTATTCAATTATACTTCAAGCATAGTCCAATCAAGCAAGCAAATCAAGGAATCATCATATAATTTGCATTACATAAATTCTAAAGTGTCACCAAACATATTAATTTCATTAAATCCTACTCGGTCCCAAACTAGGATTTAAGTTTTCTTAACATCAAGTTACCATTAGGGTTATGCCTCGAAACCCTAATTCCCATGATTCTCACTTAATTAATTTAAGAACCCTAATTCATCTAAGGGTTGTCATGACTATCAAATCTACTATATTCTTTTATTATGAACACTTATATCAGATTAGTTTTATTAATCAAGATATGGTCTTAATTTCATAATCCTATTTATACACATGTATAGCTAGCCACTTTGTTAGTCATAATTATCATCCTTATGATCATACTAATCATATTATTCAACAAGGTCATGTAATAGCATAAAAGAAGGGCCTTTAACATTTTTCACATGTTTAAAACTCAAACTAGGGTTTATAATATGTTAATCACCACTTCATCATATGATACCCTACTTCAGAAAATGAATCATTAATAAGCCTCCATTATATTTTCTTTGTGTTCCTCTTGTTTTCCTGATCATTTTTCATATATTACATGTTGCAATCTAAGTTACCGATAATTAATTACATATTTTGCTAGCCAATCAGATTCAGAACAATCATCCACTGACACATCAGCGTTTTCTAGGCTCTTATTTGCCATACGGGCTCGGCGCAAGGCCACGCGGAGAAGCACTTAAAAAAATAACAAAAATACTCAAATACCCTTACCTCACATGCAGTGGCCCAGGGGCATTCATATATTTTCATTGAACCCCGTCTTCCTCCTCCCAATCGGGAACAAACACTGCCCCCATCACGGTCGCGACTCGCGTCGCCAACAACTCTTCATCCTGTGTTGCTATCTCCTTAAATCCTCTGGTTTCCTCCACCTTCACTGCCACAGCCACAGCCCCAGCTCCTGCGGCCGTCACCTTCATCGAGACCCCATAGCCTAGGTCTCTCTTCCTCTCTCGCACTGACGTTCCCTGTGTGTCAGTCAGTCTGCCGGTGTCGCCTACCCTCTCTCCCTCATGCAAAGTGCGGCTCCTACCCCGGTTCTTGTGGCATGACAGACAGAGCACTGCCTCCATAGGCACATCTCTTCTCCCTTGTCCTCTTCCTCCGTCTTTTCATGCCAAACTCGAGGCCGTTCTTGGACCTGCAGCGATGCCTGTCGCTGCCTCGATTTCCTCCTTCACGCAACTTGTATGATCTTCAACGCTTCTGCTTCTTAGCAGTAAGGGTTCTTCCCTTGAGGGTTTCCGTCACAAGGATAAAGGGGTGGAGTCCATGGCACTGCTGGTATGGTTCCAGTTTGAGCATCACTGGTTTGGGTCGTGTGGGAGGTTGTGATTGCTTCCAATGGAAAGGTTACAACAGAGCAACTTGAAGCAAATCATCCATCGTTTCCTTTAGCTCATTGGGTTGACATGCATCTTGCCTCAAAGAGAACCCTAGGATGTCTTGGATGAGGAAGGGCGTAAGACAATGAGTAACAGTGGAAAAGCCACATCCAGGATGGACGGCTAGGGGTAGGGTGTTCCTGGTGGCAAGAGGGCTACCTATGATCTCTTTATATAGGCACATTACTTAAAACCCTAAAGGTTTCCCATGTATCATGAAAGTAAGGGAGAGGGAGGTGAACGTTTCCCTTTCTCTCATACATAAGATAACTGTGGATCGTGTTTTACTGATATGGGAAATATTCCCATTCTCATTAACTTGCCTATATATCCCCTTCCATAGACTTCTTTTACAATTTTCCTTTCTAAAAAAAGATATATTTAATTGATCTTTTCTTTCCTTGTTACAATATCTTTGCATCTTTGGACTCCTTGGGACCCAAGGAACCCAAGAGGCACGAAATCCCTCTTTGGATTTGCCTTCTAGAGGTTTCCACATTTTTCTTTTCTCTATTTTCTTATTTACTTAATAATAGAGTTTCTTTTGTCTTTTCCTTGTTATTGGGCCCAATAGCCAGTAAAGCCCACAAAGTAATCATCAAGGCTATTGTAAATGAAATTCATTTATTCAAAATAGAGTATATCTTTATTCATTCAAATATCTTTAATATGAGAAATTACATTTCTCACCAATTGAACCCAAAAATTGGGGTTGTAACAATACATGTGAGCTCACATATCATATATTGATTCAAATGAGTATGGCTATACATTTCTTAGTTTCTCTTATCAAGTGGCCAAATCAACTCCAATAGGAAGGACAAATCCAATTTACATCACTCATAGTCATTTTCCATGTGTCACAACATATTTGAGCATCACCTTTATGGTAACTCTTATTCAAGGTCACGTTGAATGACGTCAATTAACACTAAACAACATGAGATGATTGTAGTGACTAGAGGTCTATGAACCAAAATCACACCATCACTATGAGAGTTGATACTGACTACCATTCTATGGTCTCCATGTATCACTCTCAAGATAGGTCTATCTGATACACTGTTTTCTAACTATTTTCTATGTGTTTGGTTTGATATCACATATCATGAATAATGTGATTCTGTCATCAACCAACACACACACACACACACTAGTCTTATGTTTTATTGTTTCCTATTATCTTCCATAAAAACATCCGACTAGGGACATAAAAATAATGTATGTACTCATATCATTCATATGATCTCATTGTTTAGGTCTTCAACCTGAAGACATATGTCATCGAGTAACATTATTTTTGAGATATCTATTGTGTTATATGATTATCTCATAATTGATCAAACATATAGATGAATATTATCTTTATTATTAATCAACTCCTCTACAAGATATGCCATTATAATTGCCATATGATTCAATCTCTGGGCATAGAGACCAATAATTACAACATAGCCATGTTGAACACATATTTTACCATTTCAAATTGAATAATGATAGAGTTATGAATACTCCACTTTCATATCACCTCAAGAAGACAACCATGATGTGTTTCTATGATGTGAAAGAGAATATAAATAAGATTTATGAATCTTATTCTGTGGATATTTTGATACACATAATTGTGCGCACTGATCCGGATTTCATATAATGTTGTGAGAATTGCAAAAAGTTTCTCTATTGACATAAAAATGATCAAAGAGAGATAGGCACTTGGACTTCACTTTATAGGATGTGACACAAATATATGTTTGACTTTTCTTTATTTTTAGCCCTGAAAGACTTCGTTGGTATAGACATAATAAGTGATATTAACTATAGGTAGTCCACCTCTACACATACATTCACTTTTATAGGGGAGTTGTTTCACATCATTCAGTGATGTACAAATCTATCATGCATCCTTTGGTGAGGTAGGGTACAATGCAAAAGTACATTGCAAAAGTAACATTAAGAAAAAAAAGCTCTTGTTTATTAGTTTTTTGGGAGAGATGAGAATGAATCAAGTTGACTAGACTATCATATGTGATAGTTAGAATGTAATTGATATAAAAAGTATTATGGATCATGCATTAACAAATTATAAAGATGTGAAATATCACTTGTTTCTTAGTGTGATAGATAAGATGTTGGCACTACAAAAAATACTCATATTAATATGAATTACATGATGATAAAAGTGGTTCCATGTAAAGAGTCCAAAGGTATACATTCTCATGGATGATTCCATGATGTCAGTTTTCCTTTAATTTGAAGATGAACATTTCTAATGGCAGTAAAATCCAACACAAATGAGCCATGTCCATTTGTGTTGGCACAGTTATGATGACAATATTGTAGTGATAGGGAGAAAATAAAGGAAGAAGAACGGAAAAAGGAAACAAAATAGATAAGAAATAAGAATTAGTGACAATTCTGTCTGTTTGTGTTTCTTTCATACGACAACAACCAATGGTGAATCTCAAAGATTCTATACTAATAGTAATCTTCCCGAGAGTCCTGGTGTGGTAGCCTGATATGGATATCTCCCTCTTTTCTAACAAACAAATGTCACATAAAAGCAAGGAATACACCATTGAGCATCAGGTGGTCAGGATAAAATAAGAAGAGTATCCGAGGTTCCCTATAAGTAGCCAATGAGGGATGTATGATCCCCTCCCCAATAAATGACTCACTAAGAAACGAGTACTTGACTAAACACATAGGGGTGAGATGACATTTTTTTGGGGGGGGGGTTGAAGTTAGGAGGCAATTTTAATCAGTCCACCCTCCTCGTACAGGTGTCAAAAAATTTTCTAGTATAATTCCTACTGAAAACTTAAATTTGGTAGGACTCCTACCATTACATAGAGGAAAGGGAAGGGAATGACCCACAGGGTCGAGAGGAGGCTTCATGTAGATACGTTCCTCCAAATTGTTTTGGATGTGGTGTTTGGCAAGGGAATCACTTATGTGTATTTTGCTTCACTGTACCTTCATGATTTGTACTTCGGGGTATTTAGAGCTTTCCTGTCCAATTCTTGAAATCCAAGGAGTGAAAGATGGGTTCATCCCCCCATGTTGCATAGTAGCCGTTACAATAGTGGAGCTATCTGACTGGATCGTAAGTTTCCCTTCTCGAGTAGTATCTCCTATTTGGAGGGCAAGCAAAATCGCTCTAAGTTCAACTTCTGCTACTGATGAAGTCTTGATGGAGTGAGTGTGTCCTCCTAAACATTTCCCATTCCAATATAGGAAGACGACTGATATAGCTGCTTTATCCTTACGAACATCAGTATCAACTATTTCCAGGTGTTCTTCATAGGGTAGGTTCTCCTAGGTATCCATATCTTCTCTGTCGCTAGGGATAGCAGCCGATACCCTGGGTGTCTGGTCATTGATTAAGGTTGATCTTAGGGCCTTTATCTAGGCAATTTGTCGAGCATCAGGTAAGATGATTTTATCAAACACTACCTTGTTCCTTGCCTTCCAGATAGTCCAACAAGTGATTGTAAAAGTCATAGGATCAACAGCCTTGTTCGTGATGTTGCTTTGTAGCCAGGCTATGCATGAAAGCTCATGGTTGTCGGCTGGGGTGACCTTTGCATCTAACTTGTTCCACACTTCTCTAGCGAAGGGGCACTGCCATAATGCATGCATGGTAGATTCCACATATGCTTCGCATCTGGGACATATATCACCATTTATGATTTTGTGTTGTGTTCTCTGTGCATTAGTCAATATTGCTTCATGTGCCACCAGCCAGATGAACATACAAATCTTGCAGGGGACAACTAGAGACCAGATTGTTCTCCAGAAGGTGTTGTTTGGGTCTTGTTCGACTTCCCGGATCTTATTGTAAAACAAACCTGTGGAGTATCTGCCTCTTATATCTTCGAGCCAGCTCCATTTGTCGTCCCCTGATCCAGCTGTCGACGGGGGTAGGTGTGATATATACTCAACTCACTCCTTGGGGAGGTAGACCTATAAGAAATCTAAGTCCCACTCGTCTGTTAGGTTAGCGAGACTTAAGACTCGAAGATCGGTGATGTTGTCATCAATGTGTTTTAAACAGATGTCACCCAGTTTCTCAAACTCTGGCACCCATCTGTCATCCCACACCCTAGTATTCTCGCCATTATTAATAGTCTTTATGCTATTTTCTTTGACAAAATTGAAACCTAAGTGTACAACTCTCCAGAAAGGTGTCGCCTGTCCACTGCGCTGAGGGCAGTAGTTTTTATATTTGTTTTGTAGGCTAATCCTCCAGAGTTCTTGTCATTCAGGGTGAGCTGACTTTGATTAATAATCAATTAACCATATGGTTAATTTTTTTGGACAATTTGATGCAATTCAGTCAATTTTGTTAATTTATTCTGATTAATTGAATAAACGGTTAATTTTTCAATTAAAATATTTTTTATTAGCTGAATTACCATAATAGTCACAATTTATTTATAAAAATATCCTATATACATACTTATATAGTTTTAATTTTATTTTGAAAACCTTTCATGTTATATACTAGTCAACTCGTCATGAAATATATAGCATTATATTTACATACTATACCACAAAAACAATACATTTTTCAAAATTTTATGAATATTTCCAAACAATATTATTATGTGAGTATCATATGCCAGACCAAAATAACTGACCGAAATAACCATTGATCGATTAACTGTAACATAATTAAATGACTCTAATTTGATTAGGTTAATGATTGAAATGTCAAAGAACAAATTAACTATTTAACCAAACTGAATCAACCATAAATGACCAAATTAGTCGATTCTCACCTCTAATTGGCAGTATGAGTGCGGGATAACTAGACCCTAAAGACTAGATGAAATATTTCTTCAAAATGGGGACATGTGCCACTTAACAAACTCAATAATGACAAACTAGGTTTGCCATGGTGAATCTGGCATAAAAAATCCATAATTATATTAAAAACAATCATGATTAGGTAGCCATAAGGTCCTCGCCATGTGCGATCAAATCAACATCTTCTTCAAAGTTGATTAGGCACAATAGAGTCGACCTCTCATCGTCAATGGAGAGAAGGCTTGAGGATCCATCTCTTACCTTATCAGAAAAGGATTTGTCACATGTGGAAGAGTTTTTCCTAAGCACCAAAGTCTTTATAAATATTTGCAATGCGAGCATTATAACAGCAAATGATAATGTTTATAATCGTTCATATGTTCCAACATATGCAACCCAAGGATTTGGCACAAAGTTTGGAGTTTTGGTCTATGCAAGTAATGCATCATCATCATCATCATCATCTAAGCCTCAATCCCAACTATGTTGGGATCGGCTACATGGATCCTTCATTTCCATTCAGCTCTATCATGGACCATATTCTGATTGAGATGTAGAGATTCAAAATCTCTCTTTATAAGCTCATCCCATGTTAATTTAGGCCTTCCTCTTCTTCTATTTATAGTGTTTGGCTCAATAGCATTGCTTCGTATAGGCGCACTAGTAGGTCTGCGTTGCACATGTTCGTACCATCTGAGTCGACCCTCACGCAACTTGTCCTCAATGCTCGCCACCCCCACTTTATTCCTGATATAGTCATTTCTCAAACGATCTTTTCTTGTCTTCCCACACATCCATCTTAGCATACGCATTTCAGCCACATTCATCTTGTTGAGACCTTGTTTCTTCACTGCCCAACATTCACTCACATAGAGCATGGTTGGTCGTATAGCTGTTCTATAAAACTTACTTTTTAACCTGAGAGGGATCTTCTGAGCACACAAAACTCCAGTTGCACTCCTCCATTTCAACCATCCTACAGTGATCCGGTGACAAACATCATTTTGGACATCCCCGTCTATTTGAATAATAGAACCTAAGTAACGAAATTTGTCACATTTGGTATATCTACTCCGTCCAACTTGGCTCCATCATTCACACTGCGAGATTGGCTGAAATTGCAATGCATATACTCAGTTTTGCTCCTGCTAATCATCAATTCATTTGATTCCAATGTCTTTCTCCAACATTCAACTTTATCATTCAATCCATCTTTTGTTTCGTCAATCAAAACAATATCATCAGCAAATAACATACACCAAGGAATATCATCCTGAACATTCTTTGTTAACTCATCCATAACCAGAACGAATAGATATGGGCTGAGTGTGGATCCTTGGTGTACCCCAACTGTAATAGGAAGCATGTAATGCATGATCAAAATAATTGTTATTTTCACCAATCTCAAAAAATATGGCTCCCAATATTTCATAGAAAAGAGTAAAAGAAAATATTGTGATCGGTGTATAAAGAAATAATTTTGTGAAAAAATCGGAAAAAATAAGGACCATGACAATCCTTTTTATATTACAAATTGAGCAAATGAAATTTTACTGTCTCCAATCAACCAAAGTAGTTTGTGCAATCTTAGAGGATGTTTGATACCGATAAATGTTTACGATATAGCACATCCACCGGTGTATAAAGAAATTCTGAACTTTCTTTACACTATATATTATATCTCAAGACTAAGATATTTGTGATTGATGATGTGGTTTTTTAAGACAACTAATAAGGTATTGTTTTGACTGCCCGAGCGTGTCTCCACAATAATACTTTTAGTAAGTTGTTTCGATTTGAACATAGAATTTTGAGGGCCGTAGTAAGTGATATGTTGAAAATTTTATTTGGGAAAATTACAAGGTGTTTGTATTAAGATATATCACCAATGGAAGACCATGTATTTCTCTCCCTATCATGATAAGCGTTTTATTTTTCCTCCACATTGAAGTAAGAGCCACTAGATGAAAATATGTATCTTTCGTCAATGGTGAAGTAAAAGCCACTTGATGAAAATCTCTGTTATTCTTATTGTTATTGTAGACCCTATGTGACATGGACCGTACTTTTGCCTTGAATTCCATGAGAACGTTTCTAGTGTGTATCCAATTATAACGGGCCGAATGGGTCTTAGTTAATAGATGGGTCTTAATGGGGATAGGTGTGCAAGACCTGTTTGCCAACTAAAGCCCCACTAAAACCCACCGATACCCATGAATCCCTAATCCCTGTCTCGCCGCAGCCCGTAACGCCGCCACCCCTCGTTTAGCCTCCGCGCCCCTTCGTCTACATGACCTCGCGATTCGTCGGTCGTCTCTTTTGCCGGCCACCCCGAACCAAAGGAGACGGCAGACAGAGGCGGCGGCCCAACTCTTTGCTGGCTCGTGAACGTCGTCGTCGCTGCTCCATTAACGCAGCATCGTTGTATCCCGCGTCTCGAGTCGATTGCTGCACCGTCTTGCCGCCTCTGTCCCTCCCTGTTCCGTTCAGGTCAGCGCCAACGGCGGATAGCGGCTTCGCCTCAGCGGCGTCGTCTCGGCCTGCTTCTTCCACAGAGTACACCGTGGCATCCTCTCCTCTTGTCGCCTTCTGTGACTAAGATGCAAACAACTCCAAGCAACCCCTGAAGACCGGCAATAGTCAAACGTGTGATGATTTCGGCCACCTCCTGCTAGCCTCCCTTCTTCTTCACAGTTCAACAATTCTGAGGCATCTCTCTATTCTATACCGAACACATTGCTGCTGCACGATCTCGGGACTGAACGAGCTTGGAACAACCTTACCAGATAATCACCATTTTTTCTTCTTTTACCATAAGCGGCGTTTATAACTATGAAAATGTTTTCTGGGGATCAACCTTTGATGTAGTCAAGATCTCCGATCATCTTCTCTGTGTTCCAATGTCCTGCCAGTAACGAGTGAAAACCTGCATATCATGTATATCTAACTCTGTTGTAAATATCTACTGAGAATTTTATACAGATTTGTTATACAGTAGTAATCTGCTGGGTGTTTTTCTGGCTCATTGTTAATTTGCAGTGTGAACTCTTATTGTTGCTGGCGTCCAGTGCTATAATTTGTCACGAGAGGTATCAATTTTTTTGTAAACGGAATGGCATGAACGTTAGGTGTGAATTAGTCTTAGAATAAATAGTGAATGTTGTATCTCAAGTATTAAAACAAGTACATATAATGTGATCGGCAGTAAGAAGCTGAAAAGAGTTATTCTACAAATATTACATTTCAGGGGCAAAGAGTTATTCTACAAATATTACATTTCAGGGGCCCTTTTGCATATAGTGTGAAAACCATGTGTAGGGCCCATCTACAATTTTTCATGTTTGGAAAAATATTTTAAATGGAGTGACTAATTCACATATTTGGTCTTAACGGGTTAAAATGGGTCCCCACGACTTATTGGGGTGGGTATGGGTATCTAATATTACATCTATTCTTTGAATGGGTTGGGTTGGATTTGGTTAAAATTACCATGGGTATAGTGGGTATGGGCATGGGTTGCGCATACCCACCCAATTGCCATCCCTACCAGAGCCCCTCCGCTATCTCCAGAGCCCTTCCTCCCACTTTCCATACCAGATTTTTCAGTTTAAACCAACTCACAGGTGTGAGTTTGTTATGTATCCAAAATATATCAATACTCTCTACAATTTTCCTAATGATTTTAATTATGGTACACATATTCCTTTTATTTTGTTGGTTGAATGAGGCGAATTGGTCGCAATGATGAAAAATAGGTGCGAGAGAAAGGAAGTTGTTACGACCCCACCTCCCGATAACCCCCAATTAAGGGAGACCGAGAGGTCGAAGCCGCACCCATGACTTCCGGATCAAAGGTTCGGCAATTAACCAAGAATAATTATCAAATTTTAACATACTATACTGAAAGCTGTAAGAAAATAAAATTTTGCATACTTTTTTGGAAAACTTGGATCTCTAAACTTCTATCCTCTTAAGGATTCTACTCTACTAATCCTCCTTGTATTTTACTTCATGTATTTCACAATATGACCGTTTACTGTTTGTCCTTTTGGCTTGTACCTAAAACGCCGACAAACAAAACGTCGGTTAGCCGAAGCTGGTACGTGGGGGAAACAATAATGTTCAACTATATTAACAATATAATCACACAATTAATCATTTAACAATCAAGATTACATTTTAAGCCAAACTACTCAGTCCATACCTATCCACAACTCTGTGTTGTCCCTGTAAGGACTTATATGGTACCTCGGTAAAGGTGACTTGATGGACCTACCCTCTAGGAAGCCATATACCAGGTCAGCCATTAGGACACAGAGGGGACCAGGATCTGAGCTAGAAGGCATATACATTATGTGATAGTCATAGTCACTTTATAATTGCAATATGAACATCCAAACAGTTTAGTTGCATTCAATGCGATTAAACATCCAGGAAACCATCGGGAAACTAAGCGGTTATTCATAATTAACCACATACCTGATTTGATGAGTCATGCAGATTATTCAACATATACTTCATGTATATACAATCAAGCCAATCAATAGATCCAAGCAAGTAATTCAATCATCACATAATTCCTCGGACCAATCACAGAGCGCCACGTCACCCTGGCTCATGCAATGTGATCGATTTTGGAAATATAACGGAAAGACGATTTTGTCCCTGGTAAAGTCGGCCGCCCCTTCAGCCCGTGGAGGGCAAAACGGTCCAACGGCTCTCCGCCCTTCTCCTTCCTTGTGCCAGCGGCGTGATTCCGCCCTAGCCGCCAGCCTGCAGCCCTAGGCGCTGCTCCAGCTCCTCCTCCTCGGCCTCTTTGACCTCCAGGACGGTCCCTCAGCCTCTGTCGTGCCTCTGCGCACGTGAGGGTGCTTCTGGTCGTCGTCAAGGTAGCCTCCCAAGCGCGGGATCAGCTCTTGCTTGCTGCTGCAACCACTGCGATTTTGTAGACCTACGGTGGAAGATGCGTGAAGACGGAGGGGTTGGGTTGGTAGTCGATCGGTCCCAAGTTGTCGTGGAGTCTCCCTACCCTCAGCAAGACCACGAAACATCCTTTGTTGCTCTATAGGTAGAACTACTCCCTCATTAGGGTTTTACATGCAAGAAATAAGAAGAGGGGAGAGAGAGGTGTGTAAGATCTTTTCTTTTCTTATTGCTTTCTTTTTGCAACCTTGGACTCCTTGGTACCCAAGGAACCTAAGAGGCACGAAATCCTCTTTGGATTTACCTTCTACAGGTTTCTACATATTTCTTTTCTTAAAAATTCAATTATCCATTCACTAATTGAATTTTTCTTTGTTATTTCCTTGTTATTGGGACCAATAGCCAATAAAGCCCACAACACAAACATCAAGGCTATTGTAAACGAAATCCATGTCTTCAAAACAATTATATCATTATTTGTTCAATTATCTTTAAATATGAGAAATTATATTTCTCACCAAGTGAACCCAAAAAATTTGGGGTTGTAACATCCTTCCCCTCTTATAGGAATTTTGTCCTCAAAATTCAAACAAGCAAACAAACAATTCAGGATAAGACTTCCCATGTCCATCATTGGCCCCTATGTGGCTTTACCGTACTCATGGCATTTCCACAGAACCTTTACCATCACATATTCTTTTCTATGAGTCCTTTCATCCCGATGTTTATAAACTGCACAGGTGACTCAGGCCATGTCAGCCTCCCTTGGGGCTCACTAGGTTCATTGCTCAGCACATGGTCAGATACCTCACATAGTGCTCTAAATTGGACACATGGAACTTGTCACATATTACTTTATCCTGAGGGGTAAAGTCAAAACCTAACCATCTCCACCCATCCATCTCTAATGGACCCATGTATCGGGGACTCAGCTTCCTCAGCTGCAGCTCAGAGGGGTCGGATTCTCACATATTCTTCCACAATAACTTGTAAGTCAGTCTACTTTGCATCTGCTCACGACTCTCATCGTCTCTAGGATCCTTTCAGCCTTTGCACAATCAAAGTGACTTCATCTACACGTACTATGGTCCTTTTCTAACCATCATGTGGTCCTTTTCTAACCATCATGTGGCCCCTTTCACCAACATCACCTTACTGAAGTGGTGACCGGCACAACCTCCCTTATAGAGCTTCTTATAAAACCCGATACTGGCTATGGTGGTCATTGTCACATCTTTCATAGGACGAGAACTGTCTCTAGATATCACCCTGTACGAGCACACATGCCCTCATCAGACCATTTAGTCTGGATCATACTAACCATAGTTAGGGGTGATAAACTATACTAACATTGAGTTCTTCATGTACCTACTTCCACTTTATGGAAGTGAACCTCTAGGTAAAACTCAAGATCCTTTGAACTCACATCATGGTGTAGTTGAACCATCTTTCTCATATGTCGCTCAACCCGATCTGTCCCTTGACAATACTCTTTCTCTCTTATGCCATCTAGGTAAGGCAATCTACCATAACCCATATTGCATCTCGACCTTCCTTGGTCTAGGGGATACTTACATCATCCATGGAGATGAACTCCCCTTCCCTTTCGGGGACTCTTAATCTTTTATATCAATGCACTGGGTTACCGGTGCTCATCCTTCACCTCCTATCATGTATGGCAACATATCACGTGCACCGCATCTTAGTTATCTTAAAGTGCTATTGCCATTTTCCCACGGTGTATGGTGATCTTCAATCTGTATGTCATGGTTCTTCAAGATCGATTCTTCTAAAACCCTAAACCACTCTAGTCGGGGTTTCCTCACCTTCTTTTCCAAAGAAGTGCATCTGAGGTTCTACCACCATCCTTTCATTGCATCAAGGACTAGACTGGCTAACCAAACAACCCTTAACTTTTCAATGTATCTTGTTACATCTGAGTGTTGTCCAAACACCTCTCCTTTCCAAACTTAGGGTTAGACAAACAACCTCTTCTAGCTTCTAGTCCAAAAAGTCAGATGTATCTCAACCAGAGCATCCATTACCACTTCACATTCTAGGTATTAGGTAACATTGAAGACATACACTTCCATGTATTTCACTTATCATTTCACCTCAAATTCTATGTCTATTTTCATTAAGAACACTCTCTGATTTCATTATCATAGTGATCAAACTCAACCTGGTATAACTTGTAAGTTCCACTTAGCTCGTGATAAAAACATCCTCATAAGGTGACTACCTCATTCCTCTTAGTGTTTGCAAGCCATCCATGTATCATTCACTTTACCAAGGTAGGTTATCTTCTCTATCCCCATTTCTCGTGGCAACGTTCCAACCTACATCATCTCTTATCCTTGGTGTATGTCATGCGTAATGTCCTATCTCTCACTCCCATAACAAGAGGAAATAAGCATTTGGCTGCAGTCCAAATACAGAGTTCTTCATGTTCCAAGAGTAGAGATGGTACATCCCACCTTGCCAATACACCTTTACATCTAAGTTGCAACGTGCCACATATGTCTCTACATCATGGATATCATGATATTAAACTAGTCTTGAACCTACTGAGGTTTACATACATCTCGTGGTCATCTCCTCTAGGTCTATAGGGTTCTGACACTTTTGGGGTCATCCCTCTTCCCTCATGCATCAAGAGAGTGCCCTACTCATCTTCCCTTTGGGTCCCATGTGTTCATGAAGGTGATCAATCTCCTAACCCATGGCCCTCAGACAATGATAGATGTTACCTCCCGACCCTATGGTCATGTGCAACTGGGGAATTAGGAAACTCCTACTTTCATCGGTATTATCCCTACCTGACCCTAGGATAGACTTAGGATTCACCATTATAGTACATGTCCACTTAGAACCTTACCCAAGTCTTCATCATCTCTCTTTCTGCATTCATGGGTTGGCTCCCATCCTTTCATAGGGATCATGGCAACCTGCCTACCTTGGTCAAGCCCGGTACCGGTTACCTCCATGGTAACACATTCATATGCATTTAGAGATGGATATCTATGGGTCTACAGGTTCATTCTCATACCATGTACTTTTCACTTAGCTTCTCAAGATCCTGTGAGACTTCTCCTTAAACCAACAAAACTGTTATACACCCTACCAAAGAGGTCCCTCTCCCAGGATGGGAGGAAAACCATCTCTTGACACCATGATCACAAAAGCTCTTAGGTCTAGGATTTACATCCACATGAGCCTACTTAACCCTAGCAAGCTATTAAGGCATAGCAGATCACCTACCAAACCATGCTAAGTCATACTTGTCCTCTTTCCTTAAAGTTGGATCGAAATCATACCTTTCTTTATCATCAACCTAGCTGTGAGGGGTTCATCAAACACACCTTAAACTTAAGGGGCTTCCCTTTCCTCTATACATGAGGAGTACCATGCTCACTTCTATAGGAACTCAACTTCTCATCATGAGCATTAGGTACACCACTTCCCCTCTTAGGCCTAGGAACCCTAAGTTCACTTGTAGGTGTCCAACTGCATACTCTATCTCTTAACTATGAACCAAGCATGCAAAAGGCATGACATGCACTTCTTGTCATCCTTCAACTCGAGCAACACTTAGGGATGGGTCCTCCTTAAGAACCACCAACAAGGTACAAGGCCTCATAACCTGCTACTAAACCTTTCTAGGTCTAAGGAACTCTTCTTCCTACCTCAGAAGGTAAACACCTATACCGTAGGCACATAGGAACCGGATGCTTCATATTCACTCTCTAGGGTTTGGTCCCTCTAAAGGAAACCAAGATATCATCAACTTTCAGGGATCGATCATGAGGCAACCACTATCATCCATTGTTCAGGGTTTTAGGCTTCCAACCTTCTTGCTGGATTTCCTGCTCTCTCTAGAGCTAACCCTACATCCAACCTCACCATTAGAGGTCCTCTCTTCATGAAGGATCAACCTCAAAAGCATGCCCTACATGGGTGAAGCCTAGGTTCGAACTTATGTTTGCCCAAGATCATCCATAACCCTTTATGCTCCATCATAATTCCTTATCCAGGGTTTCATCCTACTATCAGCACTACGACGTGCCCTAGGTGCTAGCTATGCCCTACTTGCACAAGCCCATAGGGTTTCTATGATCCTGCACTAACATCATCATCTAAGGAGATATCCTTTACCTTAACATGCACGACCCTTCCCAGGGTTGGGTTGCCAAAGGTTCTAGGTCACCCATGGATCATATGGCATCCCAAAGGCATGTCCTTCCAACTCATCTCTCTCTAACCTTCACTTAGGGTTAGGGTTAGCATCATCCTCATAGGATGTGCCAGGTCTCTACTTGCAATGGAGATCTCTATCTCCAAGACTAACTTATCCTCCTGACAAGAAGGTCTAGCCTCAGGTCTCTTCTGAGGACATGACAACTTATGTCATACGACCTAAGCATGTATCTATTATTTAGTTTGCGCTTAATCTATTAAGCTTATGTCCATGACATCTGATTTACATGCCTTTCATTAATTTGGTGGAGGATTTCTTAAACCTTATTAACCTTACCCATACCTCAAGAGGGTGAGGAGAAAAAAAACCCTAATCCTTTAGGTCCTTATCAAAATTTGTGATGAGAAGGGATGAATAAGATGAGAAGTCCTAAAGGTATCTTATTTTGATTCATACCCTAAGACTTTGGCCAGGCAGTCACACGGATCTGGGAGTCCTCGTATTCCGACTAGCGGTGTGGAGGAAAATATTGTCAGCCCCCGGTCGTGATCCTTTTCTAGACACCTCCGTCTTTCGGATAATCCTCTAATAACTCCCTTGGGTTCTATGGAGTTTGTAAAATTTTATAATTATTAATGGTCAACTGAGGAACCTAAGCTCTGATACCAAATGTTATGACCCCACCTCTCGATAACCCCCAATTAAGGGAGACCGAGAGGTCGAAGCCGCACCCATGACTTCTGAATCAAAGGTTCGACAATTAACCAAGAATAATTATCAAATTTTAACATACTATACTGAAAGCTGTAAGAAAATAAATTTTTGCATACCTTTTTGGAAAACTTGGATCTCTAAACTTCGATCCTCCTAAGGATTCTACTCTACTAATCCTCCTTGTATTTTACTTCATGTATTTCACAATATGACGGTTTACTGTTTGTCCTTTTGGCTTGTACCTAAAATGTCGACAAACAAAACGTCGGTCAGCCAAAGCTGGTATGTGGGGGAAACAATAATGTTCAACTATATTAACAATATAATCACACAATTAATCATTTAACAATCAAGATTTCATTTTAAGCCAAACTACCCAGTCCATACCTATCCACAACTCTGTGTTGTCCCTGTAAGGACTTATATGGTGCCTCTGTAAAGGTGACTTGATGGACCTACCCTCTAGGCAGCCATATACTAAGTCATTCATGACCTGATGGACCTACCCTCTAGGTAGCCATATACCAGGTCAGCCATTACGACACAGAGGGGACCAGGATCTGAGCTAGAAGGCATATACATTATGTAATAGTCATAGTCACTTTATAATTGCAATATGAACATCCAAATAGTTTAGTTGCATTCAATGCGATTAAACATCCAGGAAACCATTGCGGTTATTCATAATTAACCACATACCTGATTTGGTGAGTCATGCAGATTATTCAACATATACTTCATGTATATACAATCAAGCCAATCAACAGATCCAAGCAAGTAATTCAATCATCACATAATTCCTCGGACCAATCACAGAGCGCCACGTCACCCTGGCTCATGCAATGTGATCGATTTTGGAAATATAACAGAAAGACGATTTTGTCCCTGGTTAAGTCGGCCGCCCCTTCAGCCCGTGGAGGGAAAAATGATCCAACGGCTCTCCGCCCTTCTCCTTCCTTGGGCCAGTGGTGTGCTGCCGCCCTAGCCGCCGGCCTGCAGCCCTAGGCACTGCTCCAGCTCCTCCTCCTCGGCCTCTTCAACCTCCAGGACGGTCCCTCAGCCTCCGCCGTGCCTCTGCGCACGTGAGGGTGCTTCTGGTCGTCGTCAAGGTAGCCTCCCAAGCGCGGGATCAGCTCTTGCTTGCTGCTGCAACCACTGCGATTTTGCAGACCTGCAGTGGAAGATGCGTGAAGACGGAAGGGCTGGGTTGGTAGTCGATCAGTCCCAAGTTGTCGTGGAGTCTCCCTACCCTCAGCAAGACCACGAAACATCCTTTGTTGCTCTATAGGTAGAACTACTCCCTCATTAGGGTTTTACGTGCAAGAAACAAGAAGAGGGGAGAGAGAGGTGTGTAAGATCTTTTCTTTTCTTATTGCTTTCTTTTTGCAACCTTGGACTCCTTGGTACCCAAGGAACCTAAGAGGCACGGAATCCTCTTTGGATTTACCTTCTATAGGTTTCTACATATTTCTTTTCCTAAAAATTCAATTATCCATTCACTAATTGAATTTTTCTTTGTTATTTCCTTGTTATTGGGACCAATAGCCAATAAAGCCCACAACACAAACATCAAGGCTATTGTAAATGAAATCCATGTCTTCAAAAAAATTATATCATTATTTGTTCAATTATCTTTAAATATGAGAAATTATATTTCTCACCAAGTGAGCCCAAAAAATTTGGGGTTGTAACATCCTTCCCCTCTTATAGGAATTTTGTCCTCAAAATTCAAACAAGCAAACAAACAATTCAGGATAAGACTTCCCATGTCCATCATTGGCCCCTATGTGGCTTTATCGTACTCATGGCGTTTCCACAGAACCTTTACCATTACATGTTCTTTTCTATGAGTCCTTTCATCCCGACGTCTATAAACTGCATAGGTGACTCAGGCCATGTCAGCCTCCCTTGGGGCTCACTAGGTTCATTGCTCAGCACATGGTCAGATACCTCACATAGTGCTATAAATTGGACACATGGAACTTGTCACATATTACTTTATCCTGAGGGGTAAAGTCAAAACCTAACCATCTCCACCCATCCATCTCTAATGGACCCATGTATCAGGGACTCAGCTTCCTCAACTGCAGCTCAGAGGGGTCGGATTCTCACATATTCTTCCACAGTAACTTGTAAGTCAGTCTACTTTGCATCTGCTCACGACTCTCATCGTCTCTAGGCTCCTTTCAGCCTTTGCACAATCAAAGTGACTTCATCTACACATACTGTGGTCCTTTTCTAACCATCATGTGGTCCTTTTCTAACCATCATGTGGTCCCTTTCACCAACATCACCTTACTGAAGTGGTGACCGACACAACCTCCCTTATAGAGCTTCTTATAAAACCCGATACTGGCTATGGTGGTCATTGTCACATCTTTCATAGGATGAGAACTATCTCTAGATATCACCCTGTACGAGCACACATGCCCTCATCAGACCATTTAGTCTGGATCATACTAACCATAGTTAGGGGTGATAAACTATACTAACATTGAGTTCTTCATGTACCTACTTCCACTTTATGGAAGTGAACCTCTAGGTCAAACTCAAGATCCTTTGAACATCATGGTGTAGTTGAACCATCTTTCTCATATGTCGCTCAACCCGATCTGTCCCTTGACAATACTCTTTCTCTCTTATGTCATCTAGGTAAGGCGATCTACCATAACCCATATTGCATCTCAACCTTCCTTGGTCTAGGGGATACTTACATCATCCATGGAGATGAACTCCCCTTCCCTTTCGGGGACTCTTAATCTTTTATATCAATGCAATGGGTTACCGGTGCTCATCCTTCACCTCCTATCATGCATGGCAACATACCACATGCAACCGCATCTTAGGCATCTTAAAGTGCTATTGCCATTTTCCCACGGTGTGTGGTGATCTTCAATCTGTATGTCATGGTTCTTCAAGATCGATTCTTCTGAAACCCTAAACCACTCTAGTCGGGGTTTCCTCACCTTCTTTTCCAAAGAAGTGCATCTGAGGTTCTACCACCATCCTTTCATTGCATCAAGGACGAGACTGGCTAACCAAACAACCCTTAACTTTTCAATGTATCTTGTTACATCTGAGTGTTGTCCAAACACCTCTCCTTTCCAAACTTAGGGTTAGCCAAACAACCTCTTCTAGCTTCTAGTCCAACAAGTCAGATGTATCTCAACTAGAGCATCCATTACCACTTCACATTCTAGGTATTAGGTAACATTGAAGACATACACTTCCATGTATTTCACTTATCATTTCACCTCAAATTCTAGGTCTATTTTCATTAAGAACACTCTCTGATTTCATATAGGGAGTATGTACATCTAATAACTTTCCACATATAGGGAGTATATGTACATCTTCTCTTACATCATCTAATTCTTCCCTCATATAGGGAATCACTAGTACAGGAATGGTCTGTAGCGTCGGTTTTTTAAAGCCTCCAGCCTCACTTTTTAACCGACGCCTAGGTGGTCGTCGCTACAGAATTTGGTCTATAGCGTCGGATTATTTAACCACATAAAACCGACCTTACAGAGTAAACACCGACGCAAAAGGTTGTAAAAATTCTGACCTAGGCGAGAAAAAAGGAGCCTGTAAGGTCGGTTATTTCATAAAAACCGACCCTGTAAACATTCTCGGTCAAGAAAATTGTCGACCAAGAACGTTTACAGGGTCGGTTTTTATGAAATAACCGACCCTAAAGATTGAATAACATTCAGTGATAACACTCAGTCGAGAAAATTGTCGACCGAAAATATTTTGGTCTTGACCGAGAACTCTCTATAAGGTCGGATTTTTGAAATAACCGACCCTAAAGATTGAATAAAACATTTCAGTGTAAGACTCGGTCGACAAACCTCTCGACCGATAGTAATTCGGTGGAGAAGTTTGTCGACCGAGTCTTACACTAAAATGTTTTATTCAATTTTTAGGGTCGGTTATTTCAAAAATCCGACCTTATAGAGGGCATTTAGACTCAGTTTTTTACAAAAACCGACGCTAGAAGTTATATTTCGGTCAAAAATGTTCTCGATCGAAGAGTGTACACTGAATTCAATCTTTAGGGTTGGTTATTTAAAAAACCGACGCTAAAAGTTACGATTTTTTTTTAAAAATTTCTACAGAAATTGATATAGAAGAGAAGAACAAGAAGATTCATATATTCTGGGTGTGGCAACACATCCCATTATCACACAGATAATGAGGTGTTACGCAAAAATGTGCGGAAATCACCATAACCACAGATTATCAAAAACACGGGTTAATTAAAACCGATTGCGGAAAACTGGTAAACTGAGAAACTTATTACATATCAGTCCTCATCCTGTAAGAAAACATGTTATATACACATCCATACAAGCCTGGATACATGTCCACAGCTTAGAGTAACAGCTGTCCTGTCACATCATGAGTTCACCACTTGTTTATACATACATAAGGCCTACACCTGGCCAGCAGTAGGATCTACAAAACATCTGTAGATGCACATCGTGAAACAGCGTCAAAACATAGCCAAGGACCTGAGAGTACAAGGATGACTCTAGACTCTATCATAAAACATCCAAAACAACAACACATCCAACGCTTGCCTTCTACTGTTCTTCTAGCTGCTCGGCCACAACTCCGCGACCACCACCACGACGAACTTGACCACCTAAAAAGGGTGTAAACCAGCGGAGTGAGACAATTGAACATTGTCCCAGCGAGAGGCATAACTACTCGCCAAAACTACAAAACCTCAAGATCATATACATTAAGCAGCTATCTGATAGAGGATATAGCAAGAACAGTTTGTTGGAATAAAGCTAACTAAACATACCAGATATATTCAAGTATTACATGTGAGACACAATTTATGAGATAGGATACCCAAATTCTACTGCATATGAAAGACATATGAATAACTGCAATATATAAAGAGAGTAACTACACAAACAAGGCCTCAACCAATGTTTCGTGTTTGTCTTTGAGCAGTAATTACTAAACGGCTGGATTACGTTTTATTATGCCCTGAGGAAGTGAACCGTACCATTCAAATCCAACCATCGACTGCGAAGCCCATAACCAGTGCCATACAAGGTCAATGGAAGAGCCGGAGTCCACGACCTCACCCCTCGTGGTCAGTACACGAGAAACACAGCAGAACCGCAGTCTCATGCACAAGTGGTCTTAAGCCACATGGTCATCTCCTCAGGCTACCCTTCCTCTAGCCCGCCTTGGTACAGGTCACGACGCTAGTAAAACCGAGCCACGGGTCTCACCACCGTGCTCTGAGCCATGAACGCATTCATGCTCATCACATATCACATATCCGGAGCCATGGGCCATGTTCACCATGCTCGTCTCATATCCGAGTCTGCAACCGCAACTGCACTCGTTTCACCTCTCTATTTGAGTCTAGGAGAAACCTCGCATATTAAAAAATATGCGCTCCGGGTTAACCCGCAGGAGAACCCATTTCACCATCACCCTATCCTGACTGATGATGGATCTATGGCCAGGGCAAACTACATGGTAGATTTCACTGTGATTAATTAGTATCTTTTAGATGGATTGCAAGATTCAACCAAGTTGTATAACATGCAAACTATAGAAGGAAAACAACCAACATAAACTCAACATTATGTTATTATTATAACCAAATCAACCTGATCCATCTCAAGGATCCAACATCACATGCTATCACTTAGCCTCTTGCCAACCATCTAGATCCATCTCAAGGATCATCACATACCATGGGATCTCAATCCCTCATCACATAGTGTCATAGCCTCTCAAGGCTTTCATTATCACGATCATGGGACATCATTCATAATACACCTATCATCACAGTATTCACATATTACCATTTCTCATAGCCTTTCATTTGGCTAAACATTACCTGCATGATTAGCATCATTCAATAACCATATGAATAATCAAGAGACTCATATTATTAACATAAGGTAATAATTTAGGGTTAAGTATATTGCCAACACTAAATGACAATACATCCATGCCTCATCTTAAGGTTACACATGTAAGCACATTATTAAGCAACCCTAATGCATGCTTAACGTTACTCTTAGCATCAAAGAGATAACCAGGGTAGTCACACTCATACACCTGTGCTTCACCTTGTTTCAACATCATGCTAAACATACAAACTAGCATTATTACTATTGCTACCATTGTCACTATCTTCATCATTAAGAGAGCAAGGAGTCACCAACGATATCAAGGCGTATATAGTTCAAGCTGTTTTCATGATGTAACGATCCCTCACAAAAAGGCACCCAAAACCCTCACCAAAAGAGTGTGTCGGGCAAGGCTCACTGACACAGTGTCGGGCACCTCTACCCTCACCCAAGCCATGGTGTACAGCCTAGTCAGGCGTGCAATGCACATCACTGAGCGTGCAGCTCTTTCGAGCATCCAAAGAGTTTAACGGGCGTGTAGGGTGAAGCTGAGCGAGCAAGGTATGTATCGGGCGAGCAGAGGGATGTCGTCCGAGCAGAATGTGTCGGGCGACACTGGCTGATGCTGGGCGAGCAACATGGTGTCGGGTGAGCAGATGTATCGGGAGAGCAAGGCGTCGGGCGAGCAGCCCCAAGGCGTTCAGCCTGCCGGGCAGAACTAGCTCAAGGCGTGCAAGGTCAGAATGCTCACTCGCCCAAGGAACAAAAGGGGTACATTGCTCACTCATGCCGTGCAAGGGCAGCTAAGCCATGAGGGCTGTCGGGCAGCACCTCTACAAGCACCAAATGCTCAAGATGCATCTCATCAAGGTCATCTAACGAGCTCACCTTCGTGCCCAAGGTGAGAAGAGAGTCTTGCTCAAGCCACTAAGTCACAAGCTCACCTCAATCGACTAGGAAAGAGGGGTGTTGCTCACAACATTAGGACCCAAACTCACTCTTCAAGACCAAGGGGAGAAAGGAGTGTTGCTCCCTAAACCCTAACTTACATGGATCGGCCGACATGCAAGATAACCAAAAACCAACTACTAACGTGCATATAGGCAAGATTAAAGCAACATATATGAAAAGAGAGTAGAGTAGCTAGGGCTAGAGTTATGCAACCCGCCTTAAGCTCCAAGCTTCAAGGAAGAAGAAGAACTCCAAGCTCCACACATCACCAAGCAAAGAGGATGGAGAGCTCCAAGGGATATCGACCACCAAAGCTCCTCCAAGGGGGGGGGGTATGTCGACCTCCAAGCTACTCCTTCAAGGGTGTATCGACCACCACTCTTCTTCTCCAAGGGTGTGTCGACCTCCAAGCAACCCCTTCAAGGGTGTGTCGGCCACCAAGCAAGGGAAGGAGGGAGTGTGTCGGGCACAAGAGGGAGAGGAACCAAAGGGTCCTTAAGCTACGGAAGGAACCATTTTTTATAGAAAGAAAGGGAGGAGAAAACAAGGTGGAACACGGCAAGGTGTCGCCCCCACAAAGGACACTTGTCCACAAGCTCAAACCACCACTCTAGCAAGCCATAAGACACTTGTCCAAAACATGCACCAAGTGTCCACCAAACAAGACCAAGCACCATGGGTGACACACCAAGCTTGCACTAGGGCGACACACCTCCTTGTTGGCCGACACAAACACCCTAGGTCGACACACTCTTCACTTTGGGCGACACAAGGCTCAACCAAGCCAAAACAAGGCACCTCAAGGCCCAAACAAGCCCAACTAAGGCCCAAAGAGCTCAAGCAACCAGCCCAAGCCTTCCCCTCAACTCTAGAGGAAGCAAAGAGAGAGACGAACACCTCTCAAGGTGGAAAACTTGCTCACAAAACCCTAGACTTGGGTTATTTATGAGTAGCACCTTCAACTCACAACAAAGCACAACCAAACCCTAATCACCACCAAAGGTGATTAGAAAGCACCAAAACACCAGGGTTAAGCAAAGCAAACAGGGTAAGCCCTAAACGAAGGTTAGGGTCCTTACAATCTAACCCCCTTTAAGGGATTTCGTCCCCGAAATCCGAAGAGAAAAGTGAGGGATACTTCCTCTTCATCTCTTCCTCAAGCTCCCACATGGCTTCCTCAACGCCACGACACTGCCAAAGAACTTTCACAAGAACCAGGTCCTTCTTCTTCAGCTTCTTGATCCTTCTGTCAAGGATCGCCACAGGACCTTCCTCATAGGTTACATCGACATCAAGCTCAACCTCAAATGGCTGTATCACTGTACCTGAATCTGGATGACTTTTCTTCAGCATACTAACATGAAACACTGGATGCAACCTGTGCAACTCTGGAGGCAATTCTATCTTGTAAGCTACTTTACCAACACGTGCTATCACTGGGTAAGGCCCCATATACCTGGGTGACAACTTACCCTTCCATACAAACCTTAGCACACCTTTCCAAGGTGAGACCTTAAGATATACTTTGTCTCCTACCTGGAATTCAAAAGGTCATCGGCAATTGTCTGCATAAGACTTCTGTCTGTCCTGTGCCACTTTTAACTGTTGTTGTATCACTTTGATATTCTCTGTCGTTTGCTGAACTAACTCAGGACCCAACAGCTGATACTCACCGGACTCATACCAACACAATGGGGATCTGCACTTCCTTCCATACAAAGCTTCATAACGAGCCATGTCGATGCTTCGCTGATAACTGTTGTTATAGGCAAACTCTATCAAACTCAGATGTACATCCCAGCTGCCTAGGAACTGTAAAACACAAGCTCGAAGGAGATCCTCCAAAATCTGAATAGTCCTCTCAGACTGTCCATCTGTCTGTGGGTGAAAGGTTGTGTTGAACCTCAACTGCGTTCCCAACGCTCTGTGCAACTATTCCCAGAAACGACTGGTAAACTGAGGACCTCTGTTAGAAACTATCATCGCTGGCACACCATGCAAACAGACTATCTCATCCACGTACACTCTAGCGAGCTTCTCTGCTATATACGTGATGAGTGCATACTCATCATAATTTTCAATTACCTTTTTGGAACAATTTAATATCTTTTCCACATCTTTTCACCCTAATATGAATCATAATGCACAAAACTACTAAGTAATTCAATAATCAAGGTTTTAACTAAATATCTTTCATTTTATGCAGGTACAGCAGGCAACTCCATGCAAACGGTCTCAAGATCGTTTGGATCCATGCGGTCTCAAGATCGTTTGCTGGAATACACAAAGAAACAAGACGAAACCAGTTGCCCAAGAAGTCCATGCGGTCTCAAGACCGTTTGGTCCCATGCGGTCTCAAGACCGTTTGGTCCCATGCAGTCCCAAGACCGTTTGGTCCCACGCGGTCCCAAGACCGTTTGGTCCCATGCGGTCCCAAGACCGTTTGGTCCCATGCGGTCTCAAGACCGTTTGGTCCCATGCGGTCCCAAGACCGTTTGGTCCCATGCGGTCCCAAGACCGTTTGGTCCCACGCGGTCCCAAGACCGTTTGGTCCCATGCGGTCCCAAGACCATTTGGTCCCATGCGGTCTCAAGACCGTTTGGTCCCATGCGGTCCCAAGACCGTTTGGTCCCATGCGGTCCCAAGACCGTTTGGTCCCATGCCGTCCCAAGACCGTTTGGTCCCATGCGGTCCCAAGACCGTTTGGTCCCATGCGGTCTCAAGACCGTTTGGTCCCATGCGGTCTCAAGACCGTTTGGTCCCATGCGGTCTCAAGACCGTTTGGTCCCATGCGGTCTCAAGACCGTTTGGTCCCATGCGGTCCCAAGACCGTTTGGTCCCATGCGGTCCCAAGACCGTTTGGTCTCGCGCGGTCCCAAGACCGTTCGATGCAAGCACAAGGATCGTTTGAAGAACTAAAGCCGCGCGACCACACCAAAGCCAGACTGATCAAAGCAAGACCGTTTGGCGCTCAAACGACCTCCAAACCGTTTGATGCCCAAACGGTCTCAAGACCGTTTGGTGCCCAAACGGTCTCAAGACCGTTTGGCGCCCAAACGGTCCCCAGACCGTTTGGCGTCAGATCTAAAACTATAAATAGACCCCCAGGGTCCCCATTTGAGGCATCGGTTCCGGACGCCGAAAGGCTGCCAGAGCACCATCCCGATCAAGTTCCACTCCACCTACAGCTGGTGTTGCGTCCAAGGAGGCTAAGAAGGAGAAGAAGACGGAGCAAAGAGCGCATCTTCTTCACCGGGCTGCGTCCACCTTCTGCACCGAGCTCATGGCGGATCTATCTTCTTCTTCTATCTTTCTTGTACCTCACATCATGAGCGAGTAGTCCTCTTTCGCTGGGGTGCGGGGACTAGCCCCGCTGCCCATGCAAACCATGTTCTCTTGTTAAACTTTCCATGGCAATGTATATAACTCTTCATTTTGTCGTTTATCGTTAAGCTTGTGAGTTGGTTATGTGCGTGTTTCCATCTTTGTGCTCCCTATGTTGCGAGAACTTCAATGCATAGGTATGAATGTCGTTTAGCATGTTAGACTCCTTGACGAGAACTTCCGATAGGATTCCTTGAGGTAGTAGGTGTAGGATCCGCGAGGGGACGGTCCGCCTAACCTTCGGTGACACTTGTGTGCGCCTGACGCCCGTAAGGGGGGTTCACAGCCTTAGTTGGATTTTGTATCTTCGTGCTTTTCGTCGATGTTTACACGTACAATAGTCGCTTGTTTGCTTTGCGGTTTGCGCGGTTGACTCCCTGATTAGAAATAGGATGGGATTTCATCGAGGTCGTAAGTGTATGATCCGCGAGGGGACGGTCCGCCTAACCTTCGGTGACACTTCTGTGCGCCTAACGCCCGTAAGGGGGGTTCACAGCTTCCGTGGATTTCTGTATCTTCAGAGCCGTAAGACGTATGATCCGGATGGCGATGAGAAATCGGCTGCCTATGGTGACGCTTACGCGGACCTGACGCCCGTAAGGGGGGTTCTGCAGCAGCTCTACTTGGAGTGTTATTTCGTGCCTGGATTGTTCGCGAGAGAGTATGATTGTGTGTGTAGCGGTGGTCAAACCCGGTACCATCCCAGCGATTTCGTATCATTAATCTAAACCCATCTTTTATTCCACGTTTACTTTCTTGCAATTAGTTTAATCAAACCAAAATCAACCTATTGTTCTAAATATTAGTTTTACTTGAGCTAGATCTAACTGACAAGGATTCTTAAAAACGTTGTCCTTTGGGTTCGATCCTAAACTATACTGCGATAAGATCCATCCGCTTGCGGGTGGTATTGTTGCACTTGGTTTTGGTAAAAGCTCGGGGATATAAACCCTGAGTGAATTTGTTAGTGCATTCAAAAGCCACATCAAATTCTGGCGCCGTTGCCGGGGACAACGGAATCAGTCAGTCAAATCAAGTTCTTTTAAGACTAATCTAGGATTTTGTTTTCTTCTTTTTTGAAACTATCGCTTATCTACTTGATCTTTATTCTACTCCAAGGATCTCACTTTCAAACCTTTTTAAGTTTCAGGTGCTCTTGACGATTAGTGTATGCACCGTTCGGATAGTCTCGGACTGACTGCGAGCTTTGATCCCGAGATCGATAGAACCTTCCATCGTCAGATCCGAGAGAATCAAGCCAGAATGGCGCAAGAAGAAGAAGTATCCCGTAGGGTAGCTCAAGCCATCAATGCACAGAGAGAGAGGTTCATGCAAGAAGCTAGAGCTGCGGTTCAACAGGAGATCTTAGCAGCACAAGCAGCAGCGCAGGCAGCGGAACTTCAGAAGGATCTTAGAGAGTTCTCTATCCCAAAGGCCGCAAATGTATATCATCCGGTGCAGCCTCCTCCCATCGAAGCTGCCAACTTTGAGATTAGAGCACATTGGATAACCTTGCTTCAGAACAACCCATTCTACGGTAAACAAGCTGAAGACAGCCAAGGTCATCTTCTCAGATTCATTGACCTGTGTGCCATGACGAAGCAAAATGGAGTCTCTGATGATGCTATTCGACTCCGTCTCTTCAAGTACTCTCTGGCTGACAAAGCCATTAGTTGGTACAACTCACTGCAGAGTGATGTACCCATCACCACCTGGGAGCAGCTTCAAAACGCCTTTCTGGAAAAATTCTACCCCCATCTCTTACATACGAAATCAGGGGACGAATCACAAATTTCACTCAAGTCCCAGGTGAAACTCTTTCCGAAGCTTGGGATAGGTACAAGGAGCTCCTACGAAAATGCCCACACCATGGAATTCCTAAGAACCAGCTGATCGAGATATTCTATAGGGGTGTGGAAGATGATGTTAAGATGTTCCTTGATTCCTCGTCCGGAGGGAACTTCATGCGGCAAAGTTACGACAGCGCATGGAGAGTTGTCACCCTGGGAGCAGAAAACCAAGCCAACTGGGGTAGATCTGTTGGTAAAGGAGTCCTAAAGGTAGCTATGGCTGATGCTATCCCAGAATACAAATCTATAGCTGAAACTTTGAAAGTCTTGGTCGCAAAGCAAGATCACATAGAATCATCCCTTGCTGCAATTGGAAGAGGACATTCTCCAACTAGGCAACCAGAACAAGTCAAGTCCACTTCTTTGTTTTGTGAAGCGTGCAAAGGCACTGACCATTCAACACTATCATGCAATGTTCTCTATGATGTTGTTTTAAGCAATGCCTGTGGACAAGGAGATAGTTGCCAGATGGAAAATCTTAATGCTATTAACACCAACCCTGGGCAGAACTTTTACAATCCAAATCAAAATAGGAATCACCCAGGCTTCCAGTACGGAAATCCTTCAGGAGCTATGAACTCACATCAATTTGTTCCAAATAATCAACCAAGAGGCCCATCTGGGTATCAGTTTAATCAGCAACAGAACTTTGGGAATCAAGGAAACTTCAAGGGAAACTTTCAGAACAGAAACTATAACAATTATCAGAACAACTCTCAGTATCAAAACTTGAACCAACAACAGGGTCAAACAGGACCTATCCCTTCTGATGACAAGCTATCTACCATCGAGAAGTTATTGCAAACACAACAAACGATGATAGCCAATCAACAAGCCCAGCAGAAGGCTATTGAAACTCAACTAGCTCAACTTGCTGCTAGTATTAAGCCACAAGCTGGGATCTTCGCTGGACAACCTGAGAACAATCCGAAACATCCGGAGCAGCTGAAGGTTATCGCCACAAGATCAGGGAAAAGTTATTCGGATCCACCAGCGAAAACAACTATGGATATCCCTGAGGAGAATGAACCCTTGACTGATCAAAACTCAACAACATCAGAACCGCAACCGAAGGAGAGAAATAATGATAAGGGGATTTCTGAGAAACCTACCAATGAAGAAGTAGAGACTCCTGAACCAGAAATTCCTGTATATAAGCCTCGTGTCCCTTTCCCATCCCGTCTGAGGGAAACCAAGTTTGATACTAGATTCATCAAATTCAAAGAAGCTATGAAGAAGCTCCATGTTGATATACCATTCTTGGATGCTCTTAATGAGATACCAGCCTGGACCAAATATCTAAAGTCGCTTCTCACCAAGAAGTACATCACGGAAGAGTGTGAAACTGTGAAATTGGCTGCAACTACATCAGATATCATATTAAGCAAGATGCCGAAGAAACAAAAAGATCCAGGATCCTTCGGAATCTCATGCCACATTGGTGATTCATCATGTAAGAAAGGATTGGCAGATCTTGGCGCAAGTATTTCTATTATGCCGCTGAGTCTATGCAAGAGATTAGGATTCGAAGAATTGCTTCCAACTGCTATGACAATCCAACTTGCGGACAATTCAGTAAAAAGACCGCTAGGAATTCTCGAAGACATCCCGGTCAAGGTAGGCAAGGACGCATATGTCCCATGTGATTTTGTTATCATGGACATAAAAGAAGACACCAAATACCCTATTATCTTCGGTCGTCCATTTCTCGCTACTGCTAGAGCTCTTATCGATGTTGAAGCCGGAACCTTACTGCTCAGGTTAGGAAAAGAAACTCTGGAATTCAAGGTCTTTGAAAGCATGAGAAGACCAAGTATACAGGAGGAAGTCTATCTGATAGATTGTGTTGAGCAGATGTCACAACTTACTCAAGAATATCACGAGTCATGCGATCCTTTGGAAACTTCTCTATATGACCCTTTTAATGATGAACCTACTGACCAACAAGATAAGGATTGCGCCAAACCTCCCGACTCTGCTGAGGAGAATCATGAAGCTACCTATGAGGAATTAAAGGTTACCGAAACCCCAGAAGAAATCAGTAAAAAACCAGAACCTCCTGAAATGAAGCCCCTACCTGAAGGGCTGAAGTATATGTTTTTAGACAATCTCAAAGTTTGTCCTGTCATTATAAACTCTGGTTTAACAACCAAACAAGAAGAGCAACTTCTGGAAATATTAAAGGATAGCAAGAAAGCCATAGGCTACAGAATGAGTGACCTCACAGGGGTCAGTCAAGCTTTGTGCATGCACAGAATTCCCATGATGGAAGACCATAAGACAACAATCGAGCATCAACGAAAATTAAACCCGAATATGAAGGAAGTGGTCCGTCGTGAGATCATCAAACTCCTTACAGCTGGAATAATATACCCGATATCGGACTCACCATGGGTGAGCCCAGTTCATGTTGTACCCAAGAAAGGAGGTACCACTGTCACAAGAAATGAAAACAATGAGCTCATCCCCACCCGAACAGTGACTGGGTGGAGGATGTGTATTGATTATAGAAAATTAAACAAGGCCACTCGGAAGGATCATTTTCCTATGCCCTTCCTCGATCAGGTTTTGGAAAGATTGGCTCACCAAGAATACTTCTGTTACCTGGACGGTTACTCTGGATTCTATCAGATCCCCATACATCCATATGATCAAGAGAAAACAACTTTCACCTGTCCCTTCGGGACATATGCTTTTAAAAGGATGCCATTTGGCTTGTGTAATGCCCCTGCAACTTTTCAACGTTGCATGACTGCCATTTTTGCAGGGCTTACTGAAACAGTTATGGAGGTTTTCATGGACGACTTTTCTGTATATGGTGACTCCTTTGATTCTTGTCTTAAGCACCTCTCCATGGTACTCAAACGCTGTGAAGAAGCACATCTGGTGCTAAATTGGGAGAAATGCCACTTTATGGTAAAGGAAGGCATAGTTTTGGGCCACAAGGTTAGCAACAAAGGAATTGAAGTTGATAAAGCCAAGATAGAAGTCATATCTAAATTGGCAATACCCACAAATGTGAAAGAAGTTCGTGCTTTTCTCGGTCACGCTGGATTCTATAGAAGGTTTATACATGATTTTTCTAAGATAACAAAGCCGATGACCAATTTACTTCTCAAAGATGCTAATTTCAATTTCAATAAGGAATGCATCAAAAGTTTCGATACGCTGAAGAAAGCCCTTACGACTACCCCCATTATTAGAGCTCCAAATTGGGAGCACCCCTTTGAAATTATGTGTGATGCCAGTGACTACGCAGTGGGTGCAGTCTTAGGACAATGCATTGAGAAGAAACATTATGTTATCTATTATGCATCGAAAACCCTCGACGAAGCTCAAAGGAACTATGCCACTACTGAAAAGGAACTTTTGGCAGTCATCTATGCCTTCGATAAATTCAGATCCTACCTTACTGGTTCAAAGGTAATCGTTTACACAGACCATGCTGCCATCCGTTACCTTATGGCAAAGAAGGATGCTAAGCCAAGGCTGATCAGATGGATACTCCTTCTACAAGAATTTGACCTAGAAATACGAGATAAGAAAGGAACGGAGAATGTCGTAGCAGATCACCTGAGTCGCATCCACACTCTGGATGCTGAAGGAATTCCGATAAACGACTCTCTACCAGACGATCAACTTATGAGAGTCTCAGAATCTGAACCATGGTATTCAGACTTAGTAAACTACCTTGCCGCCGGAGTCATCCATCCTCAATACACAGGGAACGGTCTGAAGAAATTTATGCATGATGTGAAGCATTACTATTGGGATGAACCATATCTCTTCAAACTCTGCGCGGATGGATTGTATAGACGTTGCGTCGCCAAAGAAGAAGCCCATTCCATTTTGGAACAATGCCACTCAGGACCCGTGGGTGGGCACATGAGCTCTAAAAAGACTGCCTTAAAAGTTTTGCAATGTGGATTTTTCTGGCCAACTTTATCCAAGGACTGTTATGATTTTGTCATATCATGTGATAAGTGTCAAAGAGCTGGCAATATAACCAAGAGAGATGAAATGCCACTGAATCTATGGCAAGAAGTAGAGATATTTGACGTCTGGGGAGTAGACTATATGGGGCCATTCCCATCTTCTAATGGATTCTCTTACATCCTTGTGGCGGTGGACTACGTCTCCAAATGGGTTGAAGCTATACCAACCGTCACTTGTGATTCGAAACCAGTCATCAAACTATTCAAAGATATTATCTTCCCACGGTTCGGAGTGCCGAGAACCGTGATTTCTGATGGAGGCTCCCATTTCATCGAAAGAAGCTTCGAAGATCTATTAAAAAAATATGGCGTCTCACACAAGGTAGCTTCTCCTTACCATCCACAGACCAGTGGACAGGTAGAAGTCTCTAATCGACAACTAAAGGCTATCCTTGAGAAAACCGTTGGGCGTAATCGAAAAGATTGGGCGACAAAAATCAACGATGCCCTATGGGCTTATCGCACTGCTTATAAAACTCCCCTTGGTACTACTCATTTTCGTTTGATATATGGAAAAGCTTGTCACCTTCCGGTCGAATTAGAACATAAGGCATGGTGGGCAATTAAACAATTAAATTTCGATATAAAGGAAGCAGGGCAAGCCAGGATTCTGCAACTCAACGAGCTGGATGAACTTAGAATGACGGCCTATGAAAATGCTCGAATCTACAACGAACATACAAAACTTTGGCACGATGGACATCTGAAAAGAAAAGACATTCAAGTGGGAGACCAAGTTTTGGTTTTTAACTCAAGATTAAGGATATTCCCAGGAAAACTTCGCTCACGCTGGTCTGGACCATACATTGTCAAAAGCATCTCTCCTCAGGGGACTTTCTCTTTATGGAGTGCAGAGTCGGGTGAATTCATAACCAATGGCCACCGCCTGAAGAGATATTTCACCACAACAGACATAGGCACCAAATCAACGCTGGAACTCACCGATCCTAAGGATCCCACATGACGACGAAGGACTCTGTCGAGCCATCGACATAAAACAAAGGCGCTTGTCGGGAGGCAACCCGACCAATAAATCTGTTTTACCTTTCTTTTCCCAATTTTGTTTTATAGTTAATTTTCCTTAAATAAAATTTGCCTTATGGATAGTTTTCTTTCAGGATACGAGATCGGATTGGTGCTGATCACAACGAATTCATTCTCGGCAGTCATACCTGGTGTTTCCTTTCCCCTCCATCTTGAATTTAGGGTTTGCTCGAGGACGAGCAAATCTCTAAGTTCGGGGTGGAGGGTGGGTGGTACGTATTCCACTTCCACATACACACCCTCTTTTATACTCAATATGTCTCTATCATAAAATTTTTCAAAATTGTGAACAGATACTTGATGGAATTTTGTCTTTTATTGATAAAAATGTAACTAACTGTTTGCTATGCATCTTCTATCATAACATCCTCCTTATTCGAAACAAATCCCCAAGAGGACTGACTTTTGAAACTTGCCTGAAATCATCCTGTGAAACTTATGATTCCTAACATCATAATCCTTTTTACATAATGACAAGTATCTGTCAAACTGATAGGGATCAAACACGTTGCGCTTCCTAACTGACTAATGGAACAATGGCTCAGAAACCCCACCGGATCCGCACCAAGTCATTATTTGAGCAGAGTATGACAAAGAGAATAACCCGGTTTTAAATTGTAAATCAAGTTGCATCCTGATCTGAACTCTCTTCTACACTTCTTCTATCATCTTCGTATCCCTCCATCCATAAATACCACCAAGATAGCCAAACTTGTGCCAAATCCCTAAGTTCGGGGTGGCACGCCACTTTCCCCATATCCGCTTCTTCCATACCCCTTCCAATAAGTAGGGGCGTACCACCAAAAATGCAATCTCGAGTCGAATAGAGGAGAGATCTGCAATAAAAAGATGCCAAAGTGCACACAAAATAAATGCAATCTCGAGTCGAATAGAGGAGAGATCTGCAACAAAAGATGCCATAGCGCACACAAAAAAAAATATATGCAATAAATGAAATTGCAAAACAAATAAAAATCTCGAGTCGAATAGAGGAGAGATTTTCTTCTTCCTTTCATACCACCTTTCACTCATTTTTCTACCTAAGGGCAAAATACATGCCCTACCATCCTTAACAATACCAGTGTCAGATCAAATGCATACTTGTTGATTCTGTGGGTATCTCAGAACTCCTACGACACTCTTTGACATGCTTGGTGTTAGAAAAGGCGGGGAGGAAGCATTGTTGGGAAACGAACTCAGGAACGAAGCTATGGAAATACGTGTTTAGTGGTCCCAGGAAGTTGAGGTACTCATTCATACTGAGTAGAAAGAAAACACTTGTGATGTGAAGATGAAGAAATCACATGGATCGAAAGTATTTCATTAGGCAACAGTTTCAAATTTTATGTTACTCGAGGACGAGCAACGACTTAAGTTCGGGGTGTTTTGATGAGTGCATACTCATCATAATTTTCAATTACCTTTTTGGAACAATTTAATATCTTTTCCACATCTTTTCACCCTAATATGAATCATAATGCACAAAACTACTAAGTAATTCAATAATTAAGGTTTTAACTAAATATCTTTCATTTTATGCAGGTACAGCAGGCAACTCCATGCAAACGGTCTCAAGATCGTTTGGATCCATGCGGTCTCAAGATCGTTTGCTGGAATACACAAAGAAACAAGACGAAACCAGTTGCCCAAGAAGTCCATGCCGTCTCAAGACCGTTTGGTCCCATGCGGTCTCAAGACCGTTTGGTCCCATGCGGTCCCAAGACCGTTTGGTCCCACGCGGTCCCAAGACCGTTTGGTCCCATGCGGTCCCAAGACCGTTTGGTCCCATGCGGTCTCAAGACCGTTTGGTCCCATGCGGTCCCAAGACCGTTTGGTCCCATGCGGTCCCAAGACCGTTTGGTCCCACGCGGTCCCAAGACCGTTTGGTCCCATGCGGTCCCAAGACCGTTTGGTCCCATGCGGTCTCAAGACCGTTTGGTCCCATGCGGTCCCAAGACCGTTTGGTCCCATGCGGTCTCAAGACCGTTTGGTCCCATGCGGTCCCAAGACCGTTTGGTCCCATGCGGTCCCAAGACCGTTTGGTCCCATGCGGTCCCAAGACCGTTTGGTCCCATGCGGTCTCAAGACCGTTTGGTCCCATGCGGTCTCAAGACCGTTTGGTCCCATGCGGTCCCAAGACCGTTTGGTCCCATGCGGTCTCAAGACCGTTTGGTCCCATGCGGTCCCAAGACCGTTTGGTCCCATGCGGTCCCAAGACCGTTTGGTCTCGCGCGGTCCCAAGACCGTTCGATGCAAGCACAAGGATCGTTTGAAGAACTAAAGCCGCGCGACCACACCAAAGCCAGACTGATCAAAGCAAGACCGTTTGGCGCTCAAACGACCTCCAAACCGTTTGATGCCCAAACGGTCCCCAGACCGTTTGGCGTCAGATCTAAAACTATAAATAGACCCCCAGGGTCCCCATTTGAGGCATCGGTTCCGGACACCGAAAGGCTGCCAGAGCACCATCCCGATCAAGTTCCACTCCACCTACAGCTGGTGTTGCGTCCAAGGAGGCTAAGAAGGAGAAGAAGACGGAGCAAAGAGCGCATCTTCTTCACCGGGCTGCGTCCACCTTCTGCACCGAGCTCATGGCGGATCTATCTTCTTCTTCTATCTTTCTTGTACCTCGCATCATGAGCGAGTAGTCCTCTTTCGCTGGGGTGCGGGGACTAGCCCCGCTGCCCATGCAAACCATGTTCTCTTGTTAAACTTTCCATGGCAATGTATATAACTCTTCATTTTGTCGTTTATCGTTAAGCTTGTGAGTTGGTTATGTGCGTGTTTCCATCTTTGTGCTCCCTATGTTGCGAGAACTTCAATGCATAGGTATGAATGTCGTTTAGCATGTTAGACTCCTTGACGAGAACTTCCGATAGGATTCCTTGAGGTAGTAGGTGTAGGATCCGCGAGGGGACGGTCCGCCTAACCTTCGGTGACACTTGTGTGCGCCTGACGCCCGTAAGGGGGGTTCACAGCCTTAGTTGGATTTTGTATCTTCGTGCTTTTCGTCGATGTTTACACGTACAATAGTCGCTTGTTTGCTTTGCGGTTTGCGCGGTTGACTCCCTGATTAGAAATAGGATGGGATTTCATCGAGGTCGTAAGTGTATGATCCGCGAGGGGACGGTCCGCCTAACCTTCGGTGACACTTCTGTGCGCCTAACGCCCGTAAGGGGGGTTCACAGCTTCCGTGGATTTCTGTATCTTCAGAGCCGTAAGACGTATGATCCGGATGGCGATGAGAAATCGGCTGCCTATGGTGACGCTTACGCGGACCTGACGCCCGTAAGGGGGGTTCTGCAGCAGCTCTACTTGGAGTGTTATTTCGTGCCTGGATTGTTCGCGAGAGAGTATGATTGTGTGTGTAGCGGTGGTCAAACCCGGTACCATCCCAGCGATTTCGTATCATTAATCTAAACCCATCTTTTATTCCACGTTTACTTTCTTGCAATTAGTTTAATCAAACCAAAATCAACCTATTGTTCTAAATATTAGTTTTACTTGAGCTAGATCTAACTGACAAGGATTCTTAAAAACGTTGTCCTTTGGGTTCGATCCTAAACTATACTGCGATAAGATCCGTCCGCTTGCGGGTGGTATTGTTGCACTTGGTTTTGGTAAAAGCTCGGGGATATAAACCCCGAGTGAATTTGTTAGTGCTTTCAAAAGCCACATCAATACGTCATCTTCACAGGCAGGAAATGGGCAGACTTCGTCAATCTGTCCACTATCACCCAAATGGAATCATGATTCCTAGTTGTCCTGGGCAGACCAACTACGAAATCCATGGTTATATGATCCCATTTCCACTATGGTATTGGCAAAGGTTGCAACGTACCTGCCAGCTTCTAATGCTCAGCCTTCACTTGCTGACAAACCGCACATCTTGCCACGAACTCAGCTACATCTCTCTTCAAACCGGGCCACCAATACAAGTCCTTCAGACTATGATACATCTTGGTGACACCTGGATGCATCGCATACATCGACGTATGTGCTTCCTCGAGCACCAACTACGAAATCCATGGTTATATGATCCCATTTCCACTACGGTATTGGAAAAGGTTGCAACGTACCTGCCAGCTTCTGATGCTCAGCCTTCACTTACTGACAAACCGCACATCTTGCCACAAACTCAGCTACATCTCTCTTCAAACCGGGCCACCAATCCAAGTCCTTCAGACTATGATACATCTTGGTGACACCTGGATGCATCACATACATAGATGTATGTGCTTACTCGAGCACCAACTTCCTCAGCTTATCAACATCAGGAACCACCACCTATTACGATAACAGACTAGTCCATCCTCAGACTCATGAAACCCATCACGCTTGTTGCCGCCAAACTCTGATATGATCAACCGTACTGCCTCATCTGTCTATTGTGCATCCTTGATTTGCTGTCTTAATGTAGGCTTGACTTGTATCTGTGCGAAAAGACCAGCCAACAAAGAAACTTCCATCTGCACATTCATCTTCCACAAAGAGACAAACATATCCCGCTTATGGCATACCAGGAAACTCAACTGTGCCTTCTTTGAAGAAGGAGAAGAAGACTTTCTGCTAAGCGCATCAGCCACCACATTCGCCTTACCGGGATGATACTCGATAGTGCAGTCGTAATCATTGATCAACTCCATCCAACGCCGCTGTCGCATGTTCAACCCTTGCTGCGTAAAGATGTACTTCAGATTCTTATGATCCGTAAAGATCTGACACACTTCCCCATACAGACAGTGTCTCCAAATCTTTAACGCATGAACCACTACTGCCAGCTCCAGGTCATGAGTCGAATAGTTCTCCTCATTCTTCTTGAGCTGTCGCGAGGCAAAAGAAACCACATGATCTTCCTGCATCAACACGCAACCTAAACCCTTCTTGGAAGCATCACAAAAAACAACATAACCTTTCCCCGGTTCTGGCAAGATCAACACTGGAGCACTGGTCAACTTCTCCTTCAAACTATGGAATGCTTGCTGACATCGATCATCCCAAAAAAAAGGTACGTCCTTCCTTGTCAACTTTGTCATTGGCAACACGATCGTACTGAAGTCCTTGATAAACCTCCGGTAGTATCCTGCTAAACCAAGGAAACTACGAACTTCTGTTGGCGTCTTCGGTTGTTCCCATTTTGCAACAGATTCCACCTTCTTCGGATCTACTTTGACTCCTTCAACAGATATCACATGACCCAAGAAAGCCACCTCTTCCAACCAGAACTCACACTTACTGAACTTGGCATACAACTGATGTTGGCGAAGAAGAGTCAACGCTCGACAAAGATGTTGCTCATGCTCTGACCTGTCCCGACTATATATCAAGATGTCATCTATAAAGACTACGACAAACTGATCTAAAAACGGACGAAACACTCTGTTCATCAGGTCCATAAAAGCAGCAGGTGCATTGGTTAACCCGAACGGCATAACCACAAACTCATAATGACCATACCTAGTCCTGAAAGCTAACTTGGATATGTCATCCGCCTTAATCCTCAACTGATGATATCCAGACCGTAGATCGATCTTCGAAAACACTGTAGCACCACACAATTGATCGAACTGATCATCTATCCTCGGCAACGGGTACTTATTCTTAATCGTGACCTTGTTCAGCTGTCGGTAGTCTATACACAACCACATCAAACCATCCTTCTTCTTGACAAAAAACACAGGAGCTCCCCAAGGCGATGTGCTCGGTCGGATGAAACCTTTGTCTAGCAACTCTTGTAACCGCTTCTTCAACTCGGCCATCTGTGCTGGAGCCATTTTGTACGGTGTCTGCGCAACTGGTTGTGTTCCTGGTACCAGATTGATCTCGAAATCAATCTCTCAGGGTGGGGGAACACCAGGAAACTCCTCAGGAAACACATCTACAAACTCACGAACAACTAACACCTCCTCAAGGCTAGGACCTTTCGCCTTGGCAGCCACAACGGTATCCACCACATGAGCTAGGAAAGCTTCGCAACCTTGTCGTAACAACCTATCTGCCACCATAGCTGATACCAAACATGTCGGAAGAATCTTCCTATCTCCCTGGAAGATCCACTTCTCTCCAGCAACATCAAACACTGCCTGCTTGGAACCACAGTCCAGAACAACCTTATACCTTTCTAAGGTATCCATCACAAGGATAACATCAAAACCTTGCATATCAAGTGGTATAAGATCCACTTGAATGCAATGTCCTGAGAAAGACAAGACATAAGAGGGACACTCTTCTTGAAGCAAAAAGGAACCATCAAGAGGGGTTTCTAACGACAAGCTATCCTTCTTACTACTAACAAGTAAACGACAGTTCTCAAGCATACTATAGGCGATAAAAGAGTGTGTAGCACCCGGGTCAACTAGAACAGATATAAAGCAAGAAGAAGACATATCAGAATGAAATAACTCCATCTGACCTGTCACTACCCGCGAGTTGATTATCGCCTCTGGCTGATTCATAGCATAGAATCGAGCCGTTGCTTGCTGTCCACGACCTATGCTTCCTTGAGCAGACGATCCAGCTTGAGATGCCTGACCACGACCTCCTCCTCTGCTACCACTAGGCTGTGGTCTCTCCGACTCCTGAAGGTTCTGCCTCAGCTGCTGGGTTACTTCATCATCTCTGAAGGGACAACTCGACTTAACATGCCCTATCTGACCGCAGGCATAGCATGTTCTATCATCAACTTGTGGCCTGGATGGCCCTATCACTGCCACAGAAGCCGAACTTTGTGCCTTAGATGGTGAAGAAGCATAACCTCTTCCTCTACTCAGAGACCACTGGGACGGTCCTCCAGAACCTCTCATTGCTGACGGTGCTGAAAACCTATGCTTCTTGAAGCCACCAAACCTCTGACCCTGAAACTGAGCAGGTCTCTTCTTAGCCATAGACTCTCTTTTCTCCCTAACAGATCGCTCGATCCTCCGAACAAATTCTACAAACATCACAAACCGTTCCCGGTTCTCCAAAGCAGAAACCGGTGTCGTCAGCTCAGCACTCAGACCCTTCTCGAAACGCCTGATTCGTTCCTCGTCTGTTGTCGCCATGTGAGGACAAAACCTCAACAGATCCATAAACTTGGCTTCGTACTCGGTGATGTTCATCGTTCCCTGTCGCAAACTCTCAAACTAATGAATCTTCTCATCCATATACGTCTTGGGAAAGTATCTGGTGATGAACTCGCGTCGAAACACTTCCCAACAGATCACCTCACCAAGCTGCTTCTCTTCCTTGATGGTCCACCAGTGACCAGCACTACCTTTCAGAAGGTATACAATGTGCTTTACTTTGCCTGCTTTGGGGATTTCGAGGATCCGAAAAGCCTTCTCAAGACTTGTCAGCCACATATCAGCATCCGCTGGATCAGCCGTTCCAGCATACTCCGAAGCTCCGACTCGGCGAAGCCGCTCGAAGGTCTTCCCAATACCCGATGCTTCTCCATGGGGAACCTATGCTCGCAGAGGAGGCACTGGTAATCGCTCAACCATGAGATTCATCGTAGCCATCATCTACCGCATAAGCTATTGGTAGGCAGGGTGTTCAAGTATGGTTGGGTCAGGTTGGGGGACCTCAGGCACCCGATCTTCATGTGCCTATCTTTCTGCTCCATCAACAGATACATCATCACTATGCTCAAGAGCATGTTCTTCATGGTTTCCAGACATCATGGCTTTTCTTCCGCTGAGGGCAGAAGATTCTTATGAGAAAATCTGGAAAACACATAAGAACAAACACAACCTAGTCCTAGATCCATGTAGACTCAGCGAACCTAGAGCTCTGATACCAAAACTTGTGGCAACACATCCCATTATCACACAGATAACGAGGTGTTACGCAAAAACGTGCGGAAATCACCATAACCACAGATTATCAAAAACACGGGTTAATTAAAACCGATTGCGGAAAACTGGTAAACTGAGAAACTTATTACATATCAGTCCTCATCCTGCAAGAAAACATGTTATATACACATCCATACAAGCCTGGATACATGTCCACAGCTTAGAGTAACAACTGTCCTATCACATCATGAGTTCACCACCTGTTTATACATACATAAGGCCCACACCTGGCCAGCAGCAGGATATACAAAACATCTGTTGATGCACATCGTGAAACAACATCAAAACATCGCCAAGGACCTGAGAGTACAGGGATGACTCTAGACTCTTCACAAAACATCCAAAACAGCAACACATCCAACGCTTGCCTTCTACTGTTCTTCTAGCTGCTCGGCCGCAACTCCGCGACCACCACCACGACTAACTCGACCACCTAAAAAGGGTGTAAACCAGCGGAGTGAGACAATTGAACATTGTCCCAGCGGGAGGCATAACTCCTCGCCAAAACTACAAAACCTCAAGATCATATACAATAAGCAGCTATCTGATAGAGGATATAGCAAGAAACGTATGTTGGAATAAAGCTAACTAAACTTACCAGATATATTCAAGTATTACATGTGAGACACAATTTATGAGATAGGATACCCAAATTCTACTGCATATGAAAGACATATGAATAACTGCAATATATAAAGAGAGTAACTACACAAACAAGGCCTCAACCAATGTTTCATGTTTGTCTTTAAGCAGTAATTACTAAACGGCTGGATTACGTTTTATTATCCCCTGAGGAAGTGAACCGTACCGTTCAAATCCAACCATCGGCTGTGAAGCCCATAACTGGTGCCATACAAGGTCAATGGAAGAGCCGGAGTCCACGACCTCACCCCTCATGGTCAGTACACGAGAAACACAGTAGGATTGCAGTCTCATGCTCAAGTGGTCTTAAGCCACAGGGTCAGCTCCTCAGGCTACCCTTCCTCTAGCCCGCCTTGGTACAGGTCATGACGCTAGTAAAACCGAGCCACAGGTCTCACCACCGTGCTCTGAGCCGTGAACGCATTCATGCTCATCACATATCACATATCCGAAGCCATGGGCCATGTTCACCATGCTCGTCTCATATCCGAGTCTGCAACCGCAACTGCACTCATTTCACCTCTCTATTTGAGGCTAGGAGAAACCTCGCATATTCAAAAATATGCGCTCCGGGTTAACCCGCAGGAGAACCCGTTTCACCATCACCCTATCCTAATTGATGATGGATCTATGGCCAGGGCAAACTACATGGTAGATTTCACTGTGATTAATTAGTATCTTTTAGATGGATATATTGCAAGATTCAACCAAGTTGTATAACATGCAAACTATAGAAGGAAAACAACCAACATAAACTCAACATTATGTTATTATTATAACCACATCAACCTGATCCATCTCAATGATCCAACATCACATGTTATCACTTGGCCCCTTGCCAACCATCTAGATCCATCTCAAGGATCATCACATACCATGGGATCTCAATCCCTCATCACATAGTGTCATAGCCTCTCAAGGCTTTCATTATCATTATCATGGGACATCATTCATAATACACCTGTCATCACAGTATTCACATATAACCATTTCTCATAGACTTTCATTTGGCTAAACATTACCTGCATGATTAGCATCATTCAATAACCATATGAATAATCAAGAGACTCATATTATTAACATAAGGTAATAATTTAGGGTTAAGTATATTTCCAGCACTAAATGACAATACATCCATGCCTCATCTTAAGGTTACACATGTAAGCACATTATTAAGCAACCCTAATGCATGCTTAACATTACTCTTAGCATCAAAGAGATAACCAGGGTAGTCACACTCGTACACCTGTGCTTCACCTTGTTTCAACATCATGCTAAACATACAAACTAGCATTATTACTATTGCTACCATTGTCACTATCTTCATCATTAAGAGAGCAAGGAGTCACCAACGATATTAAGGCATATATAGTTCAAGCCGTTTTCATGATGTAACGATCCCTCACAAAAAAGGTACCCAAAACCCTCACCAAAAGAGTGTGTCGGGCAAGGCTCACTGACACAGTGTCGGGCACCTCTACCCTCACCCAAGCCATGGCGTGCAACCTAGTCAGGCATGCAACGCGCATCACTGAGCGTGCATCTCTGTCGAGTGTGCAAAGAGTGTAACGGGCGTGTAGGGTGAAGCTGAGCGAGCAAGGTATGTATCGGGCGAGCAGAGGGATGTCGTGCGAGCAGAATGTGTCAGACGACACTGGCTGATGCTGGGCGAGCAACATGGTGTCAGGTGAGCAGATGTATCGGGCGAGCAAGGCATCGGGTGAGCAGCCCCAAGGCTTTCAGCCTGCCGGGCAGAACTAGCTCAAGGCGTGCAAGGTCAGAATGCTCACTCGCCCAAGGAACAAAAGGGATACATTGCTCACTCATGCCATGCAAGGGCAACTAAGCCATGAGGGCTATCGGGCAGCACCTCTACAAGCACCAAACGCTCAAGATGCATCTCATCAAGGTCATCAAACGAGCTCACCTTCGTGCCCAAGGTGAGAAGAGAGTCTTGCTCAAGCCACTAAGTCACAAGCTCACCTCAATCGACTAGGAAAGAGGGGTGTTGCTCACAACATTAGGAACCAAACTCACTCTTCAAGACCAAGGGGAGAAAGGAGTGTTTCTCCCTAAACCCTAACTTACATGGATCGGCCGACATGCAAGATAACCAAAAACCAACTACTAACGTGCATATAGGCAAGATTAAAGCAACGTATATGAAAAGAGAGTAGAGTAGCTAGGGTTAGAGTTATGCAACCCGCCTTAAGCTCCAAGCTTCAAGGAAGAAGAAGAACTCCAAGCTCCACACATCACCAAGCAAAGAGGATGGAGAGCTCCAAGGGATATCGACCACCAAAGCTCCTCCAAGGGGGGTATTTCGACGTCCAAGCTACTCCTTCAAGGGTGTATCGGCCACCACTCTTCTTCTCCAAGGGTGTGTCGACCTCGAAGCATCCCCTTCAAGGGTGTGTCAGCCACCAAGCAAGGGAAGGAGGGAGTGTGTCGGGCACAAGAGGGAGAGGAACCAAAGGGTCCTTAAGCTAAGGAAGGAACCATCTTTTATAGAAAGAAAGGGAGGAGAAAACAAGGTGGAACATGGCAAGGTGTCGCCCCCACAAAGGACACTTGTCCACAAGCTCAAACCACCACTCTAGCAAGCCATAAGACACTTGTCCAAAACATGCACCAAGTGTCCACCAAACAAGACCAAGCACCATGGGCGACACACCAAGCTTGCACTAGGGTGACACACCTCCTTGTTGGCCGACACAAACACCCTAGGTCGACACACTCTTCACTTTGGGCGACACAAGGCTCAACCAAGCCAAAACAAGGCACCTCAAGGCCCAAACAAGCCCAACTAAGGCCCAAAGAGCTCAAGCAACCAGCCCAAGCCTTCCCCTCAACTCTAGAGGAAACAAAGGGAGACGAACACCTCTCAAGGTGGCAAACTTGCTCACAAAACCCTAGACTTGGGTTATTTGCGAGTAGCACCTTCAACTTACAACAAAGCACAACCAAACCCTAATCACCACCAAAGGTGATTAGCAAGCACCAAAACACCAGGGTTAAGCAAAGCAAACAGGGTAAGCCCTAAACGAAGGTCAGGGTCCTTACACTGGGAGAGGGGAGCATTGATGCTCAACCGTCACCATTCAAAACCACACATTCATAACAAAAATGATAATAAATATCATAATTTACAAAATGATAGAGTGCATGTCTGAGATGACGTATATTACAAAAGTAAAAATATGAAACAGTACGTACTCAAACCACATACATAAATGGAGCCGACATATTTAATACAATGCTATTTCGACTTCACTTATAAAACACTTTGACCACTCTTCTTGGAATTCATTCAAGTCCACATGTGTGTAAGGCTGAGTTGTAAAGATCTGTAACAGAAAATGCACATGTTAATATTTTATAAAAATGACTACAATCACTTGTAAATTTATGATGTTATTCTTTATTACCTGACTTATAGTCTGAATGTCATGTAATGCTTGTTTGACAATAGTTTGCATATATTTCATTACATAGTAGCCACAAGCCCAATCATTATTTTTCATAGGACACTACAAATAACAAATTATACTTAATGTTAGTAAACTACTATAAACAAAAATTGAGATAAGAGTATAAGAGTTGACATATTACAGTTGAAAATTAATACATAAAGTGTAAGCAGTTGTCAAAGTAGCTACCTTGACATTTTTCAAAGTCAATGTCTTTAATTTTTTGGGTATTTGTCCTCCAACTTCACGAAAAGCCTTTATACCCCTATCAATTAAACGATAGTTGGTAAAATAGAAATTCTAAATAGAAATATCATGTTGAAGCAATTGATTAAATTTATGCTTACTCCATAGCTGACAATTTCAGTTTGTGACTCCTTGTTGTTTTACCCATTGGGTCAAGATAATAAAGAGTCATCAATTTTGGGACAATCACCAGTAATTCCCAATGTCTAGCTCTGACTAAGAATAAAACAAATATTAAAATAAATAGTTTCATTCATTATTAAAATTATATTGAATAATAATACTTACTGGACGTTAAAAGGAATTAGGATAATTTCCTTCCCCTCACTAGCAAAATATTTGAATGCATCAGAGAAGTCCTCATTCACATCCTCAATATTTGTCTCCACCTGACTAGTGACCGAAGGAACTAAGAATGCAATATTCTTTATATCAAAGTTGGTGACCTCGGTATATAAATGGATGTTAAACATTTGTAATTATTTTCATATGTAGAAATAAGATAAAAATATGTATTGGAATTTTCTATATATATTGATAGATCCTTACCTTATCCATACTTCTATTATCGAAGTGTTCAGCCAATCATACCGAAACAACTCTATAATATCATCAAGAAAAATAAAATTCTCTAAGTCCCTCCCAACTGCATCTTCTGTTAACTTGACCATCATATGTGATCCCGATCTTTGGTTGGCTAAGTATCGACACAAACATTTAGATTTGCTTCCCAATTCGTCGAATGTAGTTTCGGGAATGAAAGATGGCTTGGGCATTGGAGGATGACTAGCAGAAGTTTTACTTTTTGGTTTACAAACCTGTTAATTAAATTACATACTTATATTACATGAGTTCATATATGCAGTCAAATATGAAAAATATGGTAGAAATAAGGTATACCTTGTCATTGATAACCAAGTGTCTAGGCCAACCCACCATAGCACCCTCAACTTCTTCAACTGTACTATATTCATGATTAGGTATGGGTAGTGGTTTGTCCCCCATTCCGTCATACACAAGATGGATGGACACACGACAGATGTCATCAGTAATTTGTTGGCAATGCAATGTACCACCAAGGTTGTACACTTTGCCCGCTGCCACAACATTATATTCTAGAACCTCCACTGCAAGTTTACAGTTCATACCAACCTAGATTGAAATAATATAAGTTATATAAGAAACAGTAGAATAGATACATGTTACAACTATATATATTATCATATATTTATCATACTAATAACACAACATATATAGAACAAAAACTTACTGCAGATTGTTGTGGTGGTTCATCGGGAGTGCTCCCATGACCTTCTAAAACTGTAGCATGGGCTTGTACCTCATCACTTGAGAGACGTGCAGTATGAATAGGTTGAGAAGGTTGAGTAGGATGAAATGAAGACATTATTTCTTTTACTTTCTGCGCTACTAATGCTTCAAGATCCTCTTGTGTAAAACCTCCTACACGACCTCTTTTAGATTGCGAAGGGCCAAAATAAGACTTGAATCCTATGCCAGCTCCTAATCCCCTAACGCGGCCAGGATGCTCCTTCGTACCAAGAGCAACTGCTAGTTCATCCATGTAGCCAGTTGGGATGAACTTTCCTTCCTTCCTTTGCTCGTGGAGATCAATCTATTCATAGTTAATAAAAATATTAAATCACAATATCAATTAGATATAAATAAATCTAAGTTTGTGGAAGTTACTCTTTACTTAGTTGGGATAAACCTACCATCTTTTGTGCCACCTCCTTAGTTGCAGGGTTGACAATTTCACTGGCTCGATTCTTTCTAGCATCAATCCATGTCATGTGTCGGGGTGGTCGCTCAACTTGAGTTGTACTAGATTCTTCTCCAGAAGATGATTGCTTCTCTTGTAGTTGGCGGTGGAAGGCATAACCACCGGGCCCCAAGCGATGGTCATGCAAATTTTTAGCCCGTCTTTCCTTTTGAGCCTGGTGAATAGCCTGATCATTTAAAACGAGGTATTGCAATTTAGACTTGGCAAACATGTATAAAAAGATTCACCTCCTTAATTGTATAAAATTAAATATTCATACAATACATCACAATCTTTATTACCTGAAACTCTTCTGATCTCCTAGCTGCAATAAATCTTTCCCACACCTCAGGATCAATAAAAATATATACATATGTAGCTTTCTTCTTTTGTTTAGGATTATTTATAAATTCCCTTACAAGATATGTCTTAAAACCCCTCCATCGTACACCACAACGTTGTAGCACTCTTTTCTTGTGATCTTTTTCATTTAGATGAAAAACACCCTATACATACAAAAGAAGAAATTAATAATGTTGTTTTGAAAAGGAATTAATTCCAAGCAAACTAAATTAGAATCAATAGATAAAAAACATATCACTTCCACTCACAGATATATCTTTCCATATGAGGTCTTTTTTGGCATTAGGAACATCATGCCAATTTTCTATATCTATTGGCACCTTACTGCGTGCGGTCGCCCCTACATAATGCTTGAAAGCACTAGCATGTTCCCCAACAGGTGCTCCTGTTATATCAAACTGGACTGGCAATTTATCCCCTTTAGCCCTGAGCTCCTGCAGCCTACACATCAATGTAGGACCTCTACTGTTCTTAGCATCACCACTACCATCCTCATGGTGCTCATACTCAGAATGTTCATCTTCATGGTGCTCATGCTCAAAATGTTCATCTTCACTCGCCATTTTAGAACCTGCAAGTATACATGATAAAAAAAAGAAGTGATAATAAAAGAACAAGTGATAAGGTATACATGATAATAAAATAAATAATTCAAAGAATACATGCCTTTAGTATTGGTTGAGTTGTTAGTCAAGGAAAATTCCTTCAGCATGGTCTTGACATTTATAATATTCATCGGTGTTATCTTCAACATTTACACTTGGCAAACCAACTGAGAATGGACTGGAATCATCATACTTTTCGTAGTATTCTTCTTCATTTATAGGATCTATAGTAAACTGTCTTTTTCCATTAAGAACGGCAGACCAATTTTTATTTTCCGGGTCATCAATATAGAATACTTGTTTTGCTTGGTTTGCCATGATGAATGGCTCATCTTTGAAACCAATCTTTTCAAAATTCACCAATTTGAAACCCAACTCATCCACTGAAACTCCTTTATTGTTGTCAACCCAATTACACCTAAATATAGGAACTCGAAAATTTGTATAGTCCATTTCCCATATGTCCTCAATGACGCCGTAATATGACATCTCAGCTTCGCGTGGTCTTTTATCTTTGGCACTAGCAAAATACAATGAACAACCTTTAACAGTGACCCCACTATTTTGAACTACACTACTTTCAGGAAGAATTTCCTTTAACAAAGACAACAGTGAAGTGAAACTCTTATCGCTCCACCGGTTTTGAGCTTTAAGAGTGTATAATCGCATCACAGCACTCAACCTCGTGAACTTAGTACAACCCTTATATAATGGTTTTTCAGCATCATGGACAATGTTTGCAAATAAAGAAGGTGGATCAATGACATTGTCCCGACAACTACGTAGCATCTCATCAATCATATCATCCTGAATCTGGTCATCTTGAATCGGTTCATCATTAACATTATCATCATTATCTATATCTTCTATGCCACAACTATTAGTATCGACATTTTCTGCTCCATAATTCAATTTCTCTCCATAACAATACCATTCATTATAACCTTGTATGATCCCATTGCATATGACATGATTCTTAATTTCCTCACCAGTATCAACTTTCAAATTGTTACAACAATTTCTACATGGAAAATATAGCCTATCTGTAGGTAGTTTCCTATGTTCCTCAGCAAATCTGATAAATTCATCAAGACCTTTGGCAAACTCTGGACTGCAACAGTTCTTGATTGACATCCAACTTCGATCCATTTTCTATATCACATTAAAATTAATTATAAAACTAACAGTTTAATATTGATACTATAATAATCTGTAAGTTTTTATTGATAGAAAGTTAATTTTATATACTAAAGTGTACCACCTATCCCATTTTGAATATTTAATATCACTAGTAACTGTATAATGTATGTTTAGTTTTGAAGAAAATTTCAGCAGCATTTCCCCTAAGTTCTCCAAGTACACCGATGTAAATGGCAAATAACCACTCACATATGTACCCAGAGAACAAATGGAGAAATCCTACTGAAATAATCTACAAAACTAAACATACATTATATAGGTACATCCTAAGTGAGATTAAAATATCCAAAAACAGTCCCAAACCGGGGACTATCCAAAGTTTACTCCTAATGAGTAAATTTTGAATGAGTTTCTAAGTTAATATATAAATGCATTATTTTCATATTTATATATTAAGTTAAACATCATGCATCAACCCTAAAGTGTTAATCTAGGAGTACACATGTCTAATCTAGTATTAATTTCTAAAATTTATATAATGATTACATATGAAAAAAGACATGCATGTTTTTATTATTGGGTTATCAAATCATATAAAATGAAAAATACTTGTACAAATTAGCAAAGTAAGGCCGTTTCCAACAGTCCAAAGATTGAAATTATTATAATATTCAGAACTATTTGTGAACATTACAGCAAATATGATTAAAACATTTATAGCTCAAACATAAATAAGTTCCAGGTCCATCTCGGTCGACAATTAGTCGACCGAGAGCCCACCTGCGCACAACGTCCAGGTCCACTCTCGGTTGACAAATTGTCGATCGAGAGTGGACCTGGACGCTGTGCGCAGGTGGGCTCTCGTCGACTAATTGTCGACCGAGATGGACCTGGAAGCAGCAATGGCGGCGGGCGGGAATGAAGGGGAACAAGGAACGAAGGAAGCTCGAACTTACTTGGAAATGGCAGTGAGCTTCGTGGAGGAAGAGAAGAACTTAACGGAGAGGCGGCGACCTTCGTGGAAGAGTGGAAGGCGGCGACGGCGAGCTTCACGGCAATGAAGAGCTTCACGGCAACGAAAAGCTTCACGGCAACGACGGGCTTCGTGGAGGAAGAGTGAAGGCAGTGACGACGAGCTTCACGATCCTCTTGGCGACGTGGAGAGGTGACAACAGCTTCACGGAGAAGCGTTCGCGGCAACGGCAGAATGACAAAGTGAAAAGGGGTTTGGCGGTGCCGCGGGAGAGAGATTAAAAAGAGAAAAGGGTTTCACGGGAGGAAGAAAGACTAAAATTTCGGCTTTTTGCACAGAGTGAAAAACTGTAGCGTCAGTTAACAACCAAAACCCGACTCTACAGATAATGCCCGTGTCGGGTTGTTTAATAATAATCAAACACAAACTCGGTCGAAAAATTTGTCGACCGAAAAGACCTATAGGGTCGGTTATTAGGTAAAATCGACGCTACAAGTGCTAATACGAAGAAATTTGGCTCGTTTCAGTCGACGATTTGTCGACCGAGAAGGAGCAATATTTCCTTCGTACAAGCACCTCTAGGGTCGGTTTTTTCATATAACCGACCCTAAGGTGCTTATACATGTGTGAAAAACTAAAGTGGATATTGTCGGTCGACAATATTGTCGATCGAGACCCCCTATAGGGTCGGTTATTAGAAAAACCGACCCTAGAGGTGCTTCTAACAAAGAAATATGGCTTCATTCGGTCGACAAATTCATCGACCGAATGTGTGTCGGTCGACAAATTTGTCGACCGAAGATGTGTGAAAAACTGGATTGAAAATTCATGTCGGTCGACAATAATTGTCGACCGGGGAGCGTTTTAGAGTCAGTTATAAAGGAAAAACCGATCCTATAAGTGCTTATACACGTGAAATCTGCCTCTATCTCGATCGACAAATGCATCGACCGAGGAGCTCTAAAGTGCTTCCACAACCCTAATAATGATGTTATGTGAAACTTTAATATATGGTGATGTCGTATGAAACCCTAATATGGGATAATGTTTTGTGAAACCCTTATATGGAATGATGTTATGTGAAACCCTAATATGGAAATGTTATGTGAAACCTTAATATAGGGTGGTGTTGTGTAAAAACCCTAATATGGGATAATGTTATGTGAAATTTCAATATGGGATGATGATATGTGAAACCCTAATTGATAAAGATGGGAAACTCTAACCCTAATGATGGAATAGAGATGTTATTTTTGTATTGCATGATGTTGATATGAAATTGATATGGTTGATATGAAATTGAGATGATTGTGTAACAAATATCCTGAATACCTTGGTCAGATGACCTGAAGGTAATAGTTACCTGATAAGTGATAACCATGTTTAGTGATGAACTAAGGGTTTGAATACCCAGAATCAGCAAATGTGATGATGGTGTAATTGAGGGATGTGAATTCCCAACAATGAGACAAAAGATTGAGATCCCAATGCTTTATAACGTTTTGAAAAGTACTAAACTCTATTCAAAAATTCTGTCGGTCGACTATTTGTCAACCGAAAGAGCTCTAGGGTCGGTTATAAGGAAAAAACCGACCCTAAAGTCATCCTCGGTCAACAATATTGTCGACCGAATTTGTCTTGGTCGATAATATTTTCGACCGAGATTAACCCTGTTTCAATGTTTTAAATTAAGTACCAAGTGTGTGTGTATGAGATTAACCAAGTGATGCTTTGTCAAATTTAGCCATAATTTATTTTTCAATCATTTGAAATAACAATATTCTTAAATAACATGTATATGTCCAAATGAAGCCATGGAAAACACTTTTATTCATAACAATTTAATGCCCATACACTTTATAAGATGAAACATGACATACTTGCTTTATAAAAAGATATACATTACATCATTACAAAGATATCTCATAATCTCATTGGAAAGACTGAAGGATTACATCAATGTATGGGTCTTTTCCAAGAAAGGGCTCAGCTCCATAATATTTGACCAGTGTCTGCCACTCCAAGGCACCTGTCATGGTTAAGGCATAAGCCTCCAAGAAGGTGGAAACACGATCAAAGCAAAAGTTGGCAACAATGTCTTGAAGTTGAATTGGGGAAAACTGAGTATGTGTGAGATCAGGAGATGGTGGAGGTGGAATTTGATAGTAGTTGTAGGAAGGATTGTATGGATTTATCATTCTAGGATTAAGGGAATAGGGATATTCATCAGGTTGGTTAGGAGAGAGAGCTTGCATCCTTTGGTTTAAATAAGTCATGCCATGGTGATTATAATCCAATTGCTTACTTAGGTGATATTGGGAGCCAGCAATGTATGTCAAGGTATTTGTAATAGGATCATGGGGTAGGTTGGTAGGAGGCGCTGGTGGAGGCATGTCTTGGGTGGATGTCTCCCCTTCAGTCCTAGCCCTTTTGTGGCCAAAGTCGATTCCCATCTTTTCCACCATATTTTTACTTATCTTTTGGGGCTTTCTATCCCATGTGTAACCTAAGTCATCCTCAATATTCTTATTAAGAAAATGTTGAGTGATTTGGCATACAAAGTCACCATAAGGTGGATTTCCAGAAAACTCAACCATATTCTTAATGATGATACGAATAAAGTTTATGGGAATACCTTTGAGAATGACATAGATAAGGTACATATGAAAGGTGGGTACTTCAGATTTGTTTGCTCTAGGATGGATATTGGTGGCAACAATGAGATTTATGATCCTAGCTTCAGGTTTTAAATTTATGGCATAATAGGTACCCCTATCTTCATGACAAGTCGTATTTGATTGAAAGATGGCTCTTTTGACATCACTAAGGCTAGTTGTAGTGTCATCTGGGAGAGTTTGTTGAGTGGATTTCCTCTAGTGAGATCAATAAAATTTTTATATTCTTCTATATCTATGTCAAGCATATCAAGAATACCCTCCTCAGTAAAATGGAATCCATACCCACCAACCATAGAGGAGAAGGAATCATGTTCAGGATGTTCAGCTAAATTGGCATAGAATTCATTAACTACTTTGGAGGAGTAGGAATGGAAGGAGGGATTTAGAAAATCAGTCAAATGTTTCACCTCGAAAAGTTCCTCCAAACCGACAATGCTTTGGAAGTCCATGACGTCGACTGGCCGTCGTGGAAGAGGAGTTTTTGACGAGAGCCTGAGGTAGCGGTCGCCTGCAGCTGCATCGATGAAAGGGATGTCGTTGATGAATGGCAGCGTTGAAGAGACTGTCCTTCCTTTCCTACCTGCAACTTGCTTCTTTCCGCGCGTAGATGATGAAGCCATTTCGTTGCTTTGAAATGGAGAAATAGCAAGCAAGAATTGGATGTAGAGAAGCTGAAGATTTTCACAAGAATACACTAGAGAGGAGCTAGAGAAGTGAGAATGTGAAGGTGTGAAGAAATGGATCATTTTGGGTGCTATTTATAGCAAAACAGAGTCAATTTCGGTCGACAATTTGTCGACCGACGCCGGAAATGATCGTTTTCTGGACCGTTCTCCTGGTCGGCCAACGGTCGTATTTATAGCCGTTACGACGGTTGAAATTCTAGCCGTTACGACGGTTGATTTTTTTAGCCGTTACGACGGTTGATTTTTTAGCCGTTACGACGGTTGATTTTCTAGCCGTTCCTCGGTAGACAAATTCGTCGACCGATATGTTGCGGTCGACAATTTTTCGATCGAGATTGAGCCAGATTTCATTCGCTAAAGTACCTCTAGGGTCGGTTTTTAGGAAAAAAATCGACCCAAGAGGTACTTATTCATGTGTGAAATACTAAACTGGATCCTAGTTTATCTCGGTCGACAATATTGTCGACCGAATGGACTTCTAAGGTCGGTTATAAAGAAAATACCGACCCTAAAAGTTGCTTATACACTTGAAAACTGACTCCTAATCGGTCGACAAATTTGTCGAACGAGAAATGCTATAAGGTCGGTTATAAGTGCAAATCCGACGCTAGAGGTGCTTATACATGCGTGAACTATCTGGATCCAGAATAGATATCGGTCGACGAATTTGTCGATCGAGAAAGAGCCAGATTTCCTTCGCATAAGTACCTCTAGGGTCGGTTTTAAGGAAAAAACCGACCTTAGAGGTACTTATCGGGTGATGAATTGTCGACCGAGTGAGTCAGTCAAAATATTGGTCGACCGAGGAAGGCTCTAAGGTCGGTTATAAGTGCAAATCCAACGCTTATACATGCGTGAACTATCTGGATCCATAATAGATATCAGTCGACGAATTTGTTGACCGAGAAGGCCTTTAAGGTCGGTTTTGTAAGAATAACTGACCTTAGAGGTGCTGAACCGAGGAGGACTGTAAGGTGGGTTATAAAGAAAAACCGACCCTATAGGTGCTTGTATACGTGAAATTCAGCTCTTATTCAGTCGACAAATTTGTCGACCGAGGAGCCCTTTAGGGTCGGTTATAAGGTAAAACCGACGCTATAGATCGAGGTGCGAAACCAAAATCAAGCAAATTTTTGCCGCCGGAAAAATTGTCTATAAGGTCGCTTATTTAGAAAAACCGACCCTATAGAGATGTACTACAAGGTCGGTTATTTTAAAAAAATGCGACTCAAAAGGTCTTAAGTGGTGCCCACATTTTTTATAGACATATAAGGTCGGTTATTTGGAAAACCGACCCTATAGAGATACACTACAAGGTCGGTTATTTTAAGAAAAGCGACACAAGAGGTATTAAGTGGTGCCCGCATTTTTTATAGACATATAAGGTCGGTTATTTGGAAAACTGACCCTATAGAGTTACACTACAAGGTCAGTTTATTTAAAAAAACTGACCTAAGAGGTCTTAAGTGGTGCCCGCGTTTTGTTTAGACATATAAAGTCGGTTATTTGGTAAAACTGACCCTACATGTAGTGACGTTATAACCCATTTCTGTACTAGTGAGTATGTACATCTAATAACTTTCCACATGTAGTCAAGTCAATTTTAAACACCTACAAAGAGAATGACATATATATATATAATTAATAATATATAATAAGATTGATATCTTTCATATTATCTAATGAGACTATATATAATACCTAATGTATGGTATTGATTTCCATTGTGACATGTTTGATTATTAGGTCCATAAATCGCATCACATAGTATGCACATGCCCAACCGTTGTCTTGTGTAGCACACTATAAATTGAAACATATAAAATATTCAAAAATACAAATAAGCACAGTTCATATAAATAATATATACATTGGAGTTGGGAAATTACTTTCACATTCTCCCAAATTAGTGGCTGATTCTTTTTCTTGTGGACCTTTCCTCCAGCTCTTTTGAACTCATGTAAAGCCCTACATGTTAATGTAACACATTAAATTGCATAATTTAATAGTAATGTAATAATAGATGTTAATGGATATAAAAATATAAAATATTTCTCACGAGAATAATGACTTTTTCAATGTGTGTCCATATAATGTATTCAATTCATTCCCCACAGGATCTAGACAATAGACAGTGAACATCTTGGGGACAATAACTAGTAACTCTCAATGCCTACCACTACAGGTAAGAAAGTTAAAAATTAATAACTCAAAATCCACAATAAAAATGTAATTTTCTTAAGTTCAAATTATAAGCAAAGTAAATTTACTCAACATTGAATGGATCTATTGTCACCGTCTTATTTGTTTTTGCCAAAATATTTAAAACCAGCACAGCAGTATGAAGTAGCTAAAAAATGGTCTTTATCTACAAGACTAATCAACGATGGAACCAAAAATCCCACATGGGAAAATGAAAAATCTATACATATCGTGTGTAAGTGGCTGCAAAACATGTATTACGTATGCATTAATATATAAGAAACCAGATCACCGTATATAAAACAAGGTATATGGATGTATAAACAAGATCTTACCATATCCACAGCTCTATCATAGATGTATTCAGCCAATCATAATGAAACAACTCCAAAATATCTTGTATAAATAGCTTGTTATCGTATGATTGACATGCAACATCCTCTGGAATAGAAACATTTATAGGGAAATTTGGATCATGCTCGTCTATACATACTACCATACCCCTACAGTTAGTACCTAACGAGGCGTGTATGTCCCTTGGAAGCCAACTTGGTACTTCAGGAGGTGGAGGTCGAGATGTAGCGGGTGTCTTTCTTTTGACTTGTATATATAATTTCTGATCAATTGACTCATATATTCACACAAACAAATTAACGTAATATAAATTTACCATACAATATTAATATAGACGATATCTGCTTTGGGCCACATTATCACTCCGTCTTCTTCCTCACCAAGCGTTTCAGAATCTGGGTGGGCATATGACAATGGAAGATCCCTCCAATCGGGGAGTACATGTATCGGGCTCACACGAACCACACCAGTTGGTACTGGAGTCCCATGAAACATGTCCCCTGGAAGGGATGGGTAAGATTGTGCCTCTGCAACGATATATTATTGACTTTTTAGATGGCATGGCTTCAACCCCTACAAATTTATGTAAAAAATGTTATATACATATATACATAAACATATCATCTTGAAAAGACTAGCTACTATATATGTCATAAAAATACTTACAGCGTACATGCTAGGTGGTGGATCTACAGGATTACTCTCAACCACCTCTACAGTAGGATAAGAGCGGTACACTACAGGTACTGTCTGAGTGGCAGGCTGAGATGCCTACCACTTGCTAATTGCTTCATTGAGTCTCTTATGAAGTGCTTCCTCGACTCTCCTATCAAGTGCTTCCTCGACTCTCCTATTAATTAACTCATCTACCTATACATGGACAAAAGAAATGCTAGCTTTTGATTATTGAATTCCCTTTTGCAATAACATTCTAAAAAAAGAATATGTTACCTCAACATTTGATAGTCCCGCTTTTGGGACAGATTTGCGTTGTGATGGTCCAAAGAACGCTTTTATGCCCACACCAGCACCTACACCCCTAACACATCCAGGATGCTCTGGTTTACCAAGAGAAACTGTCAATTCATCCTTTGTGCCCTATGGGATGAACTTGCCTTCCTTCCTCTACTTGTGAAGCTCCCGCTAATCGCCATCAACAAAAATTAGTAAGTAAACATAACAATAATCAATATCAATTGCTCTAAGAGTTGAATTTTACCATTTTTACAACTACCTCAATAGTTGTGGGTTTATTTATATCTCCCTCCTTGTTTTTCCTCCCAACTATCCACATAGCATGGCGAGGTAGAGGTGCGGGACCAATAGTAGAGGACTCTGCAGTCTCCTGAGTAGAAACAGACTATGAAGTAGACTCAACCTGTAGTCTTTGGTGAATGCCTACATAGCCTCTTGGACCCATTGTGTAGTCATGCACATTTAGTGCAAACCTTTCTCTTTGAGCATCACTAATAGCCTTGTTAGTAAGCACATTGATTTGGTTAGTAACACTAAAGGTTAAACTTGAATAGGCGAATACATAAGAAAATTGGGAGTGGCGCTTAATACCTTGAATTCATCCATTTTCTTTGGGTAACAAACTCCTCCCAGTCTTTGGGGTCCAGGTAGTTCCATTGCTCAGTGGCTTCCTTCTTCCTAAATTTATTTTTTTAAAAGAATACAAACAAAAATTATTAGTGTATAGTTTGTCAAAAAGTGATCAATGTCTAGAATTGGAAATCAATCAAGAACCTCTTCTCAACATCGCGTATGTAATCTCGGGTGAGATTTGTCCTGTAGTTCCTTAGGACCCTCCCACAGCGTTGCATCTCACATTTACGATGCAGCTTTTCATCCAGATCAAATATACTCTACAAAATAGAATTGCTTTAATTAGTATCCTAAAAATTAGTAATCTACAAAAATAGAATTGCAAATAATAATAACTCACGTATAGTTCCTTCCATACTAACTCTTTCTTCCCCTTAGGAACTTTATGCCAAGATTCTACTTTAGCAATACAATGGCTACGAGTAAGAACCCCAAGATATAAAATAAATGAGTTGTGGTTCACTCCAACTAGATTTCCTGCATGATCAAAATCCACAACCAGTTTGGGTCCATTTCCCCTTTGTTGTAGTAACTTGTTCATCATTGTGATGCCCCTCACTTTCTCAAATTTTTTTGTTGCTCATCAAGTGCCCCAATTTCTTCAGGGGGTACATCACCAACCTAAAATTTGACAAAAAAAACACACTTACATGATATAACTATAAATGAACATATAGATAGAAACCTCAGGGATATATTTGTAAAACTTACATTGTGAGGCGGCGCATTGACGTCCTCACCCTCACAGTAATCATCAACACGGTCATCATATGAATGCTCAACCATCTGAAAGTTCACATTCACATTATAAAGTTCACATTGTAAAGTAATTCACATTGTACAGTTCACATTCACATTGTAAAGTAATTCACATTGTAAAGTTCACATTGTAAAGTTCACATTGTAAAGTTCACATTCAGAAAAATAAAACATATAAAAAATATAAGCATGCATGCCTCTAATATTGCGATCTTTTATCAATTAACAATCCTTCATTGTGATCTTCGTGCACATACAAGTCATCATTAGCTTCAATATTTGGTGGTGTTGGCAACCCAACAGAGAATGAACTGGATTCATCATACTTATCATAGTACTCTTCTTCATCTATAGGATCCTCAATGAACTGTCTTTTACCATGAAGAACAACCGACTATTTATCATTTGCAGGATCATCGATATAAAATACTTATTTCGCCTGTGATGCCAATATGAATGGTTCACCCTTCTCACCAATCTATACAAAGTTCACTAATATGAAACCCAATTCATCCACTATAACTCCTTTGGTGTTATCAACCCAATTACATTTATAGAGCAGAATTCTGAAATCTGTGTAGTCAAACTCCCATATGTCTTGAATGACACCGTAATATGACATTCTAGATTCATGTGGACTCTTATCCTTTGCACTTACAAAAAATAATGAAGACACTTGAAGGGTGACCCCACTGTTTTGGATGACACTCTTATCATCTTGACGCTTTGTGTAATATGAGAATTCATTCATGTCAAACCCTTCATAAGACATAACATTCAATTTTGGTTCGTCATGGCTTCACGAATCTGACTGTCTCAAAAATATTGAGCTTTCTTGGAAGGAAAGGATGGATGGGCATCCGTCTTTTATTTTCTGTCAGAAGCTGAAGAAGGTCCGTATTGCTCTTCGGGCATGGAGTAAGAACGCCATTGGGGATACTAAACAAAGAATAAAAGATCTTGAGGATGTTGTTTTTTATACACAAATGGCTTTTGACGAAAATCCGATTCCTATTAATGAGGTCAATTTGAAGATGGCAGAAAATGAACTGGAACACTTACTTGATATGGAAGAGAATATATGGAAGGAGAAGGCCCATATTGACTGGCTCAATGATGGTGAAAGGAATACAAAATTTTACCATGCAATAGTCAGATCTAGACGAAGACATAGAAGTCTTGTGAACATCACTGTACCTGATGGATCGATCTCCTCTGATCCGGTTGATATTGCTGAGAGAGCGGCCGAACACTATGAACAGCTTTTCAACAATGATACTGTTATTGATGAATCATCGTTACAGGATTTCTTGCAACATATCTCGGAGGTTATATCGAGTGATGACAGTTGTACTCTTACGAATCCCCCTACAGTCGATGAAATTTGGAGAACGATGAAGCAGATGGATCATATGTCAGCTCCTGGACCGGACGGGTTTACTCTAGCTTTCTTCACGGGTGCATGGGAAATTATTAGAGATGATTTCATGTCGATGGCCAAAGCGTTTTTTCAAGGTCAATCGTGTCACAGAGGATTGTTTTGTAGCAGAATTCTCCTTATTCCAAAGAAGGAGAATCCCAGTATTCTCGCTAATGACTTCAGACCTATCTCTATAGAGAACATGACCCTTCGGATTCTCGCGAGAACGTTGAGCAATAGGATGGTTTCCTTGATGTCGAAGATGATTTCACAGAATCAAGGAGCGTTCTTGAAAGGAAATGACATCACTCATCATGTTAGGTTGGCCAGAGAGCTTATTCATGATATTAACCAGGGTACTGAGAACCCGAATGCTGTTGTGAAATTTGATATGTCAAGGGCGTATGATAGGGTGGATTGGAATGTGATGGAGAGAGTCTTAGCTAAGTTTGGGTTCCTTGATGATGCCATCGCCCTGTGCATGAGTTTCTTCAGATTCACGTGGACGACGGTCACTGTTGGCGAAGCAACAGCTGGTTTTTTTCCTATCAAGAGAGGTCTGAAGCAAGGTAACGCCATATCTCCGTTCCTTTTCATTATATTTGAAGAACTTCTCTGTAGAAAGGTGAATTATATGACCCAGAACAACACTATTAAGAGATTCTTCATGAGAGGTCAAGCTATGGCTCCGTCCTTACTGTTATATGCTGATGACTTGGTTCTCTTTTTCAATGCGACTCGATCTTCGACTCAGAATGTTAAGTACATTTTTAATGCTTATGAACGAGTGACTGGTCAGATGATCAATAAGAATAAATCTGTGTGTTTGGTCGGAGGTAAGAATACTCATACATCAGATTTGATTGCGAGATCTTTAGACATTGAAAAATCTTCACAGGCCTTTACTTATTTGGGTATCCCGATTACCAAGGGTAAATATAAGCTGGCGGACTTTGATTTCATTATTGACAAAGTCAATATGAAGATAGCTTCCTGGAAAGCGAATCTGTTATCGTTCGTAGGGAGAAGAATGCTGATTGCACAGGTTTTATCATCTGTGGTGATTTATATGGCTGCGGCCATTGGGATGCCGGAAGGTATCATGGACAGGTTGGAGCAGAAATTCTCCAAGTTTCTATGGGCTGACAGAAAAAATGAGAAGAGAAGAACATGGGTTGGGTGGAAGAAGATTGCTACTCCTAAAGAAGAAGGTGGACTTGATATTGTGTCACTTAGAATGATCAATGATTCTTTTACGGCTAAAGCTTGCTGGGAACTAGTAAATGGTGATTCCCTTTGGGCGGTTTTCTGCAGGAAAAAATATGCAAATACCCATGGTGGTAGATCAGCTTATTACCCGCACGATCTCAAGATTAGTAGCACCTCATCTCCTTTCTGGAACAGGATTTGGAATATGTTCCCTAAGATGTACCCTCATTGCAGGTGGGCTATTGGTAGAGGAGAAGTATCCTTCTGGGATGCTAATTGGTGTGATGTACGACTTTCGGATTACGCTATCTTTTCTAGTGATAGACGTCTTCCTTTTCTAGTTAAAGATTTCTAGAGCAGTGACATTGGATGGGATTGGCAATCCATTAGTCACCTAGTGAACGATCAAGGTATGGAGTTTATAAGAAGATCGGGTGTTTGGTTATCCGATTCAGATGACAAAATAGTATGGGGTCCCACGATGAATGGGTCCTTCTCGCTCAAATCTGCAAAGCAGATTCTTAGACCTCCTATGACAGTCGATATGACTGATCTTGGTAGGATTTGGAAGCTCGACTCACCTAAGGCAAGTGCGCTGTTGTGGAAGATAGTGAGGAAAGCCATTCCCACGGATGATAATATCAAGCAGAGCTGCTGCATTTCTCTTGCATCCTGTTGTAATTGTTGTACGAGCCCTCATGAGGAGGAGACAAAACATCTGTTCTTCAATAGTCAGACGGCTATACATCTATGGTCTATTTTTTCTCAGATGACGGGCAAGGATGCTCCGGCGGATATCATGTCGTTGATCAAGATGGCAGGTTTGGGTTGTTCTAATCGGTTTGATGAATGGATTATTGGACAGGTTTCTTTGCAAATTCCGTACAGCATTTGGAGATGTAGATGCTCGGCCAGATATGGCAAAAAATCCATGAATGTTGATCTTGAATGGAAAAGGATTATCGACTATGTTAACATTAAGATGAGTCAGAAACACTTCCCTGTGATCATACGGGATGATGTCCATGAGAGGCTTCGTGCTGCTAGCATACAAGAACCGAAGGTTGTTTTGAGAGAGATACGGTTGCTAAGATGGGTAAAACCTGATTTGTTCAATCTTAAGATGAATCTAACGATTGGTTATGATTTGTGCACAGATGGGCATAAGAGAAGATGGGCTGCTGGTATCGTGAGGAATCATAATGCAGACACATGTGCTATATTCTTTGCTTGGATTACTGATACAGAGTTTATTGATGCTTATATACAAGCTTGCATTGTCGGGTTAAAGGTTACACATGATCTCATGCTGAGAATTTCGTCCATTGAGATAGATAATGAGGAGGTTTTTAATATCCTTTGGAATGCTGGGTTGGAACCTTGGAGAATCAGATCTCGAGTCCAGGAGTTGAGATCGGAGATGAAGAGAAGCTACATTACTGGATCACTTATTCATAGTGCTGCAAATGCGATCCCTAGAGCTATTGGTCATTGGGGAAGAAGATACTCGCACATGTCAGTTATCACTGACATCAACAGAGTTCCTAGACGTATTCGTGGGATGGTTATATTGGAGAAAAGGAATTTTCCTTATGTGCATTTGTATAGGAAGAAGGTGAGATGATTTTTTGGTGGCTATGCTTGTTGGTTTTTTGTTGGGTTTTTTTGTGGGATGTTTTTTGGGCGGTACCTGCAAGTTATAAGCAGGAGATGTACTGGTTGGATGTTTTTGCCCACAAGAGAGGGGTGGGATGAATAAAAGATCCCTCTGGCTTAATAAAAAAAAACATTCAATTTTGGTTTAAAGGAGAGTAATTTGATAGTTTCAGTAAAATTATTTGATGTTTGAGATCGTTGATATAAGACTTTATCTTCAAACCACTTAATAAATGTCTTGTTATGCTCTCTAGTAAGCCACATTGAATTGACTCGAGGATATTGTCTCTTGATGAAATCGGTATGTTCCTAGATATAAACACTCACTTTGTCCATGTTGTGTAAAATATACAAGTGACCTTGTTCCAACTGCTCACGACTGATTACTTTCATCCATGATCCCAAAATTCCTTTGCCGGAATACTCCTCAATATTCTTGTCATTAACAGGAGTGTCATTAGCACTCATAAAGTCATTGCAAAAATCCACAACCTCTCTCGTCACATAACCCTCAATAACACTCCCTTCAGGCTGATAACGGTTTCGAACATCACCTTTAAAAATGCTCATGTATAGTTCAAAGGGATACATCCAATGCAAGAAAACTGGTCCCAATTTTTTCATTTCCCTAGTCAAGTGGACAACAAGATGTACCATGATATCAAAGAATGAAGGAGGAAAATACATCTCAAGCTGACATAGGGTAAAAAGCACTTCTCTTTGCAATTTATCGAGAGTATCATGGTCAATAACTTTGCTGCACAGACTGTTGAAAAAGAAACAAAGTCTGGTGATTGCAAACCTTACATGCTTCGACAATATAGATCAAATTGCCACATGCAATATTTATTGCATTAGAGTGTGACAATCATGAGATTTAAGACCTATTAACTTCAGATCTTTCATTGATACCAATCTATGGATGTTGGATGAGTAACCCTGTGGCACCTTAACATTTATCAAGCATTCACAAAAGGCTTTCTTCTCCTTTCTAGACAACGTGTAATAAGCGAGAGGTAAGTATGTTCTCCGATTGCTACTAACTACTTTTGTTAATTCTGTCCTTATTCCCATTTCACGTAGGTCCATTCTGGATTTTATCCCATCTTTAGTCTTACCTGGTATATTCAACAGAGTACCAATGAAGCTATCACAGACATTTTTCTCAACGTGCATGACATCGATACAATGCATGACTGCCAAAGAACTCCAATAAGGAAGATCCCAAAATATTGACTTCTTTTTGAATAAAGATTTGTCACTCTGTGTGGCCATGGTACATTGTGATCTCTTACAAAATTCATTGGCAAAGTCTTTTACTCTTTCATAAACAACCTCCCCTGGTATAGGTTTAGGTGAACTCCGTTCCTCATTCCGTCCATTGAATATTTTGTGCAACCTACGATATGGATGGAATTTTGGAAGAAACCTTCGATGACCAAGATATATAGTCTTGCCACCATGTTTTAGTCGTATTGAATCAATGTTCTCTTCACATATAGGACACACTTTAGATCCTTTGACACTATATCCAGACAAAATTCCCATATGCTGGAAAGTCATTAAAAGTGCAAAACAACATAGCATGCAAACGAAATGTCTCTCTTCGTGAAGCATCATAGGTCATCACACCTTCACCCCAGAGTTTCTTTAATTCATCAATCAGAGGTTCAAGATAAACGTCAATATCATTTCTAGGTTGTTTAGGGCCCAATATCAACAACGATAGCATAACATACTTATTTTTCATACACAACGAGGGAGGAAGATTGTATATAACAAACATAACTGGCTAAGTACTATGTTGGCTACTCAATGTCTCATACGGATTCATCCCATCTGTACAAAGCCCAAGTCTTAGATTCATAACTTCTTCACCAAATTTAGGGTACAATAAATCAATCTTCTTCCACTGTGGGGAATCAGACACATGTCGTAGGATCCCATCATTACTTTTCTTAACATCTGCATACCACCTCAAATTCTTCGCATCTATCGGATTGACAAACAAGCGTTGAAACTGTGATATTATAGGTATATACCACATCATCTTGGCAGGAGAACCAGTTTTGGATTCCATCGAAGTCGTCAATTTATACCTTGACGCACCACATTTTGGACAATCTTTCAAATCCACATAGTTCTTTTGAAATAATACACAATCATCCAGGCATGTGTGTATATTCTTGGCCTCCATTCCCATTGGGCACAACAATTTCTTTAACTAGTATATTGAGATTGGCAACTCGTTTCCTTCAGGAACAATTTCTTTCAACAAAGACAACAATGACGTGAAGCTTTTGTCGCTCCATCTATTATTAGCTTTCAGCTTATACAATCTCAACACAGTGCTAAGCTTTATAAACTTAGTACAACCTATGTAAACGGTATCTCAACATCAGGCACAATGTCTCTAAACATGGGAGGTGGATCGCGGTGCTCTACCCCACAACTCTCTAGTACCGCATCAATGATGTCTACTGGAACTGGTTCGTTCACATCGATGTCATCAGAGGCAATTTCTTCCTCCACACAAGCACTACTATCGGCATCCACTAATTTCAGGTTTGAAATCTCTCCATGCCAGTGCCATTTTGTATATCCTTGTACAATCCCATTGCACATGACATGACTTCTGATTTCGTCACCAGTGCTGACTTTCAAGTTGTTACCGCAATGCCCACACGAACAGTAGAACCTATCTCCAGGTTATTTCTTATGTTCCTCGACAAATCTAATAAACTAATCAAGACCAGAAATAAATTCTGGGATGCAGCAATTTGGAATGGACATCCATGATCTATCCATTATATGATCAAAGAGAAAACAAGTATATATTAGGGTTTAGGGTTTATGGTTAAAATTTTAGGGTTTAAGGTCTTATATATAATAAATGTGTACCACCTATCCCATTCTTGAACACCTAATCTCACTAGTAAGTGTATACTGTGTATTGGGTTTTCAAGAAAATTTCAACAACATTTCCCCTATGTTCTCCAAGTACAAATGTACTTAGAGAACAAACGGGGAAATGCTGTCAAAATTTTCTTGAAAACTCAATAGACATTATACACTTACATACTAAGTGAGATTAAGTGTTCAAGAACAATCCCAAACTGGGGACTATCCAAGATTTACTCCTAATGAGTAAATCTTGGACTGGTTTCTAGGCCAACATAATATAACACCAGTCCCTTGTTCACAACCCCATTCAACACACAATTTTCTTATAAAAACACTTGTGGATAGCCATAACAACATATCAATGCTTCCTAAATTAATCAATATATTATTTTATAACACAAATCGTGGTGGGTATAACATAGCAAAAAACTCAACATGTCACAACAGAAACATGTCCTTAACCTAATATATAGATATTTGTAACAAAACTCATCTTAGTTGCACCAAAGTGCTCATCAATTCCATAAAGACACGATAACATCAAGAGGAACAATTCACAACTTAAGTACATTATCTTAAAATCATCACAAAATTTCTCCCACTTAATCTTGAAATTAACATTATTTTAGATGATTCTTTCTTTAGTGTCTTGATACTTACATGATCATATCATTAAACTAATGAGAATCAGTTATAAGAATAGGAATTGATTAGTACAAAAAACAACATGAAATAATATAATCAGAGGCATCATCGTTATCTTGATTTCATTCATTAACTTGAAATTTAAAGCATAGTCTTAAATTATACATAACATGAAATTCATCCAAAGTAAATATGCATAGTGGTATGACATGCTTACCTGGAGCAAAGAAGATCCTAACTTAGTTCTTCTAACCTCACCTATTCCTAAAATTAATACAATTTACATTTATTATCATCTTAAGTACCTTTTTAAACCCTAATTTGGGTGTTTTAGGAAAAGATGGCAAGATACGATGGAATTAGAGTTTGAAAACTAGAAAAATAGGTTCCTATTTTAAAATCCTTTCCAATAACTATTTATATGTATTTTTCTAACATTAGATGAATAATCTATGAATATTATAAGATCAAACAAGCCCAATCTTGAGATTGGCAAACCAGAGATGGAAAACAGATTCATCACCTTTGTAGGTTCCTTCCAGACCAAACAAGCCCAATCTTGAGTTGACTCGTGATCATGAAGACCACGCAACTTGCTCACCATGGAAGGAGAAGGTAGAAGTGGAGAACCACTAGTTGCGCAATGCAAAGATAGGACGAAGAAGATGAGGAAGAAGGATACTTGTCGAGCGGCGGCGGTGCGGCAGGCGAGCAGGCGAGCGACGGAGGCGGCAGGCATGGCGGCGATGAGCAGCAGTGGTGGAGCACTAGGCGAGCAGCGGAATCGCTAGACCTAAACTTAATCGGGAATGAATTAGAGAAAAGGGAAGAGTCTGGTTCGCGTAGGTGCTATTAAGTTAACAATAGACGTCGGTTATTAAAAACAATCGACACTTAAAATTAATGGTGTCGGTCACCACAAATAAACCGACACCTATGTTCAATGATAGTCGTCAGTTTCAACTACAAAACCCGACGTCTATCTACATATGCCGACAAAAAAATGTTTTTGAATTATGTCTATAGTCGTCGGTTGCCGTAAAAAACCGACACCAAGGGGGGTAAAAATTTTCACAGGGACAGCGCGTAAAAACATATCGGCATTGATTGTTGCAAGAAAACTGATGAAAAAAATGGGCCCGATTTTTGTCTCGCGAAAAACCTTTAGTCGTCAGTTGTTTGGTAAACAACCGACGCCGTATGTGCAATTTTGGAGGTAATTATTTTGCACTGAAAAAATTAGATTTGGCAGGCAATTTTAGGCGTCAGTTTCTTACTGAGCAACCGACACTAAATAAAAAGTGATACCCATGTCTGGCCGGTCTTCACATGTAGATGTCGGTTTGTGCTTTCAGCCGACGTTGTAGGGTTTAGGTGTCGATTTTTGGAATACAACTGACACCTCTAAATGTGACGTTATACGTCATTTCTGTAGTAGTATTTCTTATAAAAGAGACCGGGAGGGCAAAAGACAGAGAGAAAGAGAGAGTAAGGGACTGCTTAGATGACGAATTGTACGGAAAGAAACCTATACGAGCGGTAGAAGATTTTCCTACAGCGGTAAAAAGTAAACAACAGTCATCAAATGGAAGATGGTGTCCATATAGTGAATTTTACAAAGTAAATCTAAAAGCGGGTTCAGTTTTGAGGTGTCCGGCAACGCCATTGTTGAATGATAGTGGATTTGGTTCTATGATGGCTTTAGGATCAGTCATCTACCTCTTTGGCCGTGAACCAGTCGATGAGGAGAACATCATATACTGCCAAAATGAAAACGTAGATGATTTTCACTTGACGGCGTCTTCTTTAGATCTGAGTAATCCTGGTAATGGCTGGAAGGAAGCCCCATGTTTGAAATCTTCTGAATTGATGCCATGTTGTATATCCCTTGCGGGTAAGATCTATTCTTTCGGAGGGACTAAATCTAGGCCAAAAAATCAAAATGGCACTGTTAGCCACTTTAATGCCCAGAATGACACCTTCTTCATCTTAATTCCCAAATGGCACATTTGCAAGGTAATACATCCCCACCGGAGACATATTTCTCAGTGTGAGGGCAATACGTCCCAGTGGGTGACGCATTGTTCTGCGATAGAAGAATACATCCCAGCTCCAGACACATTACCCTACAGTGGGGCCAATACGTCCAGAAGCAAGACGTATTGCTCTGTGAGAGAGCAATGTGTCTCCGAGCCGAACACATTAGTCCCACCACTGAACAATATGTCTCAGGTCAGGATGTATTGTCCTCAGTGGCGTAGCTAGAAAATTTGGGCTGGAGGGGCACCATTATATACATAGCCATTTGCAGCCGAATTGGGTAGGGCACAATGGATATTTTCCACTAAATTCCAAACCAAATAGAGATCAAATAGTCTGAAAATACAGATCCTGGGTAGGGCACCTTCCCACCCAGGTCTATACGTGGCTACGCCACTGATTGTCCTGTTGTGGGACCAATGCATCAGGCGCCGAGACGCATTGCTCTCTCACACAGCAATAAATCCCGCTACCACATCAGATTAAAATGTCTCCATGCAAGACGTATAGTCTGTAAAGCAAGCAATGCGTCCCATGCATGACGTATTGTTTTTTATTCGATATTTTTTGTATTCATAATTATTATTTATTGCTTATTGATTTGTATATTAACACTATTGATTATATTTATACATTTATAATTATTTTATTTGTATTTGAATGTCTATAATATGTTCAATTATTATAAATTTGTTAATTTGAATAGCTCTAAATATACATATGGATTATAGAAGTGCTATTGCAACCAATAATAGTTGATTACTAATTGATTAGATAAGAAGAAATTAATCCAAAAAAATGAGATATCAATTTAAACCAATGTTACACCATGAATCAACTTGAAGAGAAAATAATACATAACATGATAATATGATAGATCCAACATGAATCAACAGATGATATCATAATATGATAGATCCAAATACAAGCTAAATAAATGTCTTCCCAAAGGCATATATACAAAAAAATAAAATATGTAATAAACTAAGCACGTCTTTCATGCCCACGACGTCCTCACCCACCTCCATGTACCTCTGACTCCTAAGTAGCAAACTCATCTGGTGACGTATTAATGGGGGATAACTACGTAGAAGTAGGTTGATGAGGACCAGGGAAGTAATGAAAAGCTAGAGGTGGGGTGAGGGGTCTCGAAATACTAGGATGTGGGGCATCAGGTGGAGTGCATACTAAGAAATCAAATGGAGTCGGTGAGTATGTGACAGAAGATGACGGTCGACTCTCATGAATAACTGGTGGTGGGAGTGGAGTGTATGGAATAGAAGAAGAACCTGCTCCATAGTTGGATGCTGGTGGAGGTGGGGTGATGAATGAAGAAAATGAATCAACTCTTGAAAAGCATGTCCCCATCGGTCCCCATCCCATGAATTGAGAAGTGGGAGTGAGCTGAGGAGTAGTGGGAATGGGGTCAGACTGAGTGGTACAGGTATGAGGAGTAGGAGTAGGAGTGGGTGTGGTTTCAGGACATGTGGTATGAGCAGGAGTGGGTATGGGATCATATGGGTGAGCATAGTCAGGAAGACTCGCATATGTAGAGGCCTGATGTAAAGCCTCTCGGATATGCACATGTGATTCTACCTGTTCAAATAAAGTATGTACAAATAATAAAGACCAATTACATATATTACAAATAATAAAGATCAATAATAATAGTTTATAAAAGAAATAATAATGATACTTACAAATTATTGTTGTCGATAACTGATTGGGTAGTATGTGGTCGGAGGCTAAGCTGGAGGGGGTAGTATATACTGTAGATGATACCATGCATAGTGTAGTTGTGGACTGAAGACTGTGTCTCCTGGTGGACGGAGAACTAAGATCTCACGTCCATTGTTCCACAGTTGCACCTTCTCCCTATAGTGATGTAACCAATCCTCAACAACATGATCCCTCCCATCTATCCTACTAAGGTGTGGCAAGGAAAGAGTAGGTTGTACTTGAACAAAGCCGAATTGTCCAAGTATTCTATGTGGGAGGTGCCACTCTACTACTGTGTAGCACACTAGAGGCACTCGGGCCAACCAAATATCACGACCCTCTCGACACAATGTTGGAAGTCTCTCTAGAATATCCTCAGTGTAAGGAGTTAACTATATCTGCTATTTAAAAAAATACAACATTTATCATATAAAAAGGAGTAAACTGCATAAAAAATACATGTTAGTAGCAATAAATTATACCTGAGAGGGAAAAATCTGGTCAAATATAGAATCGTAAAATTAGATCGATCCTCTCATAGTATCACTCCTTTGAATAAAAGTAGGCCACCTATTAAATAAATTGACAACCCAAATTTAGATAAACATTACAAAATATTCAGACAAATGTATAAAGAATTTGTGTAAATTTTTACATTTAACCCAAGGAAACATCTTCTGCGCACTCCCCCCAGTTCATAACAAGTAAACCTGGGTGTCCAATTCCTAACCTCTCTCAACACCACATCTGCAGTAGACATACACAACCATACAAGTGGACAATTTTCTTAGAACAGGTGGTAGCCTTTTACAACTCCCTATACAAGTATGCTAGAGTTTTAGCACTCTAAGATAGATTGTTACATTTTGCAAAGTCAGCCACAAGTGGGAGGTACCGTACATGAACTCTATCCCCGATACTATCTGGAGTAAGGTAACTACCTAAAAAGTTTAGGAGATAAGCTCTAGTATACCTTATCCTCATTTGTCTTTGTTGTTCTTCATCTCCGAAGGTGAAATCCATCCCACTAAAGGTCTCACGCAACTACCCAAGATGAATATGCCCCTTAGACATCCCATCTGGTGTAGCTCTCAAGAAACTCTCACAAAGGTGAGGCCATGAAGAAAATTGCCCCTCATTTGTGCCTAAAGGATATGAAGCTATAACCGATGGGCCATTAATCTTAAGACCTGAAATAACTACAACATCTTGTAGCGTGACACTCATCTCAAAATAGGGAAACCTAAAAGTGTTGCTAGATTTGTCCCACCGGTTAACTAGGATAGTGATTAAATTAGGATCAAGGTGGATAGGTTGTAGCTTATGAACAAGCCAAAAACCAGCCAAAGAAATATTTTGCAAAACACCTGCGTCAGTAATAGGCCAAAGTGACAACATGAAGTGGTGTTGGGAGAGTCAGAATGATACTTATCTAGGAGACATATCTATAAAAAAAAATGCAAATATTACATTTAATGAAAAATGCAAGCATTAGATTAAATGAAAATTACAATATTTTCTTAAATGAAAAGTGCAAGAATTAGATTCAATGAAAAGTGCAAGCATTACATTAAATGCAAAGTACAAACATTACATAACTTTATCAAACGAAAATGCAAACGTTACATGACTTGAACAAACTGATATAAGAACATTACATGACTTGAACAAACTGAAATAAGAACATTACATGACTTGAACAAATGGAAATACAAACATTACATGACTTGAACAAACTGAAATAAGAACATTACAAGACTTGAACAAACTGAATAAGAACATTGCATGACTTCACATTACATTAGGACAAGTGCATCTATCATGGTCCCTTCTGCCACACTTATGACAATGATATGTATATTGATTTGGATCCACATTCATAGTTGAAGGCCTTGTATTTTTCTTTGGTCTTCCAGCGTGCCTTCGTTTCATAGGGGGTAATAAGGGATAAATACCTATGCTTTCATCAAATGGAGGTCAATACCTCTTGTCGGCAATACCACATAATTCAGTTTTGTATGTGTTCAAATAAGAATCATTTGTCAAGTATGGGCTCACAAGTCTGTAACAATCGTAATTGACAGTTCCCGCAGCTACCCAAACATGACAAGATGGAAAATGTCATTGTTGTGGAAAACCACAACTGTATTCACTGGCACCATTTGGACGCACTTTGACTTCAAATTTATATCTGTCCATGTCATCAACAAGCCATTCATCATTAAAAAGCTTGTTATGAAGCCTCAGGGGCCAATTATATTCCATAATCTGACGACCATATGTTTCATTACGCCTATCCAACCACATTGTAACAGAGCGATAATATGTGCCAACAATTAGTGCTTGTATTGGTAAACCCGTAACACCTTTTATTAATCCATTTAAGCCTTCAACATGATTACTAGACCATGACCCATTCATGTAACCTCTGTCATATGTGAGAGACCACTGTACTAGATTTTGGGCTATCAAATACTCCTTAGTAGCTAGTTCTATGGTTTCTATATCAACCATTAGACGATCAAATTTAGGTTTAGTAGTTATGGATCCCACTTTCCACAAAAGTTCCTTTAACTCATGTGACTTGAACTTTTTATGGAAGTTCTCACAAATACGTTGAAGACAATAACGATGTTGAGCCTAGTCAAATTTTGACTTAAGTGCTGGAAAAATGCTACTCATGCGATCAGAAAGAATACACAGATCTATATGACGTGGAATGATTTGAATACAAGTTTGTAGAGAACCAAAGAACCACTCCCATGAGTCCTTATTTTCTGCCTCGAAAATAGTAAAAGTGAGTGGAAATAGACCATTATCAGCATCTATGCCACATGTAACGAGAAGTGTGCCATAATATTTTTCGGTTAGAAATGTGTCATCAACAGTAAGAGCAGGCCTGCAATAGACCCAAACCCTCACAGCTGGGCGAAATGCCTAAAACACCCACTTGAATCTACGAGTGCCTTGAGTTTGAAGGGTATAATCATCCACAAGGTGGGAATATGTAGTTCTTGAAATATATTGTGATAGAGATATCATAAACGTTAACAAATTATGATATGATGATTCCCAATCTCCAAATAATTTATAGACAACCTTCCTCCACACTAGAAATGCCTTCTTATATGATATTTGAAGGTTTAGTTCAACATTCACCTTATCACAAATTTCTCATGTGGACATATCCAATCATGACATTAGGATTGACATTATCATACGAGAAATATAACATGATGTGCATTGGTGATGGTCCTGATTCAAAATAGTTAGTTGACAATTGTGGCTCCCACTATAAAGTTTCATCTTCCAAATGCCACTTGCTCTTTTGGACTGGCAAGTGACCAAACTCCAAGGACATCATTGGTCATGGATACAATCGAATTTGATAAATCGATTATTTGAGCGTTGTGTACAATATTGGACATTATTTTGAACTGACCATTTTTGAATCGTCTCAATCATAATAGCTTTGGATGCAAATAAAGCACCCTCATAAATTTTAGTGCTGGAAGGGTTGTAATTGAGACAAACTTCCTGACAAAAATCTTCCACCCATTCATCATCTTGAAAAGTTTCAATAGTTGGTGATAACACTTTATTTTAGGCACTTTTTGTATACATTTTATGCCTTCCTAGCATATCTTTTGCTAACTTTCCCCACTATTTTAGAATCTTATGTTAAATACTTCACTTACACATTCTGCCCTTGATTTCAGGTACATATTTAGCCTTGGTTGCGGCCATCACCTCGACTACAACCCATTCATCCAACATGGACCATCTCATCACGGTCGAGGTCTCCTAGTTCACCCTAATGCCTTGCGCTCACAGTCAATTTGCACTCAAGCTCTTTGGGACCGCGACCAACCTGAAGACCGCGACCTCGAATTCTTCAAAGAAAGGCACACCTCGACCTCAACCACGGTCCTATAGAAAGTCACAGAAACCAGGCCGCGATTGAGAAGGTGGTCTGCTAGACCACGACCGAGGGGGGTTGCTAAACTAACCTCAATCGCGACCCTCACCCAAGGAGGTAGCCAACTAGATTGTGACCAAGGCAAGGGTTAAAGTGACCTTGACTGAGGAAAGAATAGAAATAAGGCCTCAGCCGCGATCAAGCTTTATCTAAGACCAGACCTCAATCGTGGTCGAGGGGTTACACTAGTACATAACCGACCTTTAGTGTCGGTTTCTAAGTGACACCTATGTGGGCGACGTTAAAAGCCCAACCGTTATGCGTCAGTTCCAAAACCGACGTCAAAACCCTTCGCGCGCTGCCGAAAAATGTGCCAGTAGGGGACTATAGGCGTCAGTTATTAGATAAGAAACTGACACCATATACCTTCGCACCACATAAAGGGTGCCATCTGGGGCACTATCAGCATTGGTTTATTAGTAATAACCGATGCCATATCACCCCCAGCACGACCGTGGTGTCTGGCCCGCTGCAACGGCCGTGCTGGCCAGCACGGCCGTGGTGTCTGGTCCGCTGCCACGGTCGTGCTGGCCATCACGGCCGTGGTGTCTGGCCCACTCCCACGGCCGTGGTGTCTGGCCTCATATAGGTGTCAATTATTAGCTAAGAAACCGATGCCATATACCCCAGTACGACCATGGTGTTAAGGCAATAGACGTCAGTTACGAGTAGGGAAACTGACACTGTAACTATGTGACGTCAGTTTTATACAAATAATCGACGCCTATTGTTTTTTTTTCTGTCAGTCTGCAGACCTGCTGTGGCTGGTCGCAGGATGAGAAACCTGCAGTTCAGTTATGAACTGTAGGTTTTACGACATCCATTGATATCAGCCAACAACAGGCCAAAAACCTACAAAATTAACAACAAAAATATTCACACATTTAGCAACCTGTAGTTCCATTTGATTTTCATACATTTAGAAACATTCATGTAGCTAGCAATCTGTAGTTCCATTCATTTTCACATTCACACATGTAGAAACATTCATATAGAAACCAACAGTTTCATTCATTTTCACTCAGACACATGTATGTAGAAACATTCACACATATATTATAATTCAGAAATTCATTTACAAAATATCATTCTTTAGTCATTATTCACTATCAACATCCCAATTATATGTTAAAACCCCCACTACTTGTATGGCTGTTGCCCATTCTTCTCTTACTTCATTTAATTCTCCCGTCGTATAGGGAGCATGTACATCTGGTAAGGCATTTCCTGTAGTGTGGTCAGGTTTAAACACCTGTAAAGAGAATGATGTATATATATAATTAATGAGCTATAAATAAGATTGATATATTTCATATTTTCTAATGAGACTATATAATACCTCAGGAATAGTATCGATGTCCACCGCGGCATATTTGATAATCATGTGCATAAATCGCATCACATAGTATGCACATGCCCATCCATTGTCTTGTGTAGCACACTATAAATTCAAACATACAAAATATTAAAAAATACAACTTATTAAGCATTGTTCACATAAATAATATATACATATATTGCAGTCGGGAACTTACTTTCACATTCTTCCAAATTATTGGCTGGTTCTTTTCATGGGGACCTTTCCTCCAGCCTTTTTGAACTCATCTAAACCCCTACATGTTAATGTAACACAATACATTGCATAATTAAATAGTAATGTAATAACATATGTTAACATATATGAAAATGAAATATTTCTCACCGAAATAATGCCATTTTCATTATGTGTCCATATTTTGAATTCAATTTACTCCCCTTAGGATCTAGATAATAGACAGTGAATGTCTTGGGGACAATAACTAGTAACTCCAAATGCATACCACTAGAGGTAAAAAAGTTAAAAATTAATAACTCAAAATCCACAATAAAAATGTAATTTTCTTAAGTCCAAATTATAATAAGCAAAGTAAACTTACTCTACATTGAATGGAGCTATTATCACCGTCTTCGTATTTTGAGCAAAATTTGTAAAAGCCTCACAACAATATTGTTGAACTGATGGAGGGTCTTTAGCTACTAGACTAATCAAAGATGGAATAAAAAATCCTACATGTTCGAATGCAAAATCTACACATATCTTGTCTCAGTAGCTGCAAAATATGTATTAATTACGCATGCATTAATAAATAAGAAACCAGATCACCAGATCCTACACAAGGTATATGTATGTATAAAGAAGATCTCACCTTATCCATAGCTCTATCATAGATGTATTTAGCCAATCATATCGAAACAACTCCAAAATATCTTGTATAAATAGTTTGCTTTCGTATGATTGACCTACAACATCTGAATCTATAGAAACAGTTATAGGGAAATTTATATCATGTTCGCCTAACCATATTGCCATACCCCTACAGTTAGGACCTAACGGGACAGGTAGGTCCTGTGGAACCCAACTGGGTAATGTAGGAGGTGGAAGTGGATGCCTAGATGTTGTGGGTGTATTCTTTTTAACCTATATATATATATATATATATATATATATATAATTTCAGATCAACTGACATCATATACACACACTAACAATTTAACATAATGTAAATTTACCATACAGTTTCAGTAAAGAGGACATCCTCTTTTAGCCACAATATCACTCCGCCTTCTGCCTCACCAAGCGTTTCACAATCTGGGTGGGCATATGGCAATGGAAGATCCATCCACTTGGAGAATATATGTACCGGGCTCACACGAATCCAACTAGCTGGTAATGGAGACCTGTGAAACATTTCCCTTGGTAGGGATGGGTAAGCTGACGCCTCTGCAACGACATATTCTTTACTTTTTAGACGACATGGCTTCAACCCCTACAAATTTTTGTGTAAAGAATGTTATATACATATATACATATCATCTTTTTTTGAAACGACTACAATTTCATATATACATATCATCTTGAAAACATATCATCTTGAATTAAAAAACTAGTTACTCTGTCATAAAAATACTTACAGCGGATGTGCTAGGTGGTGGGTCTACAAGATTACTCCCAACCTCTGCAGTAGGAGTAGAGAAGGATGCCATAATAGGTACTATCTGCTGAGTGGCAGTCTGAGATGCCTGCCACTTTTTCAATGCTTCTTCGAGTTTCCTATCAACTAGCTTATCTACCTATACATAGATAAAAGAAACATTAGCTTCTAATTATTGAATTCTCTTTTACAGTAACATTATAAAGAAAGAATATGTTACCTCTTCTTGTGAAAGTCCCACTTTTGGGACATGTTTGTGCTGGGATGGCCCAAAAAAAGCTTTGATGCCCACACCAGCGCCTACAGCCCTAACACGTCCAGGATGCTCTGGGTTACCCAGAGAAACTGTCGATTCATCCCTTGTGCCCTCAGGGATGAACTTTCCTTATTTCCTCAGCTCGTGCTGCTCCCGCTAATCACCAAAACAAAAATTTGTAATTATGTAAACACCAAAAATAATCAATATTTGAACGATTGCTGTAAGAGTTGTATTTTACCATTTTTGCATCCGCCTCAGCAGTTGCGGGCTTCCTTATTTCTCCCTTTTTATTTTTCCTCCCAGCTATCCAGACATCATGGTGAGGTAGAGGTGTGCTACCTATAGTAGAGGACTCCTGAGTAGTAGCAGACTGAGTAGTAGCCTCAGACTGTAGTCTTTGGCGAATGCCTGCATACCCCTTTGGACCCATTGTGTGGTCATGCACATTTAGTACACGCCTTGATTTTTGTGCCTCACTAAGGGCCTAGTTAGTATGCACATTAATGATTTGGTTAGTAACAGTAAATGTTAATCTTGAATAGGTGAATACAACATATATTAATGAGATTGGGACTGACGCCTAATACCTTGAATTCATCAGTTTGTCTTGAAGCAACAAACACGTCCCATTCTTCTTTGTCTAGGAAGTTCCACTGTTCAGTGGTTGTCTTCTTCCTCTTGTCACCTTCTTTTATGTATTCTCAGGTGAGATTTGTCCTATAGTTCCTTAGGACTCTCCCACAGCATTGCATCACACATTTACGATGCAGCTTTTCATCCAATTCAAATATACTATGCAAAATAGAATTGCTATTAACTAGTATCCAACAAATTAGTAATCTACAAAATAGAATTACAAATTAATAATAACTCACACATAAATCCTTCCATATTACGTCTTTCTTCTCCTTAGGATCTTTATGCCAAGAATCTATCTTACAACCGCAATGGCTACGAGTAACATACCCAAGATATGAAACAAACAAATTGTGATTCACACCAGATGCATTTCCTACATTATCAAAATCCACAACAAGTTTGGGTCCATTGCCCTTTTACGCTATTAACTTCTTCATCAGAGTGATGCCCCTTCTCTTGTCAACTTTTTGGTGCTACTGATCAAGTGCCTCAAGTGCTTCAGATGGTACATGTGCATCATCAACCTAAAATTTGACAAAATAAACACATTTACAAGATATAACTATAAATGGACATATAGATATAAATATATGATATATTTTTAAAACTTACATTGTGAGGCGGCACATTGATGTCCTCACCCTCACGGTAATCATCAGCACGGTCATCAGGAGAATGCTCAGCCATCTGAAAATTCACATTCACATTGTAAAGTTCACATTGTAAAGTAATTCAAATTGTAAAGCTCACATTGTAAAGTTCACATTCAGATTGTAAAGTAATTCACATTGTAAAGTTCACACTATAAAGTAATTCACATTGTAAAGTTCACATTCACATTGTAAAGTTCACATTCAGAAAAATAAAACATATAAAAAATATAAACATGCCTCTAATATTGTGATTTTTTATCAATTAACAATCCTTCATTGTGATCTTCGCGCACATACAAGTCATCATTAGCTTAAATATTTTCTAGTGTTGGCAACCCAACTGAGAATGGACTGGAGTCATCATACTTATCATAGTACTGTTATTCATCTATAGGTTCTTCAATGAACTGTCTTTTACCATGAAGAACAACCGACCATTTATCATTTGCAGGATCATCGATATAAAATACTTGTTTCGCCTTTGATGCCAATATGAATGGTTCACCCTTCTCGCCAATATTTTCAAAGTTCACTAAAGTGAAATCCAATTCATCCACTATAACTCCTTTGGTGTTATCAACCCAATTACATTTGAAGAGCTGAATTCTGAAATCTATGTAGTCAAACTCCCATATGTCTTCAATGACATCGTAATATGACATTTTAGCTTCACGTGGACTCTTATCCTTTGCACTTGCAAAAAACATAGTTGATGCTTGAAGGGTGACCCCACTGTTTTGGATGACACTCTTATCATCTTTGCACTTTGTGTAATATGTGAATCCATTAATGTCATACCCTTCATAAGACATAATAGTCAATTTTGGTTTAAAGGCGAGGCATTTGATAGTTTCAGTAATATCATCTGGTGTTTGTGATAGTTGATGTAAGAATTTATCTTCAAACCACTTAATAAATGTCTTGTTATGCCTTGTATAATCCCGTTGCACATGACATGACTTTGATTTCGTCACCAGTGATGACTTTCAAGTTGTTACCGCAATGCCTACATGGACAATAGAACCTATCTCCAGGTTGTTTCCTATGTTCCTCAACAAATCTAATAAACTGGTCAAAACCAGAAATAAACTCTGGAGTGCAGCGATTGCGAATGGACATCCATGATCTATCCATTCTATGATCAAAGAGAAAACAAGTATATATTACAACAAGATTAGGGTTAACAGATTAGAGTTTTTGCATGGTTAAAACTTTAGGCCAACAATTACACATGTACCACCTATCCCATTCTTGAACACCTAATCTCACTAGTAAGTGTATAATGTGTATTGGGTTTTCAAGAAAATTTTGGCAGCATTTCCCCGCTGTTCTCTAAGTACATATGTACTTAGAGAACATACAGGGAAATGCTGCCGAAATTTTCTTGAAAACCAAATACACATTATACACTTACGTCCTACATGAGATTAGGTGTTCAAGAATAGTCCCAAACCGGGGACTATCCAAGATTTACTCCTAATGAGTAAATCTTGGACGGGTTTCTAGGCCAACAAATACATGTGTTGTCATTCTTATATATAATAAATGTGTACCGCCTATCCCATTCTTGAAAACCAAATCTCACTAGTAAGTGTATAATGTGTATTTGGTTTTTAAGAAAATTTTGGCAGCATTTCCCCGCTGTTCTCTAAGTACATATGTACTTAGAGAACATACGGGGAAATGCTGCCGCAATTTTCTTGAAAACCAAATACACATTATACACTTACATCCTACGTGAGATTAGGTGTTCAAGAATAGTCCCAAACTGGGGACTATCCAAGATTTACTCCTAATGAGTAAATCTTAGACGGGTTTCTAGGCCAACAAATACATGTATGTTATCATTATAATACCTACAATCCTAGTTTCATCACAATTTTAGGTATCATATAGAGTATGTAGATGTTAGGGTTTCATTATGCAATAGGGATTCATGTAGATGTTAGGGTTTCATCATGCAATAGACTCAACCAGATGTTAGGGTTTCAACATGCAATAGGGATTTCATCATATAATTGATTTAATCACAAATTCATAATTGATTTCATTTGAATATATACCCTCTTATTCTTCCTTCTCCCTCCTTACCAACAACAACTATGGTCGTGTGGGCTGGCACGGCCGTGGTTGTTGTTGGTAAGGAGAGGGAGAAGGAAGAAGAAGAGCAGGAGAACCAGTGATGAAGAAAGGAGGGTCTACTGCTGGTAGCAACGTGGAGACAGAGGCGGCGATGAGCACACCAGTGGCAGGAGACGGCACGAAGGCAGGCGAGCAGAGAAGGAGAGGTGCCGACGTCGAGCAGAGAAGGAGAGGGCACCGGAGGCGAGCAGAGAAGGAGAGGTAGGTGGCGATGGTGGCGAGTAGCTGCAGCAGTAGTAGGCGGCGGTGCAGAGGCAGGCGACAGGTGACGCAGCAGCAGGCGGCGGCGACGCAGTAGGGGTTGGGAATCGTCGGAGCAAAATCGATCTCAATGAAATAGAAGAAAGGGGGAATATCGAGTTCGCTTTGCGTGGGGGCTATTAAGTTACTGAACGGCATAGGATATCCATAACAACCGACACCTTTATTATTAAGTGTCGATTATACAAAGACAACCGACGTCAATTGGACATTCCTTTACCCTAATTTTTTTGGCAGGGACGGCGCGCGCACCCTTATCAGCGTCGATTATTCTAAGAAAACTGACGCCCATATTGTAACTTTTGGCACAAATTTTATCTTCATTCAATGTCGGTTATTAGGTAAAACACCGACATTGTATCTGATACTTTGGTGCAAATTTTTTTTTCTCGAAAAAATTGGATTTCGCGGGCTACTTTAGGCGTCAGTTGCTTTTATTCAACCGACACTGAATGAAAAGTGATACACGTGTCTGGATGGTCTTCAAATATAGACGTCGGATGCCCTTTGAATGTTAACAGCACCGATTTTACTAAAAAACTGACGCCTCTAAAAGTGACGTTGAACATTGTTTCTATAGTAGTGTTAAGTCGGTGGAGTGTGCCTATAAATAGGCCACCACCCATCTTGTCAAATCATTAGATTGTAGATCAGATCTGATAGTACCACGAAGTGCTGCCACATTCCAGATTCTTCTCCATTCATTCATCCAATCAGTCTTGGATCTCTAAAGGTAGAATCTTAGGAGAGAGAAGACTGAAGTCTCCATCTTCTTTGAGAGAAGAAGACTGCCCATGCCACCGACCCTCTGGATCTCGATCTAAAGAATTACTAAGTTGTATCATGTTCTTCTCTCCTCACCTAGATCTATCACTTCCATATCGCTGTACTTCCCTCGTCACTTCGTGGAGCTTGATGTATCTATCTTCTTGTGATGCTTTTATGCTGCCCGTAAACATGTGTGGCTAAACATATTAACTTGGGTTGGGAGTAGCCACTAAGGCTCTCCCAACATGTATATTGTTTCTCCATTTTGAATATGCATATACTCTTGTCAAGATTATCTCCATGCAGCTGTTTTAATGCTTCACTTGTATGCTTAGCTACCATCGTGTGATGTTTGATTGTTGATATCTCGAGAGAGTAATATCACTTTTATCTTGTGTTATGGAGTAGTATGAATGCATGAGAATGTTGGAATGTTAAAGCTTGAGATCATATGTACTGTTACGTGGCTTTTGTGTAGTCATCTCGAGAGAAAGGTTACCCCTAGACTTAGATCTATCCTTATCTTGAGAGAGAAGGGAATAAACACCATGTACGATTGCTTGTAATCTTGATAGGAGTATACGAGAGGGAGAGATGATGTTGCATGTGGGTGAGAAGTCTTAGTGGGTGAAACCCAATCCAAGTCCCCCCCGCCTCATATCTTTGTTTCCATCTTATTTTGTTATGCTTTGTTCTTCTATTCTTTGGTTATTTGTTTTACTTGGGTTGGAGAACCATTGTTCCCTTGGGAACACCAATTTAACTACCCTTTTTATCCGGAGTATATGAGTGTAAGACCTTGTATGCTTAACATATGTCAACCTTGTCCCTATGGTTCAACCCTGATTACTACATCAAACCCCGTATAATAGTTGTGTGGGCTTAAGTTCCGGGTTACTTTCTTGAAATTTTAACTACTCTAGATCTGCTCTTTTTTGGTCGTGTGATTTAGGCCAGTCAGTTAGTATCAATGTGATTGTGTCGGGGCCATTCTCTATCAAATATGGATGGAACGAAACTCAATGTTGTTATAGAGTCAGGGAATGGATGTTGATACCCATCATTAATTTCAGTCAATGAGTCACCATATAGATCACTATTATCATCACCTTCTTGATCACTATTATAATCACCTTTTTGTTCAAAATTTTGTTCTCCCTCCTCAACCTCAAGACCAATATTCTCAATAGTAGGATTTTGAGAGAATTTAGGTGGTTGATTCCATTCATCAGTTACATTATTGTTCATTTAGTGAAATTGATTCAATAGAATCATGTAACTAGAATGTTGGTGGAAAGATATTTTTGCAAGAAACACATCAATATAGGCATTAGATGAAAGTGAGAACAAAGTTATATATGCATCATCATCGTCAACTTGTATGATCATATGATCTTCTCTAGGGAAAAGATATGATATATTGATAGAGAAGGATTGATGTCAAGTGTTGTACAGATATATGATTTTAGTTCAAATAGGGTATTAATAAGTGAAATATTAATGGGTCTAACATATTGACTAGAATAAGACCCATCGGAGAGAAATTCACAATCATATCAAAGCTTGACAATTCATGAATGTGTACTAGATGCTATGTTCCTATCATTATAAAACAAATAAACTTAATTGGAATAGTAATTCAGATTTAAGAATAGTAAATTAACTTAATTGGAACAATAATGTCTTTTTTAGACCAATAATTAATATTTTAGAACAATAACGCCATTTTTAGAATAGTAATTCAGATTTGGGAACAATAATTTGGAATTTGAAATTAAATACTAAGAATAAAATTATTTCAAACTAAATAGTAAGAATGTCATTTTCATTGATAACATTTACTTCAAATGTCATTTTCTATAACATTATTTAACAATTTGGAATTAAACAGTAGCAATACAATTATTTCATTTTTAATATTACAAAGTAGTTTTAGGTTCAAAATTTTGAATTAAATAATAGTAATACAATTATTTCATTTTTAATATTGCATAGTAGTTTTATGTTCGAAATTTTGAATATAAGAATGTAGTAGAGAAAATATCTTAAGTGGTGAGGTCTCCCTTATGAATTAGAATACCAGACCAGAAAAACAAGAGAAGTAGAATCTTGGCCAGAGAGAGAAAGAAGATGAGAAGAATAGCGCTAGAAATCAACTCCAAGCTCCGCTCAAAATCAGCAACAAGTAGAATCTCGACCAGAGAACTCCAAAGCAATGGGGAGTAGAGTAGAAGTGAAGAAATGGAGGTAATGTGTGTGTTTGGGGGGTTGATTTAGTCTCCTAAATATAGGAGAGCAATACGTCCCCATTGGGGATGTATTTCCCCCACGTGGCACTGCCACGCCCCCAGCGGCTAGCCGTTGGGGGCAATAGTCGGGTGTTGTATGGCAGCAATACTCCCCCAAGGGAGATGCATTGCCCCGCTAGTCGTTGGGGCGTCTCAACGCCGACACATTGGTCCAAAAGTAGGGAAATACGTCCTGACTCGGGATGTATTGCTCTACGGGAGGACCAATGCATCCGGCTCAGAGACGCATTGCTCTCTCGTAGAGTAATACGTCATGCTTCCCTACGTATTGGCTCCATAGTAGGGCAATGCATCCTGATCCGGGACATATTTCTCTACCGCTAGGCAATGCATCACCCGCCGAGATGTATTGCCCTCGGACAGAGCAGTACGTCTCCAATGGGGACATATTCTCCTGCAAATGTGCCATTTTGAGAATTAAGATGAAGAACCTGCCATTCTGGGCATTAAAATGGCTAAACGTGCCATTTTGGTTTTATGGCCCTGAACCTATTGGTGAAGTTTTTGACCCAAATTGTGGTTAGTTGGATGTCTTGTCTAGCCACCGCCTCATATTGAGCAGTCGTCTCTGACGATGAATGTTAGTTCCCCATTGATCCTGGACCCTTCGATGAACTGTATACTCATTCACATGATAGATGATTCTTCCTTGTATGCTTTGTTGGTATGTATGCCCTGAGATCCAATCATGAGATGATTGGTGGGATACATTAAGATTGATTTGATAAACATCAAAGGAAAGCTTCCAATTCTTTCTGGTTCAGTCATATGAGATAATGATATAACAGATTGAATGTCTAGAGAATGGCAATACTCAATGACGTATGCTTTCAGGTTAAGGACCTGAACGATGAGATCATACGGATTCTAAGAGTTTGTACATTCTTATTATGTCCCTATTCAGATGTCATTGTGGAAGATAGATAGACAACAATGACACACAAGACTATATTGTGGTGTTGGTTGATGACAGAATCTCGTTAGTCATGATATGGAGATATCAAATCAAACACATAGGTGCTTGTTAGAGAACAAGTTTACCGGACAGACCCACTATGAGTTTGATACATGAAACCATGACATGGTAGTCACAGTCATTTCTCACAGTTATGGTGGTGAGTGTGATTCTTTGACCTGAAATCACTACACTTAACACATGTCGTTGGGTACACTTTGACATCATCAAACACAATCTTGAAACATGGGTTGTTATAAAGGTGATGATTGGGTGGCTTTGACACATGGGGCTTTTGAGGGGTGAGTGATAGATACGGGATTTGTCCCTGCTTAGGGAGTTTGATATCGATGGCCACTTGATGAGTATGATTGAGATAGGTGTGCACGCATGTGTGAATCAGTATGTGATATTGATGTCATACATATCTCCTCCAATCTACTCTGAGATCAAGAAAGTGAATGAGCGTTGACAGGATGACTGATCCATGCCTTGAGTTCATTCGGGATATCAGTGACAAAGGAATTATACATTCACTATAACACCATTCACGGATTGTAGGATTGAAAGTTGTTCTCCAACTTTCCTTTTCACTTGGGGAGAATTGATGTAACATCCTTGACCTGGGTTATGTGTTAACCCTAGATGTTTTGCCTAATAAGGTTGAGTATATACTTAATCTAATCTTGGGAAAAGTAATTAGGGCTCATGAGAAACTTATGTTTCAATTTGGTCCTGTTTGAACAATGTTGAAGCAATGTTTGCTTATTTTGGACTAAAGTGCAAATTACCCATAATTGAGGGGTTAAATTGCAAATTTTGCATGATAATATGTTCCTATAATGTTGAGACATAATAATAATGAATATGATGTAGTGGTATGGTTTTCACAAGCTTGGGCACCAAGATTAAGCTTGTAAAGCAATCCTTGTGCATTAAAACCTAGTTTTGGTGTAATGTGCAATTTACCCAAAACCTAGGGTTCAATATGCAAATTACCACTTCAATAAGGTCCCTAATATTTCTTGTCATCATGTAGAGCAAAGAAAATGAGAGGGGCGCCTCATTTGAATTAAGTTGGAGAAGAGAGAATCTTGATATTAAAATAATCAAGATTTAATCCTAAGTGAAACCCTAATTTATTATTTTTTTTTTGGATATGAAAGGGCCATTAGCCCCCCCCCCTCCCCAAACAGGTGCCAGAGCCCGGATGACCCAAGAGGTTGTAAATACGCTGTGGAACGGCAGGTTTCGAACCCGGGACCCCCGGGGGGGCCAAGCCGTGCCTAACCAACTGAGCCACAACGGCCGGGTAAAAACCCTAATTTAATATAGGGCAAAAATGAATGTATTAATTAAAGGGCCTTCAACCTAAATTAAAATGGTTGGATTAAGATGTGTGTGTATTAGTTTAAATCCTTGCAAAGGCACGATCATATTCTAAGGAGGTGAAATCCCACTCACCATTATTATAAGGAAAAGAATTTCCATTCACATATGGATATTCTTATTATAAGGGTTAAGGTGCTTAATTTCGTTTCCCTTAATTCATGGATAATGGAAGGGATATCAGTGGGCATAGATATTCCCTTGCATTCAAGAAATCAAGGGGGAAGTGGTGGAAACAATTTTGGAATTAAAAGACTTTTATAAAGTATTTTCTCTCTCATCAATTTTCTTATAAAAGTACCTTTTCCAAGCCAAAACAAAGGCTTTTTTGGATTCCTTTCTTTCCCCTTGCTTGGAAAATGACTAAGGAGCTGTGGAGGATCAGGAGGACGACCCCCAACCTGTTGGTAAGGTTCTTGACCTCATTTCACCTTGAATCCATGGTGAAAATCGAAAATCAATGCATTAATTCTTCATATCTCGATCCCCTCTTCAATTCTAACCAATTCTTTTCACTCAAAGGTTGAGGACGACCCTTTGAATAGTGAAAAGAGTTGCATACACCATTTTTTCCGTGAGCTTGGAGCTTTGGAGCTCAATTGGAGGCAGGTTTTATAACTTGAACCCTTAATTTTATTATTGCAATCAATTTCTTATCAATTGGTGATCATTTCTACACTTCCGAAATTAAGTTTGGTTGATTGGTGCAATTTCCATGGAAATCATAGAAGATTTCGTGAGTTTGGAGCTTGATGATGATGACATCATCATAAGCACACACCTCCCAAAATATCTAGGGCAAACGGTTTCAATGTTGAGTCCAAACGATTTCACCAAACCGTTTGGTGACCAAACAGTTTGCAAACCATTTGGTGACCAAACAGTTTGCAAACCATTTGGTGGTTTGAGTTCCAAGACCGTTTGGGATGGTTGAACATTTGAAATGGTTGAAAGTTTGAAGATATATGTTGTGGTACTTGGATCCTGATCCAATGGTTCCAATTGGTTGACCTGGATGGATTCAAATGTGATTGATTACTTATTGCAAACTCTAATCGGCTAGGTGCTGATTTTGAAATTGATTGAGATGATGTTTTGGGTTGATTGACCCAAACGGTTTCAAAACCATTTGGGAATCACCCAAACGGTCTCAAGACCGTTTGGGGGTCACCCAAGACTGTTTGGAGGTCTAGGGTTAAGCATGTCTAAGTGTTTGAAGGTCCAAAGGTACCAAATTGAATTGCAACTAAGTGCTGATTTGATAATTAATCCAATGGTCCAAAACCCTAATTGGATGTCATGGTTTTTTATGATGGAATGGGAAAATGGTCTCAAGACTGTTTGGAGATCAACCAAATGGTCTCAATACCATTTGGTGGTCATCCAAGACCATTTGAGGTCAGGTCATATCATGTGATGATGATAGATCATTGATTTCAATTGATTTGATTCCACAATGTCAACCATTGATGGATCCTCGATTTCAAACCCTAAGTGATGGTTTCTTGAATATCAAACCTAGTTCAATTGGGTTCAAAACCCTAAATTTAAGGTCTAATTGAATGGTGATTCAGTGGTCCAATTGATGAATACTTTAGTGGTTCAATTTATAATTGGTCCATAGATTGAAACATTGAGTCGATTGAGTGTTGAAGTGCCTTTTTGGTCCATGTGGTTTTGAGAAGGTTTGGACCAAACGGTCTCAATACCGTTTGGGTCCAAACGTTCTCAAGACCATTTGTGACCAAATGGTCTCAAGACCGTTTGGGACCAAACGATCTCAAACCGTTTGGAGACCCAAAGTGCAAACGGTTTCAATATCTACTTTGTCCAATTGGTTTTCAACCAATTGATGTATGAGAACCAAGATAATTGAGGGTCTAAGTAATTAACTTTGTGAAGATCAACATGGTTAATCCATTTGAATATCTCATGTAATTAAATGTCCAATATGGTGAACCTATTTAGATACTTAATGCAATTGAAGATTTCAATGGTTAACCCAATTGATCACTTTGTGGAATTGAAAGTTTAATGGGTCAATTCTTTTGAATCCCTTATATAATTGATGGTTTAATTGATTAGACCATTTGTACATCTAATATGAACAAAGGTCAATCAGCTATGTGATTATTAAAGATGTAGACCCATGATGATTGTGAAGGTTAACCCTAGCTATGTGTACTCAAGGGAAGAGTTGACATAGATTAATCTTGGATTAGTTAACATCCTAAAGAGTATGAGAGAGAGAATGAGAGAGATGAATGCTTATATAATTAAGCCCTAATTCTCTCATTATGAGTAAACTATGTGATAAGGGTTGATCCATAATAATGAGATCATGAAACCCTAATCAATGAGCCCTAACCCTAATTAGAGCAATGCTATGTGTGAAACCCTAATTAGAGCAATGCTATGTGTGAAACTCTAATTAGAGAAATACTATGTGTGAAACCCTAATTAGAGAAATGCTATGTGTGAAACCCTAATTAGAGTAATGCTATGTGTGAAACCCTAATTAGAGAAATGTTATGTGTGAAACTCTAATTAGAGCAATGCTATGTGTGAAACCCTAATTAGAGAAATGCTATGTGTGAAACCCTAATTAGAGAAATGATATGTGTGAAACCCTAATTAGAACAAAGCTATGTGTGAAACCCTAATCTAGGGTAAAACTGAGTGTTGTCATAAATCCAGGGTGATGATGTAACCCTAACTGAGTATAACAATGAAGGAAACCCTAATTTAATGGGAATTGTACATCCTAACCCTAATTTGGATATGAGGTAAGAGAAACTTTACTTGGATGTGAATAGAAAACCTTAATCCCTAAAATGGGGTAAGGTGCATGAAACCCTAATATAGGGTAGTGCCACTAATCCTATGTGAAGACCTAGCACTGGGTGATGTGTTGTGAAATCTTAGTTTCACATAATACTAGGTGAATCCTTGATATAGAAGGATGATTATATGAAACTCTATTGAAGAGTATTACTATGTGAAATGCATAAATGTATGGAATATTCTATGTGAATCCTCAAATTATTAATATGGAGAATACTATTCTTTATTAAGCTAAAGGGGTTGGATTATGGCAGCCGTGGTGGTGTAAAACAGTTATGGTGATCTTCTGTAGAACGACCGTGCAAGGTAGCATAGATGTGGTGGCTTTCCCTTTCACGACCGTTCTTGACTACACGGTGATGCGATGATTTTGAATCGCATTTATAGACCTTTTTCATATGTGTTTTGTGCTCTAATTACTCATTTTTATGGATAATATTGCATAATTCACTCATTTCGGTCTTTGCCATCATTCTATGTCAAATCCCCTTTGTTTTACCAGTTTGAGCATTATTTATCATATTATCTTAATATGTGTGGATTTACTTGGTCTTATTTTGGAATTTCAGGAAAAACAAGTATCTGCTTCCGTCGATACCATCGACGGAAGTCGATGCCATCGACCAAGCCACAAAGTGCCAGCCGAAAGGAGCAGCACAGAGTCGATACCATCGACAAGAGTCGATGCCATCGACACATGGAGAGCTACAACGTCGCTAAACGACAACAACTGACGCTAAAGAGATTCGATACCATCGACCCAAGTCGATGGTATCGAGATGACCACAGGCGCTCAGACTAAAAGAAAGGAAAGCTGCCGCTAATCCGCTGGGTCGATACCATCGACCCGAGTCGATGGTATCGACGCCGACAGATATGCGTTGGATCTGTTTTGATCTCAATCGGACGGCTGTTGTTATTTGACGACCTAATTAGGGACTTATACCTAATGATGGCCGCCCGGACGGAGGGGGATCTGAATTGGGATTGCACGAGTGCCGAGGAAGGAGAGAAAGGAGAACGGAGGCCAGAAGCTCATCCCGGGTGATTCGGACGCTGCCGAAGACGATTTCCACCACCGACAGGCGGGGAAGCTCGTGTTCTATGCCAAGGATCTACCGGTTCTTCTCCGTTCAGGGGTTTTCCCACTTGTTTCACGTTTTTCTTACGAAATTCCCCATTTCTACCATGTATTCGTGTGAGATGAACATGAGAGGCTAAAACCCTCAATCTTTAGGACCGGGAGTAGCCCGGGAATACATTGTATGACATTTTTATATTGATAATTCATATTTTCTCTCTCAAATCCGTGGTATAGATTCGCTTTCTCCATTTCTATTGTTATGCTTGATCACCATAATAATAATTTAATGCCCTTAATCACTTCGACAGAAGGATTAACAGTTGAAAAGAGATGAAATCTACATTAATTAATAAAACCCTTGACAAAGGAGTTGTAAAATTAATGGTGGGAACTGAGGGACCGTTTATAATGCACTTAGTTTAGGGGAATGATTACTACGACGGTGGAATCAACCTAAACCTAAGTAGTGACTTACACCACGACAGTGGGTAATTCTGTATTCAGGCCACTACCCGGATAGAGAGAGAAGTGTGAGGAATTATATGAAACCTAATACAATGTTGACCCGCGGTGAAACCGCCATCCTAAAGACATCCCTTTGAATTGATTAAATTAACCTTTAATCGATTGTTTTCTTTGTTTGATTTTATTTTCTTTTAATTTCAACAACAAAACCTTACTTTGTTAATCGACCTAGCTGATTGCGATTAGTTAGTAGAAGTCTCCAATAATTCACGTATCCCTGAGTTCGACTCGGGCCTCACAAGGCCTATACTACTCGACGCGTATACTTGCGTTTAAGCGCGTAGTAAAAAAGACGTCAAGTTTTTGGCGCCGTTGCCGGGGATACGGCAAATTATTGGCACTTTGAGTGCTAAGAGCGGCCACTCTAGGCCACATTTTTTTTATTTGTTTGAAACAATTTTAAATATTCTTAAATTTCTCTATAATTGTGTTTACTCGTTCAAAGCGTAGTACTTAATCCCGATCTTCTTATTTCAGGTACTTTGCATGGTGCATACACGTAGCACAGACTACGCGAATCGCACACCTGAGGTTCCATCTCCGGGACCAGAGGACGAGGACTACTACGAGCAAGAGCACCAAAGCTACATAGATTCTGAATCTGAGCAAGAGCAAGCAGAAGAAATGGCCGAACCACAGACGATATGGGAGAAGATCAAAGCCTCTTCTTCATCAGCTTCAAAGGGGCCTATAAAGAAGCAGGCAGTCAACATACCAACATATAAGATTGATCCGGCATTGATCAACTTGGTAAAATCAAATGCATTTCACGGTCTGAAGAATGACGACCCAGTTGCACACATCAGCCAGTTCGTGGAGAACTGTGACATGGTGAAGATCGACTGATTCCCACAAGATGCTTTGTACCTCAAGCTATTCCCAAGTTCCTTGGCAGGAGCAGCAAGAGAGTGGCTCCATAACCTCGATGACGAATTTGTTCAGTCTTGGGATCATATGGTGGAAGTTTTCTTCGAGAGGTTTTTCCCTCCTGAGAAGACCAACGACATGATTAGGAAGATTCACAATTTCACCCAACAGGTGGGTGAGACATATTCTGAGACCTGGGAGCGATTCCAGGTTATGTTGAGGAGGTGCCCACATCATGGGCTGGACAGGGAAACACAAGTTAAAATCTTTTATTTTGCTCTCTCCGAGCACGATAGAAGTAATCTTGATTCAGCCAGATCCGGATTCTTTCTGAATAATACGGATACCAGATGTTGGGAGATACTAAAGAACATGGCTAGGAAACTGTCATGGGGCGATAGAGGTGCAGTGGAACATGTCAAGGCTGCTGGTGAATCCAGAATAGTTAGGGAGCTGAACCATAAGTTAGATCTTCTAGCTAAGAAACTGCTAACTAAGGAAGATGCATCTGAAGATGAGGAGGCCCAAGTGAAATTCATGCAACAACAGGGCTATAGAAACAATGACTATGCATGGAGGAAGGATAAAAAATTCTCATGGAAGGATCCGAATAATTTTCTGCAGGATCCGGATGCCAAGCCACAGCAGAGAGCTGAGGATAAGAACACCGAATTACTAAGTCAAATGGTACAGCAAAACCAAGAGATGATGGCCATGTTTGGTAAGAAATTACAATCTCAAGGTGATATTCTAACCAAGTTTGGGCAGACGCTCCAAAGCCATGGAGCACAAATGCGGGCATTGGAAACCACCGTGGCACAAATTTCGAGTGAAGTGGCGGCCATCAAGCACGCCAATCAACAGAACCCAACCGAGAATGCAAATGTGGCCCAAGCACACCATCAGGTCAAGTATATGTCTGTGGTAATCAGTGAGGAGGAATCTCAGGTGCAAGAAGCTGTAGAAGAAAGAAAAATGACTTTCAATGTGCATGCGACACTGGCAATACCATATCCACGCACTTACTATGAATTGCCGGGCGGAAACCATTTCTTCATAAAATCACAAAGAGTTGTGAATATTGTATCTCCACCTTGGCAGGAAGAACAAGTGCAAGTTGTTTGTGTACATGTGGAGACATCTACGGCGAGAAAGGAACCACAACAAGCTGTTACTATTGAGGATGTTTCGCCAAAGACCACGTCCGAGGGAGTGATTGAAGCAAGCTTAGGGGAGGTACCCCCGAAAAGCTCTTATGTGCCACCTCATAGGTGTGTTGATGCAGCTGATGTTTCAGATCCGATCAATTCTAAGTCAAAGAAAGAGCATCGTCATTTTAAGAAATTCGTAGAGATATTTCGAAAACTCCACATCAATATTCCATTCGTGGAGATGATCGAGAAAGTACCCGCCTATGGGAGGTTCATCAAGGAAATCATCAATAAGAAGAGGCGGATAAAAGACGATGAAATTTATTGGATGAATGAGACAGTGAGCTCTATGATTCACGGGAGTTCACCAAAGAAGAGAAAGGACCCAGGAGGTTTTTACATACCGTGCTCAATAGGTGGTCAACATTTTCCTAAAGCGCAATGTGATTCTGGCGCTAGCATAAATATCATGCCTTTGGTGACATTTCAAAAGCTGGGGTTAAAAGAAATAAAGAGGTCAGCCGCAACAATTGAATTGGCGGATGGGTCCACCGTGAGACCCTATGGAGTATGTGAAGATGTTCTAGTCAAAGTGGATAGATTCATATTTCCGGTGGACTTTGTCGTTATGGATATGACACCACTCCAAAGCTGTGAAATTCTCCTAGGGAGGCCGTTTCAAGCAACGGCAGATGTCGTGACTGCCTTAGGGAGAGGTACTCTGTCTTTGGGCATTGGAGGAGATCGTGTTGAATTCAAATTACCGAATGATCCTCTAAGTGCAGTTCCCAAGGTGAAAAGATGATGATTGTCACACCGTCTAGCCTAAGACGTTAAATAAGGGCGCTTGTTGGGAGGCAACCCAACCATTGGTACATTAGGATAGTTTAATTCTAGTCATAGATTGCTTTCATTTCGTTCAAATTCTAGTGTAAAGAAGATACCTTGATCCGTTTGTTTAATGTGCAGGCACAGGCAGGGTCGATACCATCGACACACTGGTCGATGGTATCGACATAGGTTCAGGTCGACAGCTGCAAAAATCACTCTGTGTCGATACTATCGACGGTCCCGTCGATGGTATCGACATACCTACAGGCAGATTGCAATATCAAGGTCGATGGTATCGACATGCCAGTCGATACCCTCAAGATCTCTGGAGATTTTCAGAAGAAATCGACTCAGTGGAGTCGATACCATCGACGGGTGTGTCGATGGTATCGACATTTTCAAGTGAAAAAGGCGGCGGCCGGACTCGCGAGGCAATTGCCCTAATCAGCGAGTCGATACCATCGACTTCCGTCGATGGTATCGACGGGCACACAGCAGTGTCGGTGTCAGTTATTCAAGACGGGGTTATTGGTCAAATGAATTCACATCATCCAGAGCAAATCCGGACCCCACGACCTTGGCAGTACCCGCCTCCACCACCATCAGACTGATCTGGTATCTTTGTTCCACTCTTAAGATTGTTTTTGACTATGAGGCCATAGTCGAATTCAAGCTTAGGGGGGTAGCTGGAACAGCTCTATCTTTTCTTTTGTTGTTCTTAGTTTTTTTTTTCTTTGCTTTTTGTTCTTGCATTTTTAGTTTTTGTTTAGGATCCACATCTATCTAGTGTAATCGTGGATGTCGTAAAAGTTGTCATCTCGCTGTGTATTCATGGGAAATTTAAGGGAATTTTAAAATTTTTGTGTCTTTTGGATAGCTTGACTTGGTTGTCCTTGGGGAACTTATCCTATGAAAATGATTGATTATGTCAACTTTAAAACAATATGTCACACCTATACTCCCATTGACTCATGAAAAGTGGATAGTAACGGTTGTGTGAGCCTAACCTAACCAAATGGTAATGAGACCTTAATTGGACGTAAGAGAGAGAATCCTTTGAATCACTACACATGTCAGTAAGGAGGGACACATAATACTCTTCTAAGGTTCAGTCATCTAATCTTGTGATCATTCCACTTCATTCTTCCATAATCCACCTAAGAATTGGAAGTAAAGTACAGTTTTAATTCCTTCTTGTTTGCATAGCATTTAGATAGGAATTGCATTGATATTTTCCATACTTGTGTAGAAAAAGAGAAAAATATAGGGATTCATGCACATTCCTTTTAGGAGCATGCCATGTAGTTGCACTCATCAATCTCATGATTTCCATGCATAAAGTACACCATGTATCTCAATTTCTCTTAAAAAGTGAGCTAAACTGTTCCATACCTTCGAAATATTGCAAAGATTTCCAATCATGAAGAAAACAACCCAATACATGTATCTCTAAGCAATTATGGATATGTGGGCTAAAAGAAAGAAAAAAATTCTGAAAAAAAAGAAAAAAAAAAGAAAAAAAAAGAAAGAGAATTTAGAAGGAAATGGAATAAGAGGGAGAAAGGAACATGATATCACTCGCATTACAGGAAAATTGAGTACATGATGTGGTTTAATTAGATTTCCATCTCATTTTGAGGTGGAAGGTTAGTGCATGCATCATTTCACCCAAATTTAGGCATTAGGGCATTTCTAATGTGCATTTGCATCATTTAGAACATTTTGTTTTATGCATATTGAAACTGTGCAATACTTCCAAGTTCTTCCATGAACCACCCATTTCCATCCACCCGTTGCTCGGATTGGTAGGCCACCGTGAAATTCTCCTCACTAATGATTATCAGGAGAACTGCTTCCATGTAGATGGCAGTTAGGGCGAGCAACGTAGTATAGGTGATCACAAGATGCACCAATGCTGAATCGACGAATTTTATTATGTTAACTGCCTTATGTGATAGTGTTCATCGGTTTTAAGGATAATTTCTCTTATGGATGATTATTGTCGCCTTTAGGGTAATTACTGTTCTGTGGTTAGAAAAGGCCGATTTGAGAATGTTTAGTGGGAGTCACATGGGATGTTTGGTTGGTGTGTTGATTTTTAGTTGACATCTGCAATTCTATTCTAAGGATCAGTTGCTCGAGGGCGAGCAATGTTCTAGCTTAGGGGAGTTTGATGCGATGATTTTGAGTCGCATTTATAGACCTTTTTCATATGTGTTTTGTGCTCTAATTACTCATTTTTATGGATAATATTGCATAATTCACTCATTTCGGTCTTTGCCATCATTCTATGTCAAATCCCCTTTGTTTTACCAGTTTGAGCATTATTTATCATATTATCTTAATTTGTGTGGATTTACTTGGTCTTATTTTGGAATTTCAGGAAAAACAAGTATCTGCTTCCGTCGATACCATCGACGAAAGTCGATGCCATCGACCAAGCCACAAAGTGCCAGCCGAAAGGAGCAGCACAGAGTCGATACCATCGACAAGAGTCGATGCCATCGACACATGGAGAGCTACAGCGTCGCTAAATGACAACAACCGACGCTAAAGAGAGTCGATACCATCGACCCAAGTCGATGGTATCGAGATGACCATAGGCGCTCAAACTAAAAGAAAGGAAAGCTGCCGCTAATCCGCTGGGTCGATACCATCGACCCGAGTCGATGGTATCAACGCCGGAAGATATGTGTTGGATCTGTTTTGATCTCAATCGGACGGCTGTTGTTATTTGACGACCTAATTAGGGACTTATACCTAATGACGACCGCCCGGATGGAGGGGGATCTGAATTGGGATTGCACGAGTGCCGAGGAAGGAGAGAAAGGAGAACGGAGGCCAGAAGCTCATCCCGGGTGATTCGGACGCTGCCGGAGACGATTTCCACCACCGAAAGGCGGGGAAGCTCGTGTTCTACGCCAAGGATCTACCGGTTCTTCTCCGTTCAGGGGTTTTCCCACTTGTTTCACGTTTTTCTTACGAAATTCCCCATTTCTACCATGTATTCGTGTGAGATGAACATGAGAGGCTAAAACCCTCAATCTTTAGGACCGGGAGTAGCCCGAGAATACATTGTATGACATTTTTATATTGATAATTCATATTTTCTCTCTCAAATCCGTGGTATAGATTCGCTTTCTCCATTTCTATTGTTATGCTTGATCACCATAATAATAATTTAATGCCCTTAATCACTTCGACAGAAGGATTAACGGTTGAAAAGAGACGAAATCTACATTAATTAATAAAACCCTTGACAAAGGAGTTGTAAAATTGATGGTGGGAACTGAGGGACCGTTTATAATGCACTTAGTTTAGGGGAATGATTACTATGACGGTGGAATCAACCTAAACCTAAGTAGTGACTTACACTACGACAGTGGGTAATTCTGTATTCAGGCCACTACCCGGATAGAGAGAGAAGTGTGAGGAATTATATGAAACCTAATACAATGTTGACCCGCGGTGAAACCACCATCCTAAAGACATCCCTTTGAATTGATTAAATTAACCTTTAATCGATTGTTTTCTTTGTTTGATTTTTATTTTCTTTTAATTTCAACAACAAAACCTTACTTTGTTAATCGGCCTAGCTGATTGCGATTAGTTAGTAGAAGTCTCTAATAATTCACGTATCCCTGAGTTCGACTCGGGCCTCACAAGGCCTATACTACTCGACGCGTATACTTGCGTTTAAGCGCGTAGTAAAATACACGTCACACGGCCGTGGTGCTCTATGATCAACTTGAATTTGATTTGCATGTGACCTAGTATGGCCGTTTTGTTAGTTCCTAACTTAAGGATGAGTCCATAGTTTTGGCAATGGTTGTATATTCTAAGTGAAGTGACTAATGACCACTACCTTGCATGATGAATGTGATGATCTAGTGCATAAGTATTAGGAAGAGGAATACCCTAATACAAGCTAAGTGAATAAACTCAAGTAAGATGAAGGTGTTGAGGTAAGTGATACATCAAGGTATGATAGATATCACATCCAACACCCCAATACTGGTATACCTTGATGTGTTATAAGTCCAATATAATTGTATGAATGACACATGAGATGTGTCGTATCAATGGTTACATTGATATGTAATGTACTCTGTTGAATGTAGGCTAACATGCCTTATGAAAAGGTTAATCCAAACCTATAAACTATGATGCAATCATATTCTGGCAAAGATGAGAGAGAAACTCATACTTTGTGATTGATAATACATTCAATGATGAATGATGAGAATAAATAAGTAAGATTGAATACTTATGTTATCCATATTGATTCCTTGCTATGTGAACCCTAATATAGGGTAATGCTATGTGAAACCCTAATACAGGGTAATGCTATGTGAAAACCTAATACAGGTACTTCTATGTGAAACCCTAATACAAAGTGATGCTATGTGAAGTCCTAATATAGAGTAATCCTATGTGAAGCTCAAATACAGACTAATGGGTTATGAATGTAATAAGATAACCCTTATTTTCATAGTACTGATATGTAATGGTATCATGATTACTAATCATGTAGATATGTTGAGATTATGAGCATAGCCAGGTATGAGCTATGATGTTCTGTATACTGAAAATGTTCTATAGGCCTTATAAGCCTTCATATGCTTTGTTGCTTAGTGAGAGGTAACCTACAATTAATAAGTCTTATGTGTCACATGATGTGCTAATTATCTTAGATTGTTTATGAGATCTGTGAACTATGTGCAATGCTTTGTGTAGAAAGAATTATAATGTCCTTGGGTCAGATGATATGAAGGTATAAAGTTACCTAATAGTGGAAATAAGTGTTCTATGGTGAGTTATGGGTTCAAATACCCAGATTCTATAATCATGATAAGGAACTTGTTAAGAAGTGGAAATGTACTTGATGAGATGAGGGACTAAGATCCCAACACTTTGTGAAAAGAGTATGGCTACAGGCTATGACTCCCCAATGACAATGCCAGGCATTAGATATATGATCTAAGCCTGAAGAGAGTTAATGTTATGGTAATGATTCTATAGTGAATAAATGTTATACATGTTCTTCATTTTCCTTAAAGGATAAGTGACATGTTGTTCTATCAAATTATAGCTATAATGCTTTTGATAAGAATAATGTTCTAATCTGTTAGACATTAAAATATCTTCTACCAAACAAATATAATTCCTTTGTGTATATTTATCTTCTTAAGCTGCAATAATAATGTTTTTGGCGGAGAGTTATATCTCTCACAAGGGCAATTTACAATTGTCTCACCCCCGTGGGAACCACATTTTTAGGTGGATGCGGACGAGGAGACATAAATCCTTCAGTAGGAGAAGGACAACAACAACAACAACAGGGACAACAATGAAGTCTCAGGTGGAGACACTGGCTATCATGCCTAGTATAGATAGAGTCCTATGTGTCATCTCTATACTCTCAGGTCCTCGGAGTAGTAGTTAGTGCTTTTGAGATTTTGGCTCAGTGCCTCAAGATTTTATACTGCCTGTGTTTAGCTTGACAGGATAGTTAATGCTTGTAATTCTCAAAAGGAGATGATACAAAATATGTACCTGTGAACAAGAATGTAATTATGTTACTTTGATTCTATGTGAGAAAGTTTTCCTTTGATTGATCTTTGATAAAAAGGTTTTAATTTTTAGTGATTTTTGGTAATCCACTGCATAGTGAACGCTTCCGCATTAGTTAATTATGTTTTTGAGAGTTGTATGCCACAATTGATGTGCGACTAGGCACTGATCTTTACTTGTTAAGGCATAAGTGTTATGGACTTTCACTACCAACGTGAAATGGACCTGCATGGTCACACACATAGGATTTAACCTGGAAGAGGAGTTTATCCACAAACAATGTTTAGATTGATTACTAAAGGAGTTTAGTAGTTCAATTAAACACTCAATCAATTGATAGCTCAATATCACAGTGTTCAAGGTGTTGGACCGATTGATTGGAGTATCAGATTGATTGAAACTGTGATTGACTGATTTGCACAAGGTTGTTGCCCCAACCTATTGGCTCATGGGATGAACCGATCGGCTCAGGTTGGTGAACCGGTCGTCTCAAGTTGTGATTCGATCGACTCATGTGTCATAAAATGATCAGCTCAATTGTTGAACCGGTAGATTCGTGTGACCAACCGAGATCGTTTGGAAAGTCAGAAGACTATTTTGCAAATACAATTTGTTTTACTTGTACAAATTTGATTTGGAGAAGGATTAATATTTGATTAATCAGAAACAAATATGAAAGTCAATTTGAGTTGGACCAGGACCAGAAATCGATCGGCTCATCAGTAAACCGATCGGCTCAGGTGTCCCAAACGATCAGTTCAGGTGTGAACCGATCGACTCAGGTCCCCAACCGATCGGTTCATGCTTGAAATGATCGGTTCAGGTGGCACAGTTGGTTGTTTTATGGAAAATCTCAAACCCTTCTACTCCTATTAAATCATGCATTTCCCGGGGTAGAGAACCCTATCCCATGACCCTCCTATATATATATGGGTATTGGGGGCTTCTCAAAAACAACAACTCAGAACACCAATTGCTCTACAAAGTTGTCATTCTCTCTAGTTTTGGTAACCGTGAGAGCATGAGCAAGTGCTACCCGATAAGGGAGGCACAACAAAGGAAAGACAACCACAGAAAAGAAATTGGTGGTAGGAGAGTGTGTTAGTGACTGGTACACCGATAGGAGGGTACGACTCCTTCCGATTCCTTATGCGACAAGGAGATCGGAGTTCCAAGTGGTTCGTGTGGACTACTTTAGAGGCGGGAGACGTCTGTTGCTCGGAGGACAGCAGTCAATCCTGATAGTCCCGGTGAGACCAGGAGATGCACAGACACCATCCAAGACCGGAGGTGAAGACCGTGCAAGACACGAGGTAACGTCTCCGCAAGCCTCGAGACAAGGTATGTCTCCACAAACCATCTTTCCTATTGTATAAACGTTGACGTGATTCCTTTATAGTGGGTTTGGGGAGAAGAATTTTTTTTGTTTCCACTGCCTTCTCTATCTCCCCTAAAACCCAATAGTGGTATTAGAGCCACGTCAACTGCTCTATACTTTAGGATTATTGATATGATCAATTTTGATTTGTCGCCTTTATTTATTGCATACAATGTGAATAAAATTGGCTTTATGCATGTCCAATCCTAAATTCACAAATCCCAATATACATATATGATATGTAATATGAATGCACTCGATACGCGTCACCCTTAAATAAGTTTTGTGGTGGATGTATAGCGTGGTTATGGCCAATAAACCCTATGTATGTGTGCTTGGTTGTATGTGGTTGCTTGCATCTCGGTATGCGCACTGATTCTCCATCTCTTATTCCTGACGTAACTCAAGATAACTCAAGATTTCTTTCCTACCTTTTCTCCCCCCGAATGTAACTCAGGGTTTTCCAATTCAAACGTAAAATAGGATAGATCTATTATTTACTGTTATGTCAAAGAACGGCAGACAAACTGACGAAAACTAAGACGATCAGTTCAAGGAGTGAACTGATCGATTGGCAATCCAGACGACCATTTTGAGGAGCGAGACGAGCGGGTGGCGACCTGAGGATATGCACAACGACCAGGCAAACTAATCGGTTGGAGCCAACCAATCGGCTGGTTGCACCCAGACGACCGGCCAGGACGAGTAGGCCATTCATATGATGAGTTGATCTATTCGGATGGCTATAACACTTCATCATGGACAGGTTGCATATGATGTAGACCTAGATGACTATGATTCCTGTTGGCTCGAGGAATCACATTAGGATGGTCATAATCATCGCTTTTATTATTTCACATGTTTTCTGTGGGATATAGCATGTATATGATACATACTATATATTGTGGTGATTGGATATGTATATGTACCTACAAAACCAAATCCTTCATTAAATATTAAAGTTTTAGATGTCTTCCAAATGTGACACACATGAAAAGCTTAATCGGCCAAGTGTGGGCACACCCTAGCGTGGTGCACCGTCTATCTCGTGGAAGCATGAAGGATGGATATGTGGATCTACCCTAGCAGGGTGCATATTCATCGTGTTGACTATGGGTCAGACTTAACAAGGTGACCTAGATAGGATCTATCACCTTAAGGCATGGAGGTGATCATGGCAAGGAGTTGCATATGACATCTTTCAAGAGTTGCATATGATGCAATTGGCAAAAGTTGCCTACCTGGAAGATCTAAGTTGTGGGTGACAACCCTAGCTGGTCCATGACTTAGAGGATTTCAGGATATTGACCCACTAGAAGATTGTACACTACAATCTTTCAAATTGATGGTGAGGGCTATCAATTTGAACAAAAATAGTGGGAGTGATAATTAATTAAAGTCCTAATTATATCATTAATTTTTCAAATCCATCAAATAAGTCAAAATTGAGTTTTGGACTAAATTGCATATATTTCCTTTTTTAGTACAAATGACAAAAAACAACAATCACTTTTCATTGTGATCGGTCCTTGAAAAGGACAAGCTGAATGGTACTAACTTCCACGACTGGTTTAGGACATTGAGAATTGTTCTCACTCAAGAGAGAAAGCTCTATGTCCTAGATACTCCAATTCCAGAGGAACCTGATCCTATCGCACCAAAGGCAGAAAGGGATGCTTATAAGAAGCATTCTGATGATGCCATTGATGCAAAGTGCTTGATGTTGTGCTCAATAAACCACGAGTTGCAGAGACAACATGAGAATGTGGGTGTCATTGAGATGATTCAGCATCTCAAGAACATGTATCAAGATCAAGCACGACAAGAGAGATATGATGTCTCCAGGGTGTTGTTCAAGTGTGTCATGACAGAAGGAGATCCAGTTGGTCCTCACACGCTCAAGATGATTGGGTATGTGGAGAACCTGACAAGACTAGGATTTCCCCTATGCCAAGAGTTGGCTACTGACGTGATACTACAATCGTTTCCAGAATCCTACAATCAGTTTGTGATGAACTACAACATGAACAACTTTGACAAGACGTTGATAGAGTTGTTGGGCATGTTGAGGATAGCTGAGGTACAGATGAAGAAGGAAAAGCCTAAGTCTATGATGATGATCAGTAGCAAGAAAGGCAAGTCCAAGCATAAGGGCAAGGGCAAGGCTAAGAAAGGTTCTGATGCTAGCCAACAACCCAAGGCGTCTTCATCTCTCAAGGCCAAAGGAGGCGTGACCAAGAGAGGCAATTGCCACCATTGTCAAAAGCTAGGACATTGGAAAAGGAATTGTCCACTGTATCTGGAAGAACTAAAGAAGAAGGAGGCAACAAACGTCTCCACCTGAAGGTGTCATGAAATAATCTTGTAACATTTTTTTGAGGTATATGATACCAAGATATAAAATGTAAAGCACTCAATAAATGGGGCAAGTGTTGCTGCAATAGATAGGAGTACTTTAGTTTATTTTCAGCCTTGAAGGCATGTAATAGAGTTATGAACTGCTATTTCATATTTTCCAATGGATAGAAACACATTATTTTTGCATACTGTATGACAATGATAGCAATTAATAAAGTTGATGTTTCAATTTCAAAAGATATGATCTTATGGAAGTGCCTTATTTATCTTATGGTACTTAGTATGCATAAGATAAAATGATACCTAAAAGTTATTGATAACTCAAACAATCAAATTAGCATATATCATGAGAAATTCATTTCTAGTTTCCATATGATGGATAAGTCTAGACTCTTTTTGGTTAGAGAACCAGTAAGAGACATGAATCTCTTGGACATGACTAATCAATCTTCATTAAGGTAGTAGGAGAATGATTATCCTATTATGTATAATACATGAGATGTATTTACATACCTATTAGAGTTAATGCTAATACTTCAAGTGGTATTTAGAGAAATACCAATATGAATATCTTGAAGTGTTCAAGAATATCATGGATGAAGTACGAATTTGGTAAAGTGTTAATTCTTGATGAGATCAATGAATGAAATACTTGAACCAAATGTTTGAGATCCTTATGAGTGATTATGATAGTGTATCATAGTAAGCTCGTGATTAAGGCATGGTGATGTCTAAATCAAGAAGGAGTCATACTCTAAGGAGTTAGAGGATGATTATCAAATAACTAATTTCTTCTTAAATAAAGAATACCCCACACTAATAACGGACATTAAGAATCACAAAGAGTTGTGAGTTCTTATATCCTTAACAGATACACCTCGATTATCTATGTGATGAGTTGGTCATGTGATGAATCAACTATCTGTATGAATATGAGGAATCAGATTCTGAGTTATGGTTTATGACCATTACATCCTAAATGACTTCCATGTGAACCATAAGGTATGACCTTGATGGTAGCACCCATTGGGATGAAATCCATAAGTGTGAATGAGTCTTAAGCGTTAAGACACATGGATGCCATTTTAAGAAGGATGATGCTTGTTGCAACTTAATGACTAAGAGATTTGGCATATGGATACTAAAACTGCATTCCTGTAAGGAATACAAAAAGGATGTGTGCGTGACACAACCTATAAGGTTTATGAATCCATTAATACAAATAAAGTCTATAAGTTACAATGGACTAATCAATGTGATTGATTGAGTACAAGCAACTCAGAGATGGGATCTTTACTTTGATAATATAGTCAAAGGATTTGACTGATATGACAAAGATAAAGAGAGATCTATGATTTAGTGGGAGCGTATTCACATTCCACATGTTGATGTGAAATGGAAATGTTCTAGAATGGAAATCCAAAGTGGAAACAATCTTTAGGGAAGATAGAGACGTTTCCTATGTGATAGGAATAGAGATCTATAGAGATAGTTTTTGAAAACCTCTTGACCTAAAAAGAGAGAGCATACATTGGCAATCTATACTGAAGGGTTCAGTATGCACAGATTCAGTGGGAGAAAAACTTATCCAAGTTACATGGAGTTAATATCCCAAGAAGAAGTGTCCAATTCTTATGAAGAATGGGAACACTAAGAATATATATGGATCTATCATGTATGTAATTATCCCATTATCTTGCATGTATGGACATAGCAAGAATAAAATGCATTCATCATCTTATATGTAGGACATGACAATATGATGTGCTCATCGTGATAACTCATATGTGGGACATGACGAGTGGATGTCTGTCTAGTTCCAATAAGGGTTACTAGAATACCATAAGAACTTGATAAGTACTTGAGAAGTACTAGTTCTATGAAAATAAGGAAGGATTCACTGTAAAGAGTTACACTGATGCAAACTTCCAAAAAGGACAGAAAATTAATCGCAAAATATATATGGGATATATAAAAGTGAATGTTTGTCGAATAATGGAAACATTCCAATAAAGTTGTTTTAAAAGGAAATGCCGAGTATCCATGTGTTAGAGAACAACAGTGGATACTATATGGATTTAGGAGTTCATAGAGATGAACTTATAGATATTCCAATATTTGATGACAAGTAAGGAGTACTTGGTCATGCAATATGGCTAAAGGTTAGCAAAGGAATACTAGATCACATATCATGGCAACTCCATCTCATACGTGTGACGTACATTGAAGAGATGAGAGACATGAAGTTAATACCGACTTTGGCAAGGTGTTGCCATAATTCACTATGTAAGCACTAGTTCATAGTAACATGTGGGACATGTTTGAAGATCATTAAGAATATGATTCAAGCGAGATTGGCTCGCAGTGCAAGTGGGAGTATGTTGGTATGTATGCCCTGAGAGCCAATCATGGGATGATTGGTGGGATACATTAAGATTGATTTGATAAACATCAAAGGCAAGCTTCCAATTCTTTCTGGTTCAGTCATATGAGATAATGATAGAATAGATTGAATGTCTAGAGAATAGCAGTACTCAATGACTTATGCTTTCAGGTTAAGGACCTAAATGATGAGATCATATGGATGCTAAGAGTTTGTACATTCTTATTATGTCCCTAGTAGGATGTCATTATGGAAGGTAGATAGACAACAATGACACACAAGACTAGATTGTGGTGTTGGTTGATGACAGAATCTCGTTAGTCATGACATGGAGATATCAAACCAAACACATAGGTACTTGTTAGAGAACAAGTTTACTGGACAGACCAACTGTGAGTTTGACACATGGAACCATAACATGGTAGTCACAGTCAGTTCTCACAGTGATGGTGGTGAGTGTGATTCTTTGACCTGAAATCACTACACTCAACACATGTCATTGGGTACACTTTGACATCATCAAACACAATCTTGAAACATGGGTTGTTATAAAGGTGATGATTGGGTGGATTTGACACATGGGGCTTTTGAGGGGTGAGTGATAGATACGGGATTTGTTCCTCCTGGGGGAGTTTGATATCCATGGCCACTTGATGAGTAGGATTGAGATAGGCGTGCACACATGTGTGAATCAGTATGTGACATTGATGTCATACATATCTCCTCCAATCTACTCTCAGATCAAGAAAGTGAATGAACATTGATAGGATGACTGATCCATGCCTTGAGTTCATTTGAGATATCAGTGACAAAGGAATTTTACATTCACTGTAACACCATTCACGGATTGTAGGATTGAAAGTTGTTATCCAACTTTCCTTTTCACTTGGGGAGAACTGATGTGCGTCTAGGCACCGCTCTTTGCTTGTGAAGTCATAAGTGTAATGGACTTTCACTGCCAACGTGAAATTGACATGTAGGGTCACACACATGGGATTTAACCTAGAAGAGGAGTTGATCCACAAATAATGTTTAGATTGATTACTAAAGGAGTTTAGTAGTTCAATTAAACACTCAATCAATTGATAGCTCAGTATCATAGTGTTCAAGGTGTTGGACCAATTGATTGGAGTATCAGATTGATTGAAACTGTGATTGACTGATTTGCACAAATCTGCTGCCCCAACTGATCGACTCATGGGATGAATCGATCGGCTCTGGTTGGTGAACTGATCGGCTCAAGTTGTGAGTCGATCGGCTCATGTGTCATGAAACGATCGGCTCAATTGTTGAACCAGTCAATTCGTGTGACCAACTGAGATTGTTTGGAAAGTCAGAAGACTATTTTGCAAATACAATTTGTTTCACTTGTCACTACAAAAAACTGGGTCATTATAAACGGGAGAGTCCTGTCACAAACCCCTCTCTACATGCCCTGAGAAATAGGGACAGTTGAGGGTCTGGCCCTCACAAATGGTCCGTGAAGAGAACTCACGTGACGAATACCAGTGGCCCTCACGAATATAATTGTCACAGACCAACTGACCCTTAAGAATGTTATATTGAGGGACTATTTAGCCTTCATAAATACATTTTTGAGGGACTATTTAGCCTTCATAAATACATTTTTGAGGGACTATTTAGCCTTCATGAATACATTTTTGAGGGACTTGATGGTCCTGGAGAATATATTTTTGAGGGGCTATGTGGTCATCATGAATGCAATTTTGATGGTCAATCTGGACCTTCATCAATATATTTATGGGGGACTACTGTAAATGATTTGGTTATTGATTATTGAATGATTTATTAAATGTTAATTAATTGTTACTATAGTGAATATCAAATTTTAAATGAAAACTTTGTATACATAACCTCAAGCAATATTTTTATACTAATTCACATGACATCATAAGAAGATTCAACACCAAAATGACACATAAAAATGTTAAATCACCTCAAACCAATTTTTTTTATTGAAGCAAAATATTATCCATACATTGCGTGCTCAACGTTGATATAAATAAAGAGTACATATGGTTTTAAAATTTGAGATTGATGACAATCAACATATCATGCTAGAAACTCTTAAGATCTATAATGTCTCCATATTCCTTCAAATGGTGTTGTGTTCTTCATCAATGCCACGCCTCATACGGTTAGGTACTTGAATATTCTTCTCCTAAAAATGACAAATCATTATATTAATAGAATTTAAAGTTAATACATAAATCATAGTACAAAAAACAACTTACCCTTATATTTCAGTTTTGGTCTACTCCAAGGTGAATTGTCCGTCGAAATCCATCATTAAAAGTAATTCTACCCTATCAATATAAATACAAAAAGGAATCAGAGTGAGTGCGAAGTAGAGATTAATGTAAGTGAACCAACATAGCAGTAACATTTTGATAAACTATTCACTAATGGTAAGGCTTAATTTTTAATTGTAAAAAGTCCTTATAGATGAAGCTGCGTGAGTTAAAATAGAATCTAAAGATAGATTCCAGATCAACAGAACCACAACCTGTGGCGACATGCAAAAAGGACTTATTTCATTTCAGGGCCTTGTTGGTAAGTTCTAGAGTTTTAGTCACAAAGGTTGCAACAACCAAGGTTTTTAGTGGATTGCTATAAATACCAGCCTCAATGTATTTGTCCAGGCATAGTTTTTATTATTGAATTGCTTTTTGGAAAGCAGTCCTTCTCCTACATTGGTCTGCAATATTTTACAAAGCATTGGTGAAAAATCCCGATCTAATGCAATAGTCTTGCACAAATATCCAGCAATACATGCATTCTATAGAAGATTATGGACCTAACAAAGGAAGTTGTAACAATACGTCATTCTACATTAATCAATATGGCAAAGTTTTGTCTTTCCCCAGCTTCCTGCTTATAGAATTATTCTTTTGGACATTTGCTTTGGGAAACAATTAGTAATACTAATTTCCCTTTTTGCATGTCGCCACAGGTTGGGGTGTGTCAACTCTTATTTCCAATCACACATGCATACTACATACTAAAGTTAAATACAATTACAATGTTTATTTGATAAAACAGATGCAACATTTTACAAAATAAACATAAACTTTGATTCATATAATACATGAATCTAATCTTCCAATCTATACAAGTGAACATATTCTAGTAAAGAAATTCCAGTAAATATTATGTGTGCTATTATGCAGTTCAATACATTGTCTATTCAATTACATCCTCAACAAAGCAATCCATTTTTTTATGATCCTGATTGCCCTTTCCCTCATTTTCCCATTCAATATGATGATATGTAGCTATTAATAAACATTTATACTCGTAAAGAAATATACCTAGGCAAGGAGGCACATTTTCTATCAAGCAAACCCTACTGTTCAATATATACAGATATATACGTGCAGACATACATGTATAATATATATATGAATAGAAACGAATTCATAATTAGAGTTGAACTCAACAATGAAAGGGCCACAAACCAATTCAGACCCATATTACAACGCAGAATAATAAGAATAACAAATATATGTTTTTGAACAATTCCCAACAATTTGGAGCAGCATGGACAGCCAAAAGTTAAAAACAAAGTAGATAGAGTTAGCCCATACAGAGAGTGGCCATTCCCAAGGTTATTAATATCAACAGCCCCTTAAGAAAATGACTCCAAAGAAGGGGACAAGCAGGGGACAAGGGCATCTGGAGCAGAAATAGTAGGCAATAACCATATTCATCATCACAATTACTGCCATCTTTAAAGTTCGTGGAGTGTTGGTGCACAAGCAGGTATAAACTAGAGAGTGTTGGTCCACTCAGAAGTAGGCAAAAGATTCACTCTGTTCCTAAGAAAAATCTGGAACGACCACTCTATATTAATTACTCAACTATTAGTTATTTAGATAGTCTAGAAAACAGAGGTTTGATTCAAAGTTTAGACTAAACATGTGCAACTTCTTTAGCACTGACTAAACAAAAGTCACTATAAACTTTGTATCTTAAATATTATGAATTGAGGCTTGACCAAGATATGGCTAAAATGTAGATAAGCTGAAATGAATTACTTACAGGATTTAAACGATGATTTCTTGGTGTGAAAGACACCGATGAAGATGTGGTTGGTGTGTTCTGCATTTGAGGATAACTTTGTCGATTATTACCAGAAGAAGGGGACCAACTTTCAACTGCAGCCTTTAATAAAGTGTACATGTTAATATTCTTATGTGTATGAATATTGAAAATAATCTATAGCTGTAATGAGTTACCTATGGCTGAAAGATCCGTGGATGTCCATTGCCTTGTATGGAAAGCCTGCCTACTCCATTCTCCCTTGAATTTCCTTGTATGGAAAGTCTGCCTACTCCATTCTCCCTTGAATTGCCTTGTATGGAAAGCATGCCTACTCCAGTCTCCCTTGAATTGCTTGAATTGCTTTGTCTAGAAAGTCTTCCTAAGCCATCCCCAGTTGAATTATTTTGGCTGGGAAACATGCCTATATCTGCACCATTACTTGTATTGTCTTGTATGTGAAAAGAACCCACATCCGACCTATTTGTGCCACTTTGCATGTGTAAGACACATGTAGTATTCTGATTGGGGTATTCAGCTGTACAATCAACATTAATACTGCCATCCTATAATAAATACATCAACAATGTCAAAAAAAAATTATATATTACATTGACATAGACAACTGAATCTGAGTTACCTGTGATTGATTGTACCAAGTCATTATTTGGGAGACGGAGTTCTTCAATCCATTTACTGTTTCTTCAAGTTCCTTAAGTTTATCCTGAAATAGAAAACAACTTACAAACATCGATCTAATAGACTAGTTGTAACTAATAGTTCAAGTTTATTTATAATCCAACATACATCCTTTGCATTGCTTTCCTCAAGAAGCATTTCATATCTTAAACGGGCAGCTTTTCCCCTATGTCCTATCTCTTTGTGCCCAATTCCAATACCTCAGATCCTAGCCTTTTTGGAAGGATTTAAAACTTGCAAATAAGCATCACGTGTTAGATTATCAACACTTCTAGGATCTATTTCTTCTTGGTTTGCTACTTGGTTTTCCACAATATGCGAGATTTCAAGCTGTAATTAGAAAGCATCATAAAAGGAAAGCATAAATTGAGATATCTAAGCATATGTAGCTTTGTAGACATCATAGGAAAGCAAATATCCATTTTCTAACCACTTGTGGGCTTTTTTCGTAAACTTTTTCCAAAAATTTGTTAAGATGCACAACAGGTTGATCTTCACTGACCTACACATGATAGATAACATAAAGACAAGTGTCCATTATTATATGTTCAACTCATACTAAGAAAGACAAGTGTCCATTATTAATACCATTTCTGCCCAATAACAACTCCATGGCTTTGATCCTGTGGTATGATCCATCACTTTTTTTGCTCTGTTTGCCTTGTTGATCTCGGAAATTTTCTAAACCACAAGAAACATATAATTAGAAAAAGTAGATAGGTATACATGCAAGTTATATGAAACCATTGTACCTTAGACTTATCGGTTCCCCATTCTTTAACAAGATTTTTAAACTGGTCCATATCTATGGAAGCATTTTTCTCAACTTTCTTCATCATCAATTCTGGTTCAATATTGTACTTTTCGTAGTAATCTTTCTTTACACGTGCCCTCCACACTGTTATCCCTCTACTAATGTGTTCATCAATGTGATTCCATGCATTAGGTTGACTGCCTAAATCGAAGTATTTCTACAAAAACATAGAAAAACATTTGTTGGTCTTTTTATGAAAAAGATTACTTTAGATATAACAATCATACAATTTGTTGGTCTTTTTATGAAAAAGATTACCTCAATAAATGATTTTCTATCTGCAAAAGCTTGTTCTGGTTGTTCGTTCCACTTCAAGTCTAGATGCCATATGTGTGGTTTCCTTGCTAGCATATGACAATAACGATTCAATTTGGCACCATTCTCCCCAATAGCATTTCCTTCATCATCCCATTGGACCTTGTGACGTGGCTGCCCTTGCTTAGGAAGTAGGCTTTTCTCACTTGCAGGCCCACGTCCATACTTCCTATTCTCCTGTTCATCCTCAACAATTTCTTCAACTATTACATCATTTTCAATATTGTTGGACAGTAGAGTAGGTTCATCCTCACAATTTTCTTCAATTGTGGATGGAGGGACAACAATAGGTTGACTGGGTGTGTTGTTACAACTAGATCTAGTGAATCTTCTTCCTACCATCCTTCAATTGACAAGGAAAAAAATTAGATTATTAGTGCAGAAATGTCAGTAAAAAAAGTAGTAGCTACATTTGAAAAACAAATAAATTGCGGAGAATATGAGACACCAACATATGAATATTCAACATTTGAAAAACATATAACTTGTAGAGTACCTTGGTTTCATATCCCAAAAAAGAATAATGATGTCCTACTCGCTGGTATATGAAACAAGACTAAATAAATTGCAAAGAATATGCCATATAGTAACAGTTTGCCAAAAAAATGCAATACAACATATTCCCCAAGTAAATTATTCTAGACTTGCAAACAAAATAGACAGATCAATGAACTAAACATTAGCCCCATCATTCTTTTTTTAGTTCTATCAACAAAAGATCCCTCAGTGTCACTCCTCGTCCAAGACACATCACTAGTTACACCACCATCAGATTGTAAACCAGTCAAACAATTCTCAATAAGAGGTACTTCAGAATAATCTTTAGGAGGATGCTTTAGCACTGTGCACCAATCATCATCATTAGGATCCTTCACATAAAACCATTGCAATGCTTGAGAAGCCAGGATAAACGGTTCCTCCTTTTTTTTTATCCTTGAAGTGTTGATTTGTGTGAACCCATACTCATCAATTCGCAACCGGTTAGAAGTGCTTTCATCATACCAAGAACATCTGAATAACAGAACTTTGATTCTTGGACCATAAGTTAGCTCAATAACGTCCTCTAAGTAGCCATAGTATGTGACTTCAACATTTATAGGATTTTGATCTCTACCACTTGAATAACTTGAAGTGTCAGCACACAAATACACTCCACTATTTTGTGTAGTACATGTACTTTCAATGTGCTTTGAACGGAAATGATATCCATTGACCAAAAATCCTTCATAAGACATTCCCTCAACACAAGGGCCTTGGGATAACCATCTCAAATCATCGCTAATACTGTTCGGCCTAATCTCTCGCATTTGCATTACCTTCATAAAAAAGTAAAACATTAATGTAATCTACACTAACTTGAACAATAAGAGTGACAACAATATTTATGTTTGAGACTTACATGCTCTTTCAACCACTTAGAGAACTCCTTTGCATGTTTTGTTTCTAGGGTCCGTGGGGCAATGTTGGGTTCCATATCTTGAAGAATACACATGTGTTCACTGCTTTATAAGAAGTGTCTAAATTAATGTACAACATATATACAAATATCAACAAGAATTTTAGGACGTAATTAAATCTTACCTTCTGTAAACATCCAATTCCTCTTTATTGAAAAGGACATAACGATGGGCTTGTTCCAAAGTGTGGATGTCGAAATTTCTTGACACTCCAACTCTAATTGGAGATCCATCAACATTATGAGGAATGCGGATCAGTTTTGTCTCAAAATTATGCAAGTACCTACCACAAAATGTCAAACTTTCTTCAGCTAAATAGCCACTAGCAATACAACCATCCGATTTAGCTTTGTTTCTTACATACTTCTTCAATTTCTTCAAGTATCTCTCTATTGGGTACATCCAACTAGTTCAGACAGATCCGGCTTGCCTGGCTTCATAAGCTAAATGAATGGGCAAATGCATCATGATGGTGAAGAAAGAAGGAGGGAAGATTCTCTCCAACTGGCAAAGAGTGACAGCAATTTCTTGTTCCAATTCTTTGAATTCCTCCACATCAATAATGTTAGAGCAAAGCTTGTTGAAAAATGAGCACAAATTAGCAATAGGCTTGTACACATCTAAGCTTATGCAATGTCTCAAGGCAACAGGTAGAAGTTGATGCATAAGAACATGACAATCATGACTTTTCAGCCCAACAAGTTTTCTATCAGATTTGCTAACACACCTAGATATGTTAGAAGAATAGCCATCAGGAACTTTCAACTTTTCTAACACAGATAGGAACTTATCTTTCTGCGCATTAGTCATGGTGTAAGATGCTGGAGGCAAGTAATAGCGGTCACCTGCATCTATTGGCCATAAATATCTTCAAATGCGCATTTTCTTCATATCTTGACGAGCTTGTAAGTTGTCTTTACTTTTCTTAGAATCACCCAATAATGTGTTTAAAATATTCTCGCACACATTCTTTTCTATGTGCATCACATCCAGATTGTGTCTAACAGATAAATACTTCCAATAAGGTAGTTGAAAAAAGATGCTTATCTTATTCCAACCAGGAGGTAATGGTTGAATTTTCTCTCCAAGCCTCTTGCGCTTATTCATTTTTCCAAATGCGATATTTTCATATCCATCAAATTGCCTCAGTATATCTTCTCCAGATAGTGGCTTAGGTGGAAGTCGAAAATCTTTTTCACCATCAAAATTTTTCCTATCACGTCTATACGGATGATTCATTGGAAGAAAACGTCGATGGAAACCATAGCATTGCTTTTTCCCATACTGTAACCATTTTGATACAGTCTCCACATTACAACAAGGACATCCCAAATCTTTCTTACCTTTAGTGCTCCAACCAGATAAGTCACCATATGCTGGGAAATCGTTAATGGTCCATAAAATCATTGCCCGCATAGTGAAGTTCCTTTTTCTATATGCATCATAAACTTTGACTCCAAGCTCCCAAAGTAGTTGCAACTCCTCAATTAATGGCTCCAAGTATACATCAAGGTCATTGCCAACCATATGTGGACCTGGGATTAATAGAGACATCATAATAAATTGTTCTTTCATAAGAAGCCAAGACGGAAGATTGAGAGGTGTCACCAACACAGGCCAGATGCTATGTGATGCACTCATATTGCCAAATGCATTAAATCCATATGTTGCTAATGCCAATCTAACATTGTGTGGTTCAGCAGCAAAGTTTGGAAACCTGGCATCAATAGACAACCATTCTGGTGTGTCTGAAGGATGATGAATACGACCATCCTTGCCTTTTACTTCTGATGGCCAAATCATATCTTTAGCAATAGATGAAGACATATAGAGCCTCTCTAACCGAGGTATCAAAGGGAAGTGATACATGAACTTAGCAGCTACCTTCTTTCCCTTTGTTTTGTATTGCTTTTCATTCCATCTTGAAGCACCACAAGTATCACAATTTTCTTTTGAAGCTGCATCTTTGCGAAAAAGCATGCAATTATTTGTACACACGTCTATAGTAGAATGATCAAGTCGTAAATCCTTCATGATCGCATTTTCTTCATAGTACGTCTCCGGGAATAGACAATTTTCTTCTAGAAATCCTGAAACAATCAACTGTAACAACTTTGTGAAAGAATCGTTGGACCATCCAGATTCCTCCTTCAGAAATAGCAAGGCAACCAAATACGATAGCTTAGAATGACTTGTGCAACCTCTATAGAGTGGTTGATCTGCCTCTTTTAGTAGCTTGTAAAATCTTTGTGCATCTACATTTGCAGGTTCCTCTGTAGCTTCAGTAGAGTGGTCATTTGTTGTGTCACCCATACCAAACAAATCCTACAACATCTGATGCATATTGTCGGTGCTAGGCATGTTTGGTGCCACAACAGGATTGCTCCTACCAATCACCTCCCCATGAAACGTCCAAACATCATAGCTATGCACAAATCCTTTTTGTAATACATGTGAGAATACCTCCTCCTCTGTTTTAAGGTATCTGTTCAAATATACCGTGCAAGGACATATTAATTTCCCCTGTCTAGTTGGTCTCTGATGGATAAGAGCAAACTCAATGAACTTTTTTAACCCTGCCTTGAATACATCACTTCGCACTCTGTTCCCAATATACATCCAACTCCGATCTATTAGAAAATCCATCTACATGAAGGAAAATATATAATAAGTAGAGGAACAACTGTTTGAGATGTAGTCATGTAGGAGATATAGTCATGTAGGAGCAAGAATAAGTAAGAAAAAGTAGAAGAAAACTTGCAAATAGAAGTGATACTAGTAGTCTAGTAGACGTGCGAGCAGGAGACGCAAGTAAGAATCTGAATTTCTGATATGAGTAACAAGGAAATAGCAATAAAAAAGGACATAGAAGTAACAAAAATTTAGATGCAATAGCAGGAACAGGAAATGAAGGAGAAATTGCAAAAAAAGAAAAGAAAAGAAGCTAGAATAGGAGACACAAGAGGAAATAGAAAAAAATCAAAGAAACAGTAGTATAAAAGGACTGATTTTTTTGCAACAATTGCAGCAAAAGGGGGTCGAATATACAACATGAAAAAGGAAAAAGAGAAAAGGGGAGGGAAGGGAGAAGACATACATGAAGTCTATCAATATACAAGAAGCAAAAAAAGAGGCAGAAGAAACATCCTTCAAGAAAAATCCTTCAAGAACTGCAATAGCATAGGTACCCACCTAATCAATAATAGTTCAAAGATCCATCCATTAACTTTTGCTCACATGTCTCAACATATACTCAATTACAGGGGCTACTTATACTGTCAGACTAGCTACACAGCTTCTCTTCTCAAACTAGGCGATCTCTCTACTACAAAGGAGTATTTTGACGCATGGCTATTTAGACTCTACCAAAGGAGATTCAAAGTTGTGTGTGGTCCTGATGCTATGGGTTATGTCCAACATATCCCATAGAATCTCAATATTGTAGCAGATCTCTATGCATAAAGGCACTGACAGTCTATTTCTTCTTAGATCTGATATCAACATATTGTTATTACTTATAACAATCATTATGAGACAAATACCTAACTGTCCCTATAAGTCTGCTGAAATACTTAAACATATAAGTATATGATATCATGTATAACATCTCATAAAATTAAGAACTAAAATACTTAAAATAAGTCAGCTGCATAAGACTTAACACCAACCAAGATAGAACATATGACATACAGACCAGGACAACAGGGACAATTTCATTGTTTGGTATCTTGTTAATAACACAACACTCAAATTATGATAGTAGGAGACTGTAAACGAGTAGAACAATAGACTAGCAGAAGAAAACAGTTCATATATACCAACAACTACAGAAGAAAAGAAGTTTCCTCCTAAGAGAAACATTGTAGAAGTGTCTATCCCATCTAAAAAGATTACTTTCATTGATAGCTGCTAGATATCAAAAGAGGAAAATACCCACTTCCAAAAAATGGCAATTTGAATATAGAGATGAGTAGCAATAGCCTCCAACCTGGGAGTACAATAAACACATTTAAAAATGTATATACTTTTGATTAACTTTGTAAATATACAGGGGAATCCTATCAATGAGTTTACACTCAACAACCTTACCCCGATGAAATCAGCTACATGGAAATTAAAGAATAAATGAATGATAAATTCATTAGAACTTCTACACAGAAAACATATAGAAGTATAGAAAAACCCTCTTTTTTTAGGTTGTTCATCACTGAGATGTTTTTTCTAGCAATCGTTTGTAATAGGATTTTAAATTCAGATGTATGATCATCTGAATTAAATACCAAGAAAGTTGACCATAGATATCAATATTTTAGATAGAATCCTTAAGAAGGTATTTGTCATGGATCAATTTGATCCATAGACTACCTTAAGAAGATGGTTACATCATCCCACTTAAGAAGATGGATATCATTCTTGCCTTCACACTATACCCACAAGAAATTTATAATAATTATTTCCACTTCATCACAGATAGAAGTAGGAAGTGAAAAGGAAGAGGACCAGAATTTTTGATTGGCAGACATAGTAGAATTACAAAGTTCTAGTCTCCAATGGAAACTGAAATGATATGTAAATAAGTTTGGTATCTTTAAAAACCAAATGATGGGCATAGAAGCACTAAAGCATGGGCGTAAAATGAATGTAACTTCTGGTTCACTTGTATGATATGTATCATTATAAGTTAGTAGCATACCATCTTTGTGCACGCTTAGCATCAATAGAATGTCTGTCATGACCATGGAAAGCTTCAGACATGCATTCAACAAAAGGTCTGCTCTGGTTGAGAAGTCTTGTCAGAAGCCTCAAGAACGAATGGGTGTTCTTAGTAATGTGGGTTTCTCCTTGATCCCTTTGTTGTTAAAACAACATTTGTATATTTGTCTTTTTTCATTTTCCCCCTCCATCTAAAATAATTCTCTTTCTTTAACATGTGGTTGTGATGCAGGCCCTAAAAGCCAATAACTATGATAATGATCCTCTGCTAAGTGCAGCTCTGTACCTGAAGATTAATTAAAGGCCGACTGCCCAGGGCTCCCATGGGACACATCCATTCCTAATATAATAGTTGGCTCTTAGGAGATCTTTGGCATGGATGGAAGATGCAGAGAAGTTCACCACAGCTGAGCATCCTCCATCCATGCCAAAGATCTCTAAAGTGCCAACTATTATATTAGGAATGGATGTGTCACATGGGAGCCCTGGGCAGTCGGCCTTTAATTAATCTCTAAGTACAGAGCTGCACTTACCAGAGGATCACTACCATAGTTATTGGCTTTTAGGTCATACATCACAACCACATGTTACATAAAGGGTATTATTTTAGATGGAGGGGGTAAAGTAAAAAAGACATATAATATATCCAATTGTTGTTTTAGGAGGAACCCATTCGTTCTTGAGGCTTCTTCCTAGACTTCTCAACCAGAGCAGACCTTTGAGATGCTGACAATGACTTAGTGTGCCTCTGCAAAATGCAAAAACACCAGGCTATATTATACTTACAACCAAAAACAAAATTAAGTGGTGACTAGACTCTTACATATTCCATTTGACCCATATAATTTTAATAAATCATTACACTTAGCTTACTACATGTCTATTTTTAAACATCAACCCATTCTCAGTCCATAGTAATATTACCCATTTATCAAACATCACAATGTGAGTTCCGAATGAAGGCTATAAGGTTTGAGATTTAATTTATATGGCTATTTTATGTAAAGAGGAGATACGTTATAGGAAACTCAAAATTTGGATATGCAAATGAAGAAAGAAGCAAACACTGGCAGTAATTAATAGATTACAGTAAACTATTGGGATACACATATGAAGAAATAAGCAAGCATTGGTAGTGAACAGTACATTACAGTGAACTCAAATCTGGGATACACATGAAGAAGGATGCACATTGGAATCATTACCTAAAACTAAATGACCAACACATGATTGAATCAAACAGCATAACAACAAGCAAGCACAACAGTTGCAAGAGAAAAATAAAACAAGTAGCACAGAAAAAAGATGCAGTTTTAGTAGTAGTACCTTTTCCCACGCTTCTGGTCAATGGATAGAAGCAACGAGATTAAAACTGAAGAAGAAGAACAATGGACGTTGCAAGAGAAGAACTGGAGCAGAGGCGGTTGGGCAGCTTATGGGCGTCAGATCAAGGAAAAGAGACCAGTAGCTTGATCCAAGGTTGAAGTAGGTTCAGAGCTCCTGCTGGGCGCCGCCTGAGTCGGGTGCCGCTGGTTTCGCTGGGATCCGGCACGATATCGCTACTCTTGGCCGTGGAATTGGAAGCCGGTCGGACGACCGACGATTGGAGTTACGACCTGCTGCAGTTGGGGTGGCGGGAGCAGTTTGGGCGCCGTCCGGGAGGTAGTTGGGGTGCCGTCCAGGAGGTAGGCGCGGTTGCAGCTGGGTGTGACCGGTGGGATTTGGGAAATGCTAAGCGACTGGGGTCGTGGGGTTGCTGAGGCTGGGCGGCATTAAGCTAGAGCAGACCCTGGCCGTGGAGTGATGGAGGCCTAGTCGACGGACTGAAGGCGTGGTCGATGGAATCAAGGAGGCGCCGAGGATGAGTGGCAGCTGATCAGTGCTTCTCTAGTTCGTCATTGTGCAGAGGGACGAGTGGGGAGGGTTTTTCTTTTCCTTTTTAATTTTGATATCCAAATGTTGTATTTTAGAATGGAGGGAAGGGAAATGAGATGGAGGGAAGGGATATGAGATGGAGGGAAGCATTTGTCATGGTATTTTTCAAGGGATGATTAGTGAGTAATGTATTTGTGAGGGATTAGTATTTGTAAAGATGTTAAAAAAACGGTTGAGGGATTTGGTCCCATATTTGAAGGATGAGCCCTCACAAATAGCCATCATTATTCACAATCTATGGTTCCTCACAAATGTTCTTCAACAAAGGCCAAATTTTTTGTAGTGTGTACAAATTCGATTTGGACAAGGATTAATATTTGATAAATCAAAAACAAATATGAAAGTCAATTTGAGTTGGACGAGGACCATGAACCGATCGTCTTAGTAGTGAACTGATCAACTCAGGTGTCCCAACCGATCGGTTCAGGTGTAAACCGATCAGCTCAGGTCCCCAACTGATTAGTTCATGCTTGAAACGATCGATTCAGGTGGCGCAGTTGGTTGTTTTGTGGAAAATCTCAAACCCTTCTACTCTTGTTTAATCCCACATTTCCCGGGGTAGAGAACCCTATCCCATGACCCTCCTATATATAGGGGTATTGCGGGCTTCTCTAAAAAAAAACTCAGAACACCAGTTGCTCTGAAAAGTTGTCGTTCTCTTTGGTTTTGGTAACCGAGAGAGCCCGA
>OY856410.1:1272552303-1272667303 GCA_963693085.1 Alisma plantago-aquatica
ACATGAGCGTGGATTTTGAGTAGGAGGCGGGGGAGGAGGTGGGCGAGGTCCAGGTCCGCGGCTGGATTGCTGTTGCTTTGGCAGTGAGGGAGGTGATACAGGGAGTAGAGGTTCGAATGGGGATAGGAATAGGGCTTGAAATTAACGGCGATGGCTGTGTTGGCTAATTCTGTAAGTGCATCTTCTTTTATCAATGCATCGCCACCACTATCATTCTTAGCAACAACGACGGCTGTAGTAACAGCAGCACTGCGACCAAGCGATTTCGGCATGGTAATCAACTAACTACATCACAGGTAGGGGAGCCTTACTCGCCGACCGAAGAGTATCATCCGACGCTGACCCAATGTCTAGCAACAGGGTCGTGATCCCTACCGTGGAATGTGCGCTGAGGTACCTCGATATCCTCGACCAAGGCAAAGATACCTTCCCAAACGACGGCGACACAAACCTCGAAGCCCCCAACCTGCCCCATCTCGACGCCAGTGACGCAGCAAGCTGAGGATGCGACGCCGCGACTCACTGGTTGTCGATCAATAGGTCGTTCTCTAGCATTGGGACGATGCAGGAATCTCCTCTCCGTGGAGATAGTAACGCGCTGGTGATACCACTCAACGCAACGTCGTGGTCGGGTGAGTCGTCGGTAGATTTGCCAGGTTCTTTTTGTCCATCTTTAGGTGGTGTCGTATGCTTCTCGAAGGTGGTGTCTCAGTCCTAACGTGATGACACTGGCATCGACCAGGACATTGAAGATGGTCATCTAGATCTGCTGCAGCACCTCATGGTGTACGGTTCCCCTGCTTTCATGTTGAGCCAGTCGACATTGCTGAAGATCTCATGTACTCTAGGAAAGGCTTCTACAAGGAGGCCTTACTTGTCGTAGCAGGCTGCTAACTCAATGGTGATGTCAATGGTGATGTCGATCGGGAAGCAGAATCCATGTCAGAGACGATGACCTACGCGCCATGGAAAACAAACATGCATGTATCATGCGTGTGTAGTACCTCCCCCGTGAATTCCTTTGGAATCGGTCGTTGGTGTCCCAGAGCACGTCAAAGCCATCATGTTTCAGCATCAGTAAGTTGGACCTGATGAGTGCAATGTTAAACATGACCCTGAACACGACTATTTCCTCCACATTCCCTTCCTCCTCCCGCTACCCAGCCTTTTCCTACCTTCTGTAGCCTACAAGGGCACGTTTGGTTACTGAAATGCTGTCCGGTATTCTGTCCATCCTGTATTACTGAAATGCTGCATTCTCGAAATCCCACAAAGTAAAATTTTATGTTTGGTTTGCTGGATTTTGTAAGTGTGAGATTTATTTTTTTTCGTGTCTACCATCTTGCCCATGATGGATTTTGGCGTAAGGGAGAATTTTGATGGAGACCAAAATGCGGGATTCCTATTATGTTTGAAAATCCCAGGATTAACACCATTTCTCCAATCTTGCAAATCAAACATAAAATTTGCTGAACTGGAGTCCAAAATACAGTCCAATACGGCAAAATCCAGGTAACCAAACATGCCCTAAATGGACATACTTTAGCAGGACCAACACCATATCAATCTTAACATGCTCACCAACCTCCTGCCTATAATACCTCCTCTTCCTGTTAGACATACAGAACATACCCACCACAACTCTCTACCTCATGCCCATAAACCCTAAAGGCTTAAAACCTAATAGCTCTTTTTTGATATTTTAATTATCAATAAAGTATATTTTGCATTTTAATTCTCAAATGACATATTTTTGAAGTAATACGTCTTCAAAAAGGACATAATACTCCCAGTGGGGCAATACATTTCAGCTGAATACATATTGCTATTTTACAAAAGTAATGCATCCCCAACCGGAACGCCATGCCACCAGAAGACCATTGTGTTTCTATTGGGAAAGTATTATTTTTTTACTTTATTTTGTTAAATTATGATCCATGTATGGTTTTTAATTATAGATATGAAATTACTTAATGACCATAATACATGCTATCTTACATAGATTTGATTACATATTTAAAAAAATGTTTAAATCTAATAAAATAATAAAATAATATGATAATTCATAAATACATAATATTCACAAATGTAAATAACAACAATTTAAAAGACATCTCATTGGTTTAGGAAATATATATATCATGACATATATGATAGTTGTAATAATAAAATATAAATAAATATAAATATTAAAGAAATACACATGATTACAAAATTTAGAAATACAAATAACAAATTTAATATAATTAAATTTAACATATTTTTATGCACAAAAACATATCATTATACATTTATAATTAATTAATAAAATAAATATAATTACGTATCGACCTAAAAATATATTATATTAATTTTTTACCTCTTTATTCAGTTTTTGAATACATATAATCTAACAAAATAAAATATATTAACATTTGTTATATGTTGTATTTAGAATCATATGTATTTTTTAATTTATACTTTATTATATAATTTTAGTATTGTATCTATTAATTTAAGACACATTTACATTTATAAGTATTGTGTATTTATGGGTTACAATATTATTTCGTTATTTTTATTAATTAAGGCATTATTTAATTGAATATAGAAGCATATATATGGTTTGGTCATTAAATAATTCAATGCATATAATAAAAAATGTACATGATATCATAACTACACATGAATAAAAAAATATAAAAAGTAATACATCTTCAAATGGAATGCATTGCTCTTTTGGGGTAGTGGGTCCCATTTGGGGATGTATTACCTTTTTAAAATAGTAATATGTGTCCCACAGGGATGAGTTGTTGTCCCAACAGGAGCAATATGCCTCTTTGAAGACATATTGTCCCAAAATCATACTATTTTAGGAATGAACGTGAAAACATTATGCATGGTAATAGAAATAGAAAAAAAAATACTATTTAGATGTTTAGGATGACCCTAAACATAGGCCTACACCCACCTCTACAATTAAAATACAAAACATCCCTAAAATTAGCCCATTAAGCATAACCTCCACATCCTTTGGCAGACATCCTTCACTCAAAATAACACTCCTCCTTGACATATGCCCCAAATACCTCAACAACGACCCACATTTGACCGACCTCACACATCACCTCCATTAGGTAATGAATACTAGGTTTCAATTTATGCTGAATTATGGGTAGATAATAGTGGAATAATATGTATAAAGTACTTTAAAATCCAGAAGGACAAATTCTGAATTTCACCCCTATAAATAGGGTTAAGTGTCAAGATCAAGTATGTGCAACTTCTATTTTTATTTAAGCATTCATGCGTCTTTGACATGGATTTTTTACAATGAGACATCTTCTTTAAATTATGTCTTTCTATCTAAATTGAAATTATATGCCTTATGAATTGCACTCATTTAAAATATTATAAAATCATGAATTTCAATTGTATTGGGTTTGTAAACCCTCCTACCATATTTTGATTATTTGTTTATGATTGGCTAATGAACATATGTCTTTCCACTCCATAATTTACGTTGGTCTTAGACTAAGTTGATTATTGTAAATGCTTGTATATAATTACAATTTTGAAGGGCATGCTTTTCTATCTGGGGTGTGCTATTCCAGTTTTAATAAATATAGGGAAGTTACTGCCTACGATGTTCTATTAATACAAAATGACTTCATTCCATATTAAAATAATGTAACATAAATCCATGACCAACTACTAACTTTTACCCTAAACTATTGGATTAGTTGTGAAGACCAGATATGAGCAACTTCTATATTAATTTCAGAATTCATGTTACTTTGACATGAATTTCTTACAATGAGGCATCTTCTTTAAATTATGTATTGTTATCTACACTAAAATTCTACGCCTGATGGATTGCATTCATTTAAAATTTTGAAATCATGAATTTCTATTTTATTGAGTTTGTCACCCTTGAATATATGTCTTTTCGCGCCATATTTATGTTGGTATAGACTGAGTTGATTATTGTAAATTATTGTGCATAATTATACTTTTGAAGGTCATGCTTTATCTATTTGGGTGTGCTATTATGATCTTAATAAATATAGGGGTGCATTACTCCCTAGGGTGTTCTATTAATACAAAATGATTTCATTTCATATTAAACTAATGTAAGATAAATCCATCACCAACTACTAACTTTTACCCTAAACCATTGGATTTACATCAAAGATACAATTACATTTACAAAACATATGACCATATCACATAATAATAGTTTGATGAAAAAAGTCACATACATAAATTAACTATCAAGTAATTTTATTCTTAGTAAAAATTTATAATAATAACTCAATAGATTTGATGTGTCACGTGCATGAGCACGTGTGTGTTTACTAGTGTGTGTGTGTGTGTGTGTATATATATATATATATATATATATATATATATATATATATATATATATATATATATATATATATATACTACTATAAAAAGAGCGAGTTTTACAGGCAGTTCAAATACACTTGCCCAAAGTCATATTGACCAATCACATACCACGGTTTTGTCAACGTGGCAAAAGCTTGCTCTCTCCTTCACTCAAGATGCTCTCACATTTTTTTAACTTTTTTACTTTAAAAAAACCATTTAATTTGAACAACCGGAACTCACTCTTGAAATTCAAATCTGCCACTATCTCCTCACCCACGTAACATGTCTGTGGTTGCTTTAGAATTCTCCCCTTCTCTCGCAACTTCTCCAACCAATCCTGCCAACAACCTCATTATCATCAGCATTTTCTCCGCCCTCAAAATCTGCGTTGGCGGCCTACTCGGGTACCTTCCCTTGCCCATCCCTTCAGTGGGCGCGCAGGAAAAGCGGCACCACACACGCTGCCAACGCCCTCCGTCCCCTTCCGCCACCGACTCACCAACCCCTTCACCCTACCGCCACTCACGCACACCGGCCACTTACCATGCACCGACCGAAGGGAAGACGATGCCCCCGATCCGGCCCCACACCCATAGGAAGGAGGCTAACGATGACGATTTTCGAGGCTCCGGAGATGCGGCTGGAATCGAGGACGACGCCGTCACCGGCAAGACCGTGATCGCTGCACATGACGATGGGAATGGGGTTGGGGCCGAGGCTGTGGCTGGACAGGACCCACCTGCGGAGGGAAGGTCATTGAGGCGTCGTGCGGCGGCGGGTGCAAGGCCGAGAAAGGTCGAGCTGTGGGTCGGGCTGTCGAGGGAAGAGATCGAGGAGGATTACTACTCCATCACAGGTGCCAAGCTGCCCAGGAGGCCCAAACGGAGGCCGAAACTCGTCCCGGCAAACCTCCTTGACGTGAGTTTTTGGCTTGCTTGTTTACTGCTCACTCTTTTTTCTTTTTAAATAACAAAACACATTTCCATAGAAAACCTTATATTCCTCCCCCTTTTTCAAATTTTGTTATCCATACACGCATTATCGATCGAATGATCCGTGAACTAAAAAATTAGGTTTCGTCGTCTCACCACCACCCTAACCCTTACCTGCTGGTCTTCCTCGCAGCGTATCTTCCCTGGCGCCTGGCTTCCCGACACCATCATTGCTGAGATATACAAGGTCCACGAACCAGGCGAGTCCAATAGGGTATGTATCTATGATCATCCTCCTCCGCCCCGGATTCAACTTTCCATGATGGCTTTTTTTTGTTGTCGTTAATGCACACTTTCTCGCTCAGTCGCAGTACTGAAACCTGGTTTTGTCTGTTTCCTTTCAGCAGTGCTAGCTGGCGTGTTCCTCTCCTTCTCCCTGTATGAACTGCTGCTGCTGCTGGTGTTAGGTATAGTGAAAAGAAACAACTGGTAGAAATTTTGGATTGACCGCCACCGCTCACCATACTTTCATCACACTGCGAGGTAGTACAGGCGTCGTCTACAGTAGGATCGGTAGTCATGTTAGATTGATAGAAATAGAACAACCAATTAATCGCTTTTCTGCAGCTGTCGGTTTATTCGGGTGTTGACTACACATATCATTTTGTTCGAAAACTAGACAGATGAGGAGAAAGATCGACAACAGCATACTTTTTTTTTGGGTTGTTGTTGCATCGATCCCATCATGTAAATATATTCATGGGTTCAGTGAAAAAAAGCTTATTGGGAAACTGGAAAGTTGTATCTGACAACCACAAAAAAATGTTGTTCGGTTGGACACATAATGGCTACTAACATTTTCTCTAGCCTATATTTCCTCTCTCTTTTCACCATGGTGTGAAGAATCTCCATACTGTGGAGTGGCTCCTTCAACAGGTGAGTAGTGTGTCACTATTCTTCCCCTTCCTTCATCTTCCTTCATCTATATTCCATTCTTAATTTATAATTTGTCATACAATTGTAGAGCATTAAACCCATGTTTTCTTACTCAAATCAGATGTCGGCCCTATGTAGTTGTTTGTTGTTGTGGCGTCAACAACACTCAGTACCCATTCTTTGGGCAAGTAAACATTATAACCAATAGAATGGAATTGTTCGTCCTCAACAAGTTTATCTTGAAATGATTGTTGTGCTTACTTTTGTTGGAGTGAATCAGAAAAATGCCATGGTAATTCACAATGATTATTAACTCATGTTTTCATAGTCATTTTTTGTCATTCATCTATTTTTGACTCATAACAATTCACTATAGTATTTTGAGCACTACTATACAAAATCCACTGTGAATGTTGTTGTTGTAATTACATTTCATTGTGCAACATCTTATTCTCACAAGTAGCAACATTGCAGGGCAGACTTTTCAACTTCTTCAATTCATCTATGGCGACTTCAACTACATGTAGTGTGATTATCAGTAAGGAACCAACAACTTAATATTATCTAACACAAGTTTTTGTCGTGAAGAATATTGAAGAAATGACTCAATGGCTCTTCAAAAATAGAAAAAGGTTTCATATGTCCTATGTTTTCATCATCTCCTAGCAAAGTAGCACCCCAACAGTAGTGCAAGTAGCGCACAATAACTATTTTGATTTTTTCACATGATATACACCTATTGTTGCTAATTTTTATTTTCAGGAAGATTGATTCGATGAATAGCCGACTGGGATGAAACTGTGGGAGTCGACAACAAACACAATATAGGGAACGGGTGGCTGTTACTGGAAGAGAAGGATGGAGGAGACCACGCACACACCAGGATGGCTTTAGTTATCCCTCTTATATTTACGTTCCATCCGTATTCCCTTCAACGTGAAAACCTTTTGTGTGCTCTTTGTTAATTCTAATACAAAGGCTCACAAGTTCAAAGCGATGCTTTAAAAAAGAACACATGCTACTGCCACCTCAACATATGCAATCATGGGACAAGACGGAGATGTTATCCCTGCTAGCACTGTGCTTGCTCTAAGAACAACACAACCACACACAATGGTGATCGCGTGTGAGTGATCACTTCCTATCATTCAATCATTCGTTTTGGAAATTATGATTCAAGGCGAGTCCCATGAAAAACGGTTTCTCAACTCTACTTTTCCTAATATTTCCCTCCTCTATTTTTTCTTTTTTGTCAAAAATAATATGAGTAAATGTTCAGTCAAACAAAATTGAAATCTATCATTTTCTCACTAAAAATTATTCTATGTAATAAACCAAGTTGTCAACCGTCCTCACCGACAAGTTATTATACCGGATATATATCACAATTAATCATAAAATAACAAAACAGTTACCATTTACCTGCTAGAAGGCCTTCCCTATAAATATTGATTTGTTTGTTTTTTTAATATACTTATCCCACACATCTTAAAATTGGTTTCCCAACAAATTAGTCATCGTTTATAGAACTACATAATAAATACTATTGTTAAAACAATAAATTTCAACTACTTACCAACATTAACACCACTTTTTTTTCTCAAATGATCTATCCGTTCACAATATTCTAAATTTCATGTGCTATATTAGCTCTCTCTTTTCTCTCCTCAATTTAATGTTATAAATTGTTTCGTAATTGTTTTTTAGATGTAAAACCCCCCATTCCCATTGTTTGAGAAATTGCTAATACGGCCTCTCTATAATCTATTTTTTTAATGACACAATTTTATCTTACTTACGAAACCACGTTATCAAGCCATCTCTTCCCAAACTCATAGTTGCACCCATGGATAGAGCTCTTCACAAAAAGCAATCTAACCAATATGATAGCTGTGACATCTGATTATGATAGAGTGAGTGTGCTTCCAGTTGCATGCTCCCATAGCTATGACAACATGCAGCCCTTTACTGGTTTCAGGCTCCTCTTTTCTTTTAGGTCTATATTAACATGGTTTTTAACATAGCTATGGTAGTTGTTATTAAGGCCAATGGCATAACCACATTGGGGACACATGAGGCATTGACCTACTCAATGGGTCAAACTTCCTGTATATACATCTTTTATTATTGTCCACAACATGCAATTGGTTTCACCCCACGTTATCTCATGATTTGATTGTCACATTATTTTATTTCAAGGAGTACTTAATGATAGCATTTTAGGATCACAATGCATGAAAAGTCTAATGGTCTGTAGGGGCATGCACATAACAGTTGGCATCTTTCCTTCATGTCATGTCATCACATGGGATAATCGATACATAAGAATTAAATACAAGATTAATTAATGCATCATTTTCGAAGGATGTATATTCTATAAGAGTTCTCTTATAGAAATATGGTAGGAAAGCAATCAAAATTCACTTTGGTAAAAAAGAGTTTGTTCTATTATAAATCAATAATTTCTCTCTCAATTATTTTATTTCAAGAGTTGAATTTGGGTGTTAATGTTAGACTGTCGTTGGTTGTCCATAGAACAAGTATAAAAGGCCTCCTATACTACCATTGTTTGATTTGAGATCACCAAATATGCAAATAAGATAGTTTCCATACATTGAATAATATACACACATGAAGTAACTAAGCTCCTTCTCTCAATCACAAAAATATAATTATCTCAGAAACAAAACAAGTAGGATATTATGTGGAATGAAAATGTAAGATCCCATGAGACGACCGAAAATGAAGAGAAAAAAAATAGCCTCTTTTATACTAAAAAATAACTATGTGAAAACAAAAAATTGATTAACAAACTAAGAAAAACAATAGAAAGAGAAACTAAATGAATTAGGAAAGTAGGTGTAAAGTAACGTATGATCCCATAAGACAACCCAAAATGAGGAGAAAGAAAGGGCCTCTTATATTTTGAAAAAATAACCATATTGATTAAAAACAAAGAAAAACCAATAAGGAAAGCAGACGTAGACCACATAAATTCATATGTAATTGAAGAATCAAATTGTGATATGATTATAACAAATAAGTATTCTAATTTAACATAAAATAGTAAATAAAAAATTATATCTTGCATTATCCAAAATTGTATTATAATATCTGTGAAATAACTGCAATATCCAATTATTGCTTCCTACATTAAACTTACACAAACCAACTAACAACTTACCAAAAATCATGATGTAAATATTCTCAAATAAAGAGTATATTTATTAACTTTTAATTTTTTAGTTAGAAAAATATCTCAAATTGTATTCATCCCACAAATATCAATGTAGTATAGTGTATTCCAAAAAAATGTCTTATATGAATAATTGTAACATGAAATAGAATCGACTAATATTTTTCATATCAATATTTACAAATATAATATGTATAATTTTAAGTTGCCTAATGAAAATTCAACTAATTTTTGTTTTCACGTGCATGGCACGTGTGTGTTTACTAGTATATATATATATATATAAGTGATATATTGTGGACTGGAGACAATGCGGACGGCACTTCCGTCTCTCATCCCGGTAAACGTCCCAATTTCCGTAATCTGGTTACAGTTTCTAATATTTATTCTAATAAAATTCGGGACCACACACAGACGTAGGGGAAATAATCTCAATCTCTACCTGATTTCACGGCATACTCGCTACTTTCGCAGATATTGCAACCACACGTACACTCGTGTACCAGTCATCAACCTTCACGCGAAAGCCAAAACCCCTTCTTCCTAATAGCATGATCCTTGTCCATCACCCTTCCCTTGATCTCTGAGAGTCTTTCCAAGGCATCCCCTTCTTCTCCGACGCCCTAGCCGCCCTTCCTCCACTCAGCTGTTGAAGCCTCCCAATTTGCAGCTACACCTATCGAGTAGAAGAAGAACCCCGAGGTGCACATTTTCAAGGCCGACCTACCTGGGCTGAAGGAGGAGGAAGTAACGGTGGAGGTGGAGCCATGGAGGTGGAGGTGTAAGACGGTGGAGTGATCCAGATCAGTGGCGAGCAGATCAAGGACAAAGAAGAGAAAAGGCGACCGCTGGCAAAGGGTTGACCGTAGCAGCAGCAAGTTGTGGGACAACTGACAGTGTCCATGTAAAATGGTGTGCTCACCGTCACTGTCCCTAAAGAGGGAGGTTAAGAAGCTTAGGCCTAGTTTGGCCGCTTACATCTTTAATACCTGTAGTCATGATCGAATAATGTGTCATCGTGTAGCTGACTTGGCGTCCTCTGTACACAGCTCACAGCAGCCGGGAGCACACTGTGTTGTTAGCACTGCCAGCTGCTACGGAAACGAGGACCCAAGCGGCAGTTACCACTGCTGCCGATTCTGGGGTGATTAAGGAAGTCTGCTATTTACGTTGTTGGAGTTAAGGGACGGTTGTGGCAAGTACCAAATATGTACAAGTTTACGACTATTTAATAGGCAAAAAAAACTTAAATGACACATTTGCCAATTTTTATTACCTAAATGACACGTTCTTGAACTTATTGCCCAAAATGACACATTTCTGGAGCAATGTGTCCCCTGTTGGGACGCATTGAGCAATGCGTCCCAGCGGGGGACGCATTGGTCTCACAGGAGGGCAATGCGTCCCGGTTCGGGACGCATTGCTCTGTTGTGGGACCAATGCGTCTCCAGCTGGGACACATTGCACCAATGCGTTCCAACAGAGGACACATTGGTCCCACAACAGAGCAATGCATCCCGGTTCGGGACACATTGCCCTCCTGTGGGACCAATGTGTCACCCACCGGGACGCATTGCTCAATGCGTCCCGATATAGGACGCATTGCACCAATGCGTCCCCATGCAGGACGCATTGCATTTTTTAATCATATTTTTACAGTCACTAATATTGTTTCATGGTTATTGATATGTATATTAACAATATTGATTATATTTGTACATTTACAATTCGTTCACTTGTATTTGGATGTCTATAATATACCCAATTATTATAAATTTGTCAATTTCAATAGCTCGTAACATGCATATGGAATATATAAGTGTATTGCAACCAACATCAGTTGGTTCCTAATTGATTATATAATAAGAACTTAATCCAAAAAAAGTGAAATAGCAATTAAAAACAAGGTTAAAACATAAACCAACATGACGAGAAAATAATACACAACAGAACAATATGATAGATCCAAAATGAACCAATGTGATATCATAATATGATAGATCCACATACAATAGATGTCCTCACAAAGGCATACATACAAAACTGTACAATATATAAAAAACTAAGTACGTCGTCCTCACCCACCTCCCTCTACATCAGGATCCTCTGTACTGATGTCATATGGAGACAGCTGAACTGGGGACAACTGCGTAGGAGGCTGCTAGCGAGCATCATGGAAGAAATGAAAAGGTGGAGGTGGGGTGAGGGGTCTCTGAAAACCAGGATAGGATGCATCAGGTGAGGTGCATCCTGAGAAATCAAACAGAGTAGGTGAATATGTGACATAAGATGGTGGTTGGCTCTCGGGAATAATTGGTGGTGGGAATGGAGTGTATGGAACAGATGAAGAACTTGCTCCATAGTATGATGGTGGTTGAGGTGGGGTGATGAATGAGGAATATGAAGCAGCTCCTGAAAAATATGGCCCTGTCGGTCCCCATGACATGAACTGAGAAGCGGGACTGGGAGTGGGCTCAGTAGTAGGAGTAGGAGTAGGAGTAGGAGTGGGCTTAGGGGTTGTGGTATGAGTGGGTATGGGATCCCACGGCCGAGCATAGTCGGGAAGACTATCAAAGTAACTCCCCTGGATGTTGTAGATGCCATCTCTGATCTGTGCAGGGGCGTGCTCTAATGCCGCTCGGATCGCCACCTGTGTTTGTACCTGTAAAACAAAGTATGTACACATAATAAAGACCAATTACATATAATACAAATAACACAAATAAATAATAATAGTTTGTAAAAGAAATAAGAATGATACTCACAAATTCCTGTTGGCGATAACTTTGCGGGTAGTATGTGCTTGGAGGCATAGCTGGAGGGGGCACAATGTATTGTGGATGATACCATGCATAGTGAACCTGAGGACTGAAGACTGTATCAGCTGGTGGAGCAGGAACTAAGCTCTCACATCTGTTGTTCCACATCTGCACCTCCTCCCTATAATGAAGCATCCAATCCTCAACCGCATGACCCCTCCCATCTATCCACTCCACTATTGTGTAGCACAACAGAGGCACTCGTGCCAACCAAATATCACTAACATCTCTACAAATGGCAGGAAATCTCTCGAGAACATCAGCAGTGTAAGGAGTCAACTCTATTTGTTATTCATATAGACAACGTGTATCATATAAAACGGAGTAAATTGCAAATAAATAAAACATATACCATACAACAGAGGTAAGTAAGTTATACCTATGAGGGCAAAATTTGGTCAAATGCTGAATCGTAAAACTGAATTGTTCCCCTGATAGTTTGATTCCTTTGGACAAAGGTAGGCCACCTATTAAATTGACAAACTAAATTTAGATAAACACTACATAATATTTGGACAAATATAAAAATTAATTGTGTAGATCTTTAACCTGTAACCCAAGGGAACATCTTCTGGCCAATCATCCCAGCGCATTGCAATTGTACCTGGGCGTCCAATTCCCAACCTCTCCCAACACCACAACTGTAATAGGCACACACAACCTAATAGATGGGCAGTTCTCCTGGACCGGTTGGTTGCTTTATACAACTCCCTATATAAGAAAGCTAGAGTTGCAACACCCCAAGATAGAGTTCCACAATGTGCAAAATCGGACACAAGAGGGAGGTACCTAACATGAACTCTATCTCCTGTACTATCTGGGATAAGGTAACTACCTAAGAAATATAAGAGATATGCCCTAGTATACCTTGTCCTCAATTCTAATTGTTGTTCTTCATCACCCGCGGTCAGATCCATATCCTTGAAGGTCTCATGTAACCAAATCAAGGAGATATGCCCCTTAGACATACCATCTGGTGCATCTCCTAAGAAATTCTCACAAAGGTGAGTCTATGAAGAAAATTGCCCCTCATCTACACCTAAAGGATATGAAGCTATAACCGGTGGGCCATCAATCCTCAGGCCTAAAAGAACTGCAACATCCTGAAGAAAGACACTCATCTCAAAAGGGGAAAACCTAAACGTATTGCTAGAGTTGTCCCACCTGTTAACTAATGCCGTGATTAAAGTAGGGTCAAGGTGGATACAGGGTAGCCTATGAACAAGCCCAAAACCAACTATGGAAATATTTTCTAAAACATCCTGGTCAGTAATAGGCCATTGTGCCAACATAATGTGGTGCTGGGAGAGTCGGTAGGTTTCTTGTCTAGGAGCCATATCTATGAAAAGTGCAAATATTACATTAAATGAAAAGTGCAAATATTGTACAACATTTAAGTTTGTCAAGATTCTTCATTAGATAAGATGAAATTAATTCAAATACATGAACCAAAAAACAATATAAAAATACAACATGAACTACTAAAAGAGAAATACTACTGTAACGACACCCGCCATCATTAAGATAACAAGTGTCATTAACAATAATAAAACATGTGGAAGCGATCATTAGTTGCAGCGGATTACTGAAAATCACTGAAAATTTAAAACATTTTGCAAAGAGATCCATTCACAGGAAAACTCTTTAACCATGAACCAAAGTATTCCAAATTCATCCTGGTTCACAAGTACACAACCTGTACCATTCCTTTTCAAGGATTACAACATTGACTGCCCTGTTAACAAATATACACAGGCAGTATAAAAACTTCGAGTCACTAAGCCAAAACTCAGATTGATACATTTAAACTCCGAGGACCTGAGAGTACAGAGACGACACATAAGACTACTATCTATATGACTAGACAGACAATATTTCCACCTGAGATCTTATTGCTGTCCCTACTGTTGCTGCTGCTCTTTCCCTGTTCTAGGGTTTCTGCTCTGCCCTCCATGCATACCTAAAAATGTTTCCCACGGGGGTGAGACAATTGAAAATTGCCCCAGTGAGAGATATAACTCTCCGCCAAAAACATTGTTATTGTAGTTTATCAAATTAAAACTGAGTAGGGGTTACTTTTACATTATCAGGAAGAATTATTCATCATAGAACAGAATAAGATAATCTCCATTCTCAAGGAGGTCATTGCATCTACCCATGGTAGATAAGTAATTCATCTGTCTACTTTGCAGAGAATATAAAGAAACATAATTAACATTTATCTACTAAGGAATGCACAAAGAAATGCAACATCAGCCAATGAATATCCATATTCAATCCTTAAGCAAATATGCTATACGAACGATTACATTTTACAATCACACTTATGCTCTGAGGAGATGAGATATACCGCTCATACTCCAACCGACCATTACGAAATCGCCTCGGTACCATACATAGGTCATCAAAAGAGCCAGATTCTTATGACCTCATCTGTCTCGGTCAGTATGAGACCACATGCAGGACATCTCGTGTCTCTACTAACTAGCTAGCCATGGTATTCTGGCACCTTCGCTACAGAGTTACAACGTCAACTGCACTCTCATCGCCAATCGAGAGATTTCTTGTTTATCTCCTCAATCCGACATTAAGTATCATTGGGAGATTCATGATACATCCATCCCGACATATTCATGAAGGATTGAGAGGTTTATTGTTTACCTTCCAACAATCTCTTCAAGAGGACGTAAGGATATTTTTGCCCATTTACCCCCACATATTCAAAATATGTGCTCCGGGTTTTGCCGCGGGCACCCGTTTCACCATCACCTATTCCTGACAATGATGGATCTATGGTCAGAGCACTACATGAATAGATTTCACTTGATTTATTAAGTACATTCTCATATTCTTTTAGCATCAGCCAAGTTCTCAAACATAACTTATTACAACAATGCTATAAAGAGACATGTACTACTTTTATCAGATATTTATCAGTCTTTCAAAGACCCTGGGAACTCAGTCCCTCATTTCAATACTGGGAATTATCATCCCTTCACTTTCTCATCACCATAATCATATGGTTCTAGGTATTCAAACCCTTAACTCATCATTGAGCATTATTATACCTTTTTCAGGTAACTATCACTTTCAGGTCATCTGACCAAGGCATTCATGATACTTGTTACACAAGCATCACACCTGGCTCACAAGGCCATGAAATATCTTGTCACCTCTCACTGGGTAACAACTTACTCATGTGACTCATAAAAGTCCATGCATATTGCTTCTTTTACTAAGCAACAACAACATTAAGGCACATAATGCCAATCAACATTTATTATATAAATGTCACAGCTCACACTAGCTATATACATCATCTCATAATATCTGTATGGTTTTTAGGCATGATAACAATCATACAAGATATTCATCACATCATATCATATGATGTGATAGCAACACCATTATTCCTCTACCAGGAATTAGGGTTTACTATCAAATAGGGCTTTTCATTCCCTTTACCCAAATTAGGGTTAGGGTTCCCCATTTCTCATTAATAAAGAGTTCATGATCTCATTATATGTCCAACCCTTAATACATTATTCCATACCTCTGGGGCATTCAAGGATATCATATTTGATTATTCTAGAACATTACTTTCATCATATAGCATTAATGATCATCAATTCAAGGTATGAGTTCATTTCTCATCCTTATCATGGTATGATTATATCATACACATCATTTGGGCTTAACCCCATTCTCAAGGTACATTAATTAACACTCATCAAGGTGTAACAACTCATTACATTTCATTGTAATAGTTTCATAACACACTTCATATGTTTCTTACCCAATTATATTGGATTTGAAGTACATCAAGGCATATAAACCCTGAAATGCTGAATGTGATAACTATCATATCTTGATGTATCACTTTCTCATCATTTCAAACTCTGTTGAGTTATCCATCTTATTTTGTATTAAGGTATTTCCCTCTTAATACATCCCATCACTAATCTCTTACCTTTAGCATATAATGCAAAGGCCACACATTAGAATTGTACAACTATCTCACATGATATGGACTTATCTTAGTTTAAGGAATGACTTTATTATAAAGTTGCTTATAAATAATCACAATGATACACCCTCAACTAGGGTTTCTCATCACATATCTTATGTATCCTTCATCCAATTATATTGGACTTATAATCATATCAAGGTATACGATCATATGAGGTCACTTTCAAATCACCTCTAAATCAAGCATAGAGCACCACAGCCGTGCAACTAAGAACGGCCGTGCGAAGGGAAGCCACCACGGCCGTGCTACCTTGCACGGTCGTGCAAAGTGAAGCTACCACGGTCATGCTACAGAAGTTCTCCTCATGAATCATATTCAAGTATGAATTCATGCTATCAACTTCTCAACTTGAATAGGTCATATCACCCTTTAGTTGAGTACATACAACTATGATTAACATAGTGTATCAAGTCATTGACCCTATAAGCAATTAGGAATTCATCCCTTAATTGGCACTAATCCCTTAGGTACTATTCGGGTTTCAACCTTTTTACCTTCTTTGATTATAATTACTAATCAACATTGGATCAATGGATCATTCATCATCTTGATTCTCAAGAGATTCAATCACATTGGACCTCCATTACATAGGGTATCCAATTGAATTAGGGTTTTCAATGTTGATTCCTTCAATCATTGAATTCATGGAACCCGTCATCAATTGGACCTACCCTCATACTTCAATTGAGTTTAATAGGTCAACCTTCAACTGATTTGACTCTCAATTGACCCTCAATTGATCATCAATTAGGGTTTGATTCAATTGAATTAGGGTTTGGAATCGATGATTCAACAACACTAATCAATGTAAGATTAGTTGCTTTGAAACCATTGAACCATCATAAAAATTGGGTATGACCTGACCCCAAACGGTCTTGAGGTCGTTTGGATGACCTCCAAACGGTCTTGAGACCGTTTTCCCACCATATCACTCAAATCTAAGCAATCCAATTAGGGTTTGGTTCATTGGATTGATCACCAAATCAGCATTACATTGTTTAACAGCTTGGTACCTTTAGACCTTCAAACACCTAACCATACTCAACCCTAGACCTTCAAATGGTCTTGAGACCGTTTTACCATCCAACCTTTGGACTCTAGTGAAAATTCATCATGGATTGGTCTATCGAGTTGATCAACAAATCAACACTACATTGCAATATGATTAGTACCTTTGGACCTTCAATTGGTCAACTATACTTGACCCCAGACCTCCAAACGGTCTTGGGGTGATCCCCAAACGGTCTGGAGACCGTTTGGGTGATCCCCAAACGGTCTTGAAACCGTTTGGGCTAATCAACCCAAAATCTCAACTTAACTCATTGGAATTTCAGCACTGTTTTCAATTAGGGTTTACCTAATTGATTAGCCTTCAACTCATGCTTCTTTTGGAGTTAACCCCTCAAATTTGGAGGGTAATTAACCAACATCATTAGGAACAGTAATATCAAACGTTCAACGCTTGGTCAACTCCACAAAACGGTCTTGAAACCGTTTTCCCAAAAAGGTCAAGTTAATCAGGTTGAAAAATCAGCACTTAATCCAATTAGGTTTCCCTAATTGATTAGGCTTCAACTCACGATTCCATTGGAGTTAACCCCTCAAATTTGGAGGTTCATTAGTCTACATAATTAGGAACAATATTCCCAAATGGTAAACGCTTGGTCAACCATCTCAAACGGTCTTGAAACCGTTTTCTCCCAAACGGTTTCAAACCGTTTGCCCTTAAACGGTTTGCTGAAACCGCATAGCCAATCAAGATAAAACGATTTGGAATAGCTATCAAAACCATTTGGCTTGGTAATTTTCTTTGGAAAAGCATCTAGGATGATGTCATCATCCCCTTCCTTCGAACAACCAAGAACAGCAACCGTTTTTTATGGAAATTGCAGCAAAGAAACAAGAGTGTATCAAATTGAAGAAATCAATCAACAAAGCATAGAGAATTGATGCAAGAGCAATGTTTAAGGGTTTGAGTTATAAAACCCGCCTCCAATTGATCTCCAAAGCTCCAAGATCACGCCATCAATGGTGGAGGAAGCTCTTGCAACTCCCCCTAGGCTCGTCCTCAAGCTTTTGATTGTAAAAGTTGGCTAGGGTTGAAGAGGAGATCGAAATAAGAAGGAATCCATAATTTATTTTCGATTTCCACCATGAAATCATGGAGAACGAAGGTCAAGGGCTTACCCACAGGTTGGGGACGTGCTCCCTGATCCTCCCTAGCTCCTTGGTCGGTTTTTCAAGCAAGGGGAAGAAGAAAATCCGAAAAAGGCCTTGGTTTGGGCTTGGAAATGGCACTTTTATAAGGAAATTGATGAGAGAGAAAATGCCTTATAAAAATCCAATTAATCCCAATAAAGTGGCCGCCTCTTCCCCCTCAACTACCTTGGGTACGAGGCAACTTCCTTGCCTTTAATTATCCTTCATTATCCTCAATTTAAAGAAAAGCAAATTAAGCACCTTAATGCTTATAATATAATATCCCACATGTGAGTGGATATTACTTTTCTTTATAAAAAGGTGAGTGGAATTTCACCTAATTAAGATATTTTCGTTCCTTATCTTGTTAAAGGAACGTCCATCCTTATTCAAAATCAACCCAAAACATTTTGGTTGAAATCCCTTCAATTATTTTTATTCATTTTTGCCCTAAATCGAATTAGGGTTTCAATTAGGCATTATTCTTGATTATTTTAATGTCAAGATTCTCTCTCCTACAACTTAATTCAAATGAGGAGTCCCTCTCATTTTATTTTCTCTAAATGATTCTAAGAAACATTAGGGACCTTGTTAAAGTTGTAATTTGCATATTGAACCCTAGATTTTGGGTAAATTGCACATTACACCAAAACTAGGTTTTAATGCACAAGGATTGCTTTACAAGCTTAATCTTGGTGTCCAAGCTTGTGGAAACCATACCACTACATCATATTCATTCTTATGATGTCTCAACATCAGAGGAACATCTTATCATGCAACATTTGCAATTTAACCCCTCAACTTGGATAATTTGCACTTTAGTCCAAAATAAGCAAACATTGCTTCAACATTGTTCAAACAGGACCAAAATTGAAACATAGATTCCTTTTGAGCCTTAATTACTTTTCACAAGATGAGATTAAGCATATAATAATCTTTCTTAATCAAAACACCTAGGGTTAAAGCATAACCCAGGTCAGGGATGTTACAAATTATAAACCCCTAACAAGGATTTCGTCCCCAAAATCCCAGATAAAGGGAACATATATTATTCATTCATCATATCATCATGTCTCTTCATAACACCTCATTTTTATGTAGACATCATAGAACTTTGATCAGCACAAAGTTCCTTCACACAATATTCTCATAGAGTCAAATGAGAACTTATCTTAAAGACATATTTAGTTGTTATGTTTATGCAAAGCATAAACCCCTAACATATGATTTTCATATCATTTTATATAATCAGACTGATTTCATAGTTGACCATTCCAGGTAGCCAATCTAAACCATCTAATAATTCTCAGATACCAGAATCTCTTACCTTGGTATCAGTCGCATGTGTTGAAAACACATTATATTCTCATCTTTCTTTTATCATATTTACAACTTTATAGAATAGGGATCACCTCCCTTGTTCTCTTTCTCATCATATGAGGGTCATACTTTTACTTCCTCATATACACATACTGATCTGAATTCCTATCAGATCCTTCTTTCTTGTTCTTAAGATATGATACATTTATCCATATCATATTTCCAATTTCATGATACTCTTTAGATTGTATCAGAATGATTGCTTGATCAGGGCAATCAAAAAGATATCAATCTAAGAGTTTCCATACTCACTTTATCATCAATAGTTGTACACCTGATCAGGGTTTACAAGTACTGAGATCAAGTAGTATGCACTAACATGCTATCATATCCTTTCTTTTCATATTACCATAACATAAGATTTAACATCCCTGGATTTTATCCAGGCATCTCTTCTATACCTCTTCCTCTTTCATGGAGGTAAGATCAATATAGAGCATTTAAAAGAATACTGATCAGAATTCAAATTCTAGTTCTCATCATTTCATCCCTATATAGCAACCAATGGGGAAAACAATATCAACAATCCTCCTTTCTATAACAAAAAGGGTTTAGTGTACTCAACATGTACACATTTATAACATACCTTGTACTCATATCATTGTCTTACTAGTCTTATTACTGAAGCAAAAACTAAGCCATAGAATCTTACAGGTGAAAGGTTAAGACCTTTGCACTTACTTAATGGCTACTTCCCTGGTACACTAGGCATTTATTGCACTATTAGTACCAAAAACTTGGCTGTTTAAAACCATTAATCAAATGTCTCTAGAATTATAGAGACCATTCCCTACTTCTCAGCTTATTGCCCCTTCTTGGGCACTACCATCACATATTTATTATCTGTCTGAACTCATGGCAGAGTCCACTTTCTTGCTATAAGTTAATCTTTTCCATATTTTCCCTTGTTCCAACATGACTAAGTCATTTAGGAACTCATTTAAATCTCAAGCTTTCTGTATTAAGGACTGATAACCTAGGTTGTAAGCCTAGCATCCAGTCCACTATATGCATTACAGTTGCCCTAATCTGCCCAACAAGAGCATGATCATAGGATTCTCTATCCTGATCAGGTCTTATTGGGGATTCTCAGGCACTCATTCTATTCTTGTCAGATCCCTTGCACCTCTTCTTGATGCAACAACATTGGCCTTAGCAATGTGTTCCTTGTGTTCTCTAGTCATTTTCAACTTTACCCTTTCTCTGCACAAGTAGAAATCATTATAGGGTATACTGGAGGACACTAACACAGACTCTACTACCTTAGTCATATGTCTCTGTAGACTCAGCAAACCTAGAGCTCTTATACCACTAAATTGTAACGACACCCGCCATCATTAAGATAACAAGTGTCATTAACAATAATAAAACATGTGGAAGCGATCATTAGTTGCAGCGGATTACTAAAAATCACTGAAAATTTAAAACATTTTGCAAAGAGATCCATTCACAGGAAAACTCTTTAACCATGAACCAAAGTATTCCAAATTCATCCTAGTTCACAAGTACACAACCTGTACCATTCCTTTTCAAGGATTACAACATTGACTGCCCTATTAACAAATATACACAGGAAGTATAAAAACTTCGAGGCACTAAGCCAAAACTCATATTGATACATTTAAAACTCCGAGGACCTGAGAGTACAGAGACGACACATAAGACTACTATCTATATGACTAGACAGACAATATTTCCACCTGAGATCTTATTGTTGTCCCTGCTGTTGCTGCTGCTCTTTCCCTGTTCTAGGGTTTCTGCTCTGCCTTCCATGCATACCTAAAAATATTTCCCACGGGGTGAGACAATTGAAAATTGCCCCAGCGAGAGATATAACTCTCCGCCAAAAACATTGTTACTGTAGTTTATCAAATTAAAACTGAGTAGGGGTTACTTTTACATTATCAGGAAAAATTATTCATCATAGAACAGAATAAGATAATCTCCATTCTCAAGGAGGTCATTGCATCTACCCATGGTAGATAAGTAATTCATCTGTCTACTTTGCAGAGAATATAAAGAAACATAATTAACATTTATCTACTAAGGAATGCACAAAGAAATGCAACATCAGCCAATGAATCTCCGTATTCAATCCTTAAGCAAACATGCTATACGGCTGATTACATTTTACAATCACACTTATGCTCTGAGGAGATGAGATATACCGCTCATACTCCAACCGAACATTACGAAATTGCCTCGGTACCATACATAGGTCATCAAAAGAGCCGGATTCTTATGACCTCATCTGTCTCGGTCAGTACGAGACCACATGCAGGACATCTCGTGTCTCTGCTAACTAGCTAGCCAGGGTATTCTGGCACCTTCGCTACAGAGTTACAGCGTCAACTGCACTCTCATCGCCAATCGAGAGATTTCTTGTTTATCTCCTCGATCCGACATTAAGTATCATTGGGAGATTCATGATACATCCATCCTGACATATTCATGAAGGATTGAGAGGTTTCTTGTTTACCTTCCAACAATCTCTTCAAGAGGACGTAAGGATATTTTCGCCCATTTACCCCCACATATTCAAAATATGTGCTCCGGGTTTTGCCGCGGGCACCCGTTTCACCATCACCTATTCCTGACGATGATGGATCTATGGTCAGAGCACTACATGAATAGATTTCACTTGATTTATTAAGTACATTCGCATATTCTTTTAGCATCAGCCAAGTTCTCAAACATAACTTATTACAACAATGCTATAAAGAGACATGTACTACTTTTACCAGATATTTATCAGTCTTTCAAAGACCCTGGGAACTCAGTCCCTCATTTCAATACTGGGAATTATCACCCCTTCACTTTCTCATCACCATAATCATATGGTTCTAGGTATTCAAACCCTTAACTCATCATTGAGCATTATTATACCTTTTTCAGGTAACTATCACCTTCAGGTCATCTGACCAAGGCATTCATGATACTTGTTACACAAGCATCACACCTGGCTCACAAGGCCATGAAATATCTTGTCACCTCTCACTGAGTAACAACTTACTCATGTGACTCATAAAAGTCCATGCATATTGCTTCTTTTACTAAGCAACAACAACATTAAGGCACATAATGCCAATCAACATTTATTATATAAATGTCACAGCTCACACTAGCTATATACATCATCTCATAATATCTGTATGGTTATTAGGCATGATAACAGTCATACAAGATATTCATCACATCATATCATATGACGTGATAGCAACACCATTATTCCTCTACCAGGAATTAGGGTTTACTATCAAATAGGGCTTTTCATTCCCTTTACCCAAATTAGGGTTATGGTTCCCCATTTCTCATTAATAAAGAGTTCATGGTCTCATTATTTGTCCAACCCTTAATACATTATTCCATACCTCTAGGGAATTCAAGGATATCATATTTGATTATTCTAGAACATTACTTTCATCATATAGCATTAATGATCATCAATTCAAGGTATGAGTTCATTTCTCATCCTTATCATGGTATGATTATATCATACACATCATTTGGGCTTAACCCCATTCTCAAGGTACATTAATTAACACTCATCAAGGTGTAACAACTCATTACATTTCATTGAAATAGTTTCATAACACACTTCATATGTTTCTTACCCAATTATATTGGATTTGAAGTACATCAAGGCATATAAACCCTGAAATGGTGAATGTGATAACTATCATATCTTGATGTATCACTTTCTCATCATTTCAAACTCTGTTGAGTTATCCATCTTATCTTGTATTAAGGTATTTCCCTCTTAATACATCCCATCACCAATCTCTTACCTTTAGCATATAATGCAAAGGCCACACATTAGAATTGTACAACTATCTCACATAATATGGACTTATCTTAGTTTAAGGCATGACTTTATTATAAAGTTGCTTATAAATAATCACAATGATACACCCTCAACTAGGGTTTCTCATCACATATCTTATGTATCCTTCATCCAATTATATTGGACTTATAATCATATCAAGGTATACGATCATATGAGGTCACTTTCAAATCACCTCTAAATCAAGCATAGAGCACCACGTCCGTGCAACCAAGAACGGCCGTGCGAAGGGAAGCCACCACGGCCGTGCTACCTTGCACGGTCGTGCAAAGTGAAGCTACCACGGTCGTGCTACAGAAGTTCCCCTCATGAATCATATTCAAGTATGAATTCATGCTATCAACTTCTCAACTTGAATAGGTCATATCACCCTTTAGTTGAGTACATACAACTATGATTAACATAGTGTATCAAGTCATTGACCCTATAAGCAATTAGGAATTCATCCCTTAATTGGCACTAATCCCTTAGGTAATATTTGGGTTTCAACCTTTGTACCTTCTTTGATTATAATTACTAATCAACATTGGATCAATGGATCATTCATCATCTTGATTATCAAGAGATTCAATCACATTGGACCTCCATTACATAGGGTATCCAATTGAATTAGGGTTTTCAATGTTGATTACTTCAATCATTGAATTCATGGAACCAGTCATCAATTGGACCTACCCTCATACTTCAATTGAGTTTAATAGGTCAACCTTCAACTTATTTTACTCTCAATTGACCCTCAATTGATCATCAATTAGGGTTTGATTCAATTGAATTAGGGTTTGGAATCGATGATTCAACAACACTAATCAATGTAAGATTAGTTGCTTTGAAACCATTGAACCATCATCCAAATTGGGTATGACCTGACCCCAAACGGTCTTGAGGTCGTTTGGATGACCTCCAAACGGTCTTGAGACCGTTTGCCCACCATATCACTCAAATCTAAGCTATCCAATTAGGGTTTGGTTCATTGGATTGATCACCAAATCAGCATTACATTGTTTAACAACTTGGTACCTTTAGACCTTCAAACACCTAACCATACTCAACCCTAGACCTCCAAACGGTCTTGGGTGACCACCAAACGGTCTTGAGACCGTTTGGATGAGCTCCAAGTGGTCTTGAGACCGTTTGCCCATCCAACCTTTGGACTCTAGTGAAAATTCATCATGGATTGGTCTATCGAATTGATCAACAAATCAACACTACATTGCAATATGATTCGTACCTTTGGACCTTCAATTGGTCAACTATACTTGACCCCAGACCTCCAAACGGTCTTGGGGTGATCCCCAAACGGTCTTGAGACCGTTTGGGTGATCCCCACCCAAAATCGCAACTTAACTCATTGGAATTTCAGCACTGTTTTCAATTAGGGTTTACCTAATTGATTAGCCTTCAACTCATGATTATTTTGGAGTTAACCCCTCAAATTTGGAGGGTCATTAACCAACATAATTAGGAACAGTAATCTCAAACGTTCAACACTTTGTCAGCTCGACCAAATGGTCTTGAAACCGTTTGCCCAAAAAGGTCAAGTTAATCAGGTTGAAAAATCAGCACTTAATCCAATTAGGTTTCCCTAATTGATTAGGCTTCAACTCACGATTACTTTGGCGTTAACCCCTCAAATTTGGAGGGTCATTAGTCTACATAATTAGAAACAATATTCCCAAACGGCAATGCTTGGTCAACCATCTCAAACGGTCTTGAAACCGTTTTCTCCCAAACGGTTTCAAACCGTTTGCCCTTAAACGGTTTGCTGAAACCGCATAGCCAATCAAATTAAAACGATTTGGAATAGCTATCAAAACCATTTGGCTTGGTAATTTTCTTTGGATAAGCATCTAGGATGATGTCATCATCCCCTTCCTTCGAACAACCAAGAACAGCAACCGTTCTTGATGGAAATTGCAGCAAAGAAACAAGAGTGTATCAAATTGAAGAAATCAATCAACAAAGCATAGAGAATTGATGCAATAGCAATGTTTAAGGGTTTGAGTTATAAAACCCACCTCCAATTGATCTCCAAAGCTCCAGGCTCACGCCATTAATGGTGGATGAAGCTCTTGCAACTCCCCCTAGGCTCGTCCTCAAGCTTTTGATTGTAAAAGTTGGCTAGGGTTGAAGAGGAGATCGAAATAAGAAGGAATCCATAATTTATTTTCGATTTCCATCATGAAATCATGGAGAACGAAGGTCAAGGGCTTACCCACAGGTTGGGTACGTGCTCCCTGCTCCTCCCTAGCTCCTTGGTCGGTTTTGCAAGCAAGGGGAAGAAGAAAATCCGAAAAAGGCCTTGGTTTGGGCTTGGAAATGGCACTTTTATAAGGAAATTGATGAGAGAGAAAATGCCTTATAAAAATCCAATTAATCCCAATAAAGTGGCCGCCTCTTCCCCATCAACTACCTTGGGTACGAGGCACCTTCCTTGAATTTAATTCTCCTTCATTATCCTCAATTTAAAGAAAAGCAAATTAAGCACCTTAATGCTTATAATATAATATCCCACATGTGAGTGGATATTACTTTTCTTTATAAAAAGGTGAGTGGAATTTCACCTACTTAAGATATTTCCGTTCCTTATCTTGTTAAAGGAACGTCCATCCTTATTCAAAATCAACCCAAAACATTTTGGTTGAAATCCCTTCAATTATTTTTATTCATTTTTGCCCTAAATCGAATTAGGGTTTCAATTAGGCATTATTCTTGATTATTTTAATGTCAAGATTCTCTCTCCTACAACTTAATTCAAATGAGGAGTCCCTCTCATTTTCTTTGCTCTAAATGATTCTAAGAAACATTAGGGACCTTTTTGAAGTGGTAATTTGCATATTGAACCCTAGATTTTGGGTAAATTACACATTACACCAAAACTAGGTTTTAATGCACAAGGATTGCTTTACAAGCTTAATCTTGGTGTCCAAGCTTGTGGAAACCATACCACTACATCATATTCATTCTTATGATGTCTCAACATCAGAGGAACATCTTATCATGCAACATTTGCAATTTAACCCCTCAACTTGGATAATTTGCACTTTAGTCCAAAATAAGCAAACATTGCTTCAACATTGTTCAAACATGACCAAAATTGAAACATAGGTTCCTTTTGAGCCTTAATTACTTTTCACAAGATGAGATTAAGCATATAATCATCTTTCTTAATCAAAACACCTAGGGTTAAAGCATAACCCAGGTCAGGGATGTTACAACTACAACAATTAGTTACTGCATTTGATTCAATATCTCATCTAGAGGTTCATAAAATAGCCACATTTGATGTACAACTCGATGTATCTCTGGATGTGATACAGCTAACTGGTTTTTAACTTGTTCATTGATTAACATTGCTTTCTATTTCGTGTGATCCCAATACCAACTAGGTAGCTCAAGAAGTTCTTCATACATGTGAAACATTTGCTTTAAAAATTGCCAATGAAATTTTGCTTGTTCTTTTGTCACTATAAATCCTAACTTGTTGTACAACAAATCTGGTACGTCATTCCAGTCATCATCAAATAGAGTTTGATGAGCCATTTTTCCCTGTAGGCACTTCGTAGCTATTATTTGGATTAACTCTACGGACATGTGAAATGTCCATGTCCTTCGATGAGCCATCTATAGAAAAACAATTATAAATTCATTGTTTTAGTGAAATTGAAATTGCAAACATTACATGACTTGAGTAAATTGAAATTGCAAACATTACATGACTTGAGTAAATTGAAATTGAAAACATTACATGACTTGAGTAAATTGAAATTGCAAACATTACAAGACCAGAGATGCTGTGACATTAGGACAAGTGCGTTTATTATGGCCCTTTCTACCACACTTATGACAGTGATATGTATACTGATTTGGATCAACATCCATAGTTGAATGCCTTCTCTTTTTCTTTGGTCTTCCAGCTTGCCTTCATTTCCTAGGGAGTAATAAGGGATAAATACCTCTACTTTCATCAAATTGAGGCCAATACCTCTTGTCGGGAATACCACGAAATTCAGTTCTGTATGCATTTAGATAAGCCTCATTTGTATAATATGCACTCACAAGTGCATCAAGATCCCAATTGACAGAGTCTGCAGCTACCCAAACATGAGAGCATGGATAATGCCATTGTTGTAGAAAACCACAACTGCATTGACTGCCACCATTTGGACGCACTATTACTTGAAATCTATATCCATCCATGTCACCAACAAGCCATTCATCATTGTTCACACGGATGTGTATTGTCAAATCTTTTTGCATCCTCTCAAACATTATAAAGCTTATCATGAACCCTAAAGGGCCATTTCAGTCCATCTTATACACGTTTATTTGCGAGATTACGCCTATGCAGCCACATGGTCACGGAGCGATAGTATGTGGCAACAATTAACGCTTGTATTGGCAAACCTCTAACACCTTTTAAGACTCCATTACACCCTTCAAGATGATTGATAGTCAATGACCCATACCTGCAACCTCTGTCATATGCGAGAGCCCAATGTACAGGATTTTGGCCTAATAAATATGACTTTGTTGCTGGTTCTATGGTTTCTATAACAGTCATATGACGATCAAATTCATGTGTATCAGTTGTGGATCCCACCTTCCATAAAATCTCCCTCAACTCCTTGGACTTGAACTGCTTATGGAAGTTCTCCCAAAGATGTCGAAGACAATAATGATGTTGAGCCCAATGAAATTTTGATTCAAGTGCTGGAAAAATCCCACTCATTCGATCAGAAATATACACAAGTCTGTACGTCGTGGAATGATTGGAATACAAGTTTGTAGACAACCAAAGAACCACTCCCAGGAGTCCTTATTTTCTTTCTCGACAACAGTAAAAGCAAGTGGAAATAGACCATTACCAGCATCTATGCCACATGCAATGAGAAGTATGCCAGTATATTTTCCTGTTAAAAATGTGCCATCAACAGTAAGAATAGGACTACAATAGTCCCAACCCCTCACAGCTGGACCAAATGCCCAAAACACCCGCTTGAATCTACGAGTGCCTTCAGTTTGAAGGGTATAATCATCAATAAGGTGGGCATATATAGTTCTTGGAATATATTGTGTCAGAGAAATCAGGAACAGAAACAAACTATGATATGATGATTCTCAGTCTCCAAATATTTTACAAACAACCTTCCTCCTCGCTAGATATGCCTTCTTGTAAGATATATTCAGCCTTAGTTCAACATTCACCTTGTCACGAATTTCTCGTGTCGACATATCCAATTGTGATACTAGGATTAGCATTATCATTCGAGCAATATAAGATGTTGTGACTTGGTGATGATCATGATTCATAACAGTTAATTCACAATTGTGGCCTGCTTTACAACGTTTTATCTTCCACAGGCCACCTGCTCTTTTGGACTGGAACACGGTCAATCTCCAAGGACATCGTTGATCATGGATACAAACAAGTTTAAGATAACGATTATTTGAGCGTAATGTACGGTACTGGACATTCTTTTGTACGGACCATTTTTGGAGCGTCTCAACCAGTACAACTTTAGATGCAAATAAAGTACCCTCATATATAACAACACTGGAAGGATTGTAATTGAGACGAAAATCTTCCACCCAGTCATCATCTTGAAAAGCTTCATAGTTGGAATCAATGTGTTCATGTTGGGGCCATTGGTTGTCAAATATGGATGGAATAGAACTCAATGCTGCAATAGAGTCAGGGAATGGATGTGTGTGCTCATCATCAGTTTCAGTCAATCACTCATCCTCATGTGGTTCACTATTATTACCACCTTCAATGTCACTATTGTTATCACCTTCGTGATCACTATCATTATCACCTTCATAATCAATATCATTATCTCCCTCCTCAACCTCAACACCAATATTCTCAGTACTAAGATTTTGAGAACATTCAGGTGGTTGACTCCACTCAGCAGTTAAATTGCTAAGACTGAATTGAGGTGGTTGACTCCATTCAGTAGTTAAATGACTTTGAGAGAATTGAGGTGGTTGACTCAAAAAATTATTGTGAGGGAATTGAGATTGAAATTGATTCAATATACTCATTAAACAAGGTTGTTGGTGGATAGATGTTTTTTCAAGAAACACATCAATATAGGCATTAGCTGAAAGTGATAACAAGGTTCTGTATGCATCATCATCATCAACTTGTACGAGCATATGATTTTCTCCAGGGAAAAGATATGATATTTTGATAGAGAAGTGGTTGGGATTGATGTCAAGTGTTGTATAGATATATGATTTTAGTTCAGATAGGGTATTAATAAGTGAAAAGTTTATGGATCTAACAGATCGACTAGAATAACACCCATCAGAGAGAAATTGCCCATCATATTGCATCTTCACAATTCGTGAATTTGAACTAGATGCCTGATGTGCACAAATCATATCATCTTTTGGATCATATTTGGTTGCATATCCATGTTGTTTTGACTCAATTATCACTCTCATTCATGCTAGATTCTATATTTTTAGCTATTCTTACTTGTCTCATGGTTTGGATTGTTGGTACTACATATTTTAATGAAATGATGAGGAATATATCATATTATCTCTTATTGGATCACTCCTCAAGTATCTACATGTTTTGGGGTTCGAAACTACGCAAATACCACATTTTACGACATGTAATTCGGACCTACACGCTGAAAGTTATGAGTAAAATACACAACAGCCCATAATAGCCAAGTGCACGTCGTGCACCAAAAGTGCACGCCGTGCACCTGGGAGCGTCAAGTAGACCAAACTTTCTGGAAAGTTACACGACATGCACCTGGGAGCGGAAAGTTTTTGGAAAGTTGCACGGCGTGCATTTCTTCATTGCACACCATGCACCTAGGAGCTAAAAGTTTCTGGAAAGTTGCACGGTGTGCATTTCTTCAGTGCACACCGTGTACAGTGCATTCCGGAGCAAACTATAAGTTTATGGAAAAGTGCACGGCGTGCACTTTGGGTGCACGGCGTGCACTTGGCAGTTTCAACATTTTGTAAAATACGAGTTTTTGTTTAAAACGAAGTGGGAACTTAATGGGCGGTTATGTCTGGTCATTTTTGAACGTTCCCTCATCCCAGAGCAAGCCTAGAGTAGAGGAGGGCGATTTTGAGGAGATCAAGGGTGGTTTCTTGGGAAAGGAGTCCATTTCTTCTTCTCTTCTTCTCCATTATCTTCTCCAAGGTGCAACCAAGCTTTCCCAACTTCGTGCAGCTTCTCGGGAGAGGAGCCAGTCCGTTTTGGAGTAGCTTTGGGAGTGGAATTTCGTCCCCAAGAAGGAATTCTACTTCTCTTGGGTTACACTTTCAATTCTCCTAGCTTTTCCTTCTCTAAACCATGTTAAACTCTGAAAATTCTGTAGCATTTCTGCAATACATGATGATGGACGAGTAGAATTTGAATCTTGGACATGGGAGAGTAACTCCCATGTCATAGCTTGTATGGACATATGAATTTCGTACTAAATGTTAGTTTCTTGCATGTTCCAAGAGTTGTTTCAGATCTAAAATGGTTTTTTGTGTGATTGGCCATCATACTTGCATGTTTTATGCTTTCTTTCATAATCTGAGAAGATGTGTTTGAGAGTATGGTGTTACTCTTTTGGCAGCTTGTCCTTGACCGTGAGAGTGGCTGGGATTAAATTGAGGAGTAAGGTTTGTGATTCAAAATGAAATACATGCACGAGAGTGATGTATGGATTTAGAATCATCATTACTTCACCGGGAGGTGAGTGATGACTACAAACCTCCTTTGTAAGCTAATTAACATGTTCAAATTCATATTTTAATATAAGCTATGATGTGATAGTGAAATCCCAAGTCTAAGATCCTTCCAAATATGAATCTTAACCTTTCTTAAGTGAAACATTACTATTTTGTTTTAAATCTATAATTTAGTTGTTCTAATCCAATCATCTTATGTACAATGATTTAGATTATTGAAAATCATAACACTTGTGCCTAACTAACCAACACTCCTTGTATACGACCTTGACTATACTACCTCCGTATACTTGCGGAGTTTGGTTAAGTTGAGTAAACTATCCATTCCTTGGATTGAAACTCGTTTGTGTAAACAACCAACAAGTTTTTGGCGACGTTGCCGGGGAGCATCGGTATTCCTGTTAGAGTAAGAGTTGTTGATAAGTAAATGAGACTAGATCACAACCTTCATATCCACCATCATATCCATAAATCATAATTCATCATGATCATCATAATTTGTTGTATCTTCCATGTTTGTTTTTGTATCTCACTCACCTTGTTTATTTGCAGGAGCATATGGGGTGTTCATAAAAAGATCCTTGAACCGTGCATATCTCTACATTCAAAAAATGAACACATCATTTGCAGCCCTCATGGAGCAAGAAGGAGTGAAACCCAAACATGTATGGAGGAATCACAACCCACACAACCATCATCCATTTCACCATCATCCAAACGACATTCACCCATGCATCCTTCATCCACATCACCATCATTCGCACCTAATTCACCACCAACACCCATACCACATTCGTCCACACCCTCATATCCACCACCTTCATCCATACCACATACACCACCACCACCTACGCCATGTCCACCTAATCTTCCAAATTCACATGAAGAAATAGTCAAGGAGGATGACCTTCTTCTTAAGGACTACTTTGGTACAACTGCAATGCACATGAGTGGGCCTATTAATATTTTAGAATTTGAGGTAGTGGAGTTTTCTATCAGCCCATCCATCATACAATTGCTACAGCTGAATGCATTTGGAGGGACACCAATGGAGGATCCAAACCTCCACATTACTGAATTTCTGCAGTTGCTAAGCACCATAAAGATATATGGTGTTCCTACTGATGGGATACGCCTAATTCTTTTTCCATTCTCTCTTAAAGATAGAGCTAAGGCATGGCTCTATACTTTACCAAATAAGTCAATCAACACTTGGGAGGAGCTTCTAAAGGTCTTTTTAGCAAGATATTTTCCACCTAGCAAAACTTTACAACTGAGGATTCAACTCATCAATTATTCTCAAAGGGATGGAGAGACCTTGTATGATACATGGGAGAGGTTCAAAGATCTTCAACATCTTTGTCCACATCATGGTCTAAGCAATTGGCTTCTATTGCAATCTTTCTATAATGGTTTGTGCTACAATACAAGGATGTTTATTGATTCAGCTGCAAATGGAGCTCTAATGAATAAATCTTATAGAGAAGCCTAAGCTATTATTGAAGATATGGTAGAAAATCATTGCCAATGGAGTTCGGCTACAAGATACCACCCATCCTTTTCACACACTACTTCTGAAATGCAAGTGGAAGATCACATGGTTGATGCTATAGACTTGATTGCAGCAAGGATAGACACTTTGTCACAAAGGTTTGAGAATCTAAGCACACAACTAATTCAAACAGCCAACAATATTTGTGATGTATGTGGGTTGCTTGGACACTCATCTTCTACATGTTATGCTTCTTCTATTTATTCTCCAATGGGCTACACTCCACCGGGCTTCTACAACAATGTGAACCCGAATTTTATTCAGCCACAACAACCGCAAGTAACTCCTAGATTAGAGTTCATGCTTGCAACATTTATTTCAACTCAAATGTAGCAAAATGAGGAGTTCCAACAACAAAGACAATCAATGAAGGGTGTCATTTGCCAACTCTCTTCTAAGGTGGACGATATTGCCACTCATGCACACATCTTGGAGAAACAAATTACCCAACAAGCTCTTTTTAGCAAAGAAGCATTTCCACCTTTCTTGCCTAGTCCACCGGAGATTAATCCTACGTATTTCAGGCCAGTGACATTGAAGAATGGAGTTGTTATAGAGGTATATCCTTCAAAGTATGATGATGTTGATACCCATGATGATTATGAAGTTGCAACTAAAGGGGAGAAAGCTACAACACATGCTCTACATGTTGATTCTTCAAGCAAGCCACATGTCCTTCCTCCTCACACTCTAGATGACACATTTCTTTATAATGAGAAAACTCTTCCCAACTCATATTTTGATGATGCTTCAAAGGGGAATGAATAGACAAATCATATTGGTATACAAAAGACTATTCTTGCTACAACTCATAGGTGCTTTCGCTTGCCCCAAATACATGACATATTTGTAAGGAGGCATAAATCTTTAGCACAACAATTTCCAGCTGCAAATCAGAGCACCGGTCCTCCATGTACTCTGATGTTTCCACCATGATGAGGGTACCCAGTTGCTACCTTTTTAGTTTGATTTATGCAGTGAGGACAATGCAGATTTCAAGCTTAGGGGGGAGCAACCGGATGGTAGCCTAGTTCTTTTAGCTTTTCCCTTTCATGTTATTTGCTTCTTGTCATTTGCTTTTGTTTTGTGTTCACATTTCAGTCTTTTGTTTTCAATTATGCTCTTCTTGTGGCAAATCTAGTATGATATGAGGTTTATCTTTTATATGTGGATAGAACTCCTATGCTTAACTGATTGTCCTCTTTTGATGAGAAATATCATTTGGAGAAATTGTAAAAGACATGCATTAATCAAATGAAAACTTTTGGCCATCAACATGTGCTTAACTATGGTTTATTCTTCAAACCTGAATATTCATCTTTCACATCCTTGATTGCTTAAAACATGTAATGGTTTCAATTTTTATGAGTAAATCAACTTTATAACATCATTTGGAATACGGGATGCCCTTGCCAAGCTCTTAGTGCATTTTCAACCACTCTTTCAATGAAAAAAAACTTTCAAATTAAACGAATGAAATCTAGTTAATGTTGCAATTTAGTTGACTCTCCTATGTTTTGGAAAAATTTTAAAATTTCTTTTGGCTTATCTCATCTTTATACCCCATAAAAGATGGCTACACTGCCCACATATCATGCTAGCCCAGTGTAAGTCCGATCTGGCCACGATGGTTAGGTGGTGTGTCTTAAAAGAGGGTAAAATACCCCAACCGACACTCCATGTGTGCATAAGCCTACATTAGCAGCCGAGTGTTGGAACCCATAATCCATATAATACCACTTTTGAGAAAGAAGGAGAGTACAACTAAAATTGTCAATTTTAACTAAGATTTCATCATTTGTATCCTTAATAGTTGAGAGTTTGAGTTGCACATCCACTAATTGCTTGGCTTGGTCATCAAAATTCTAAGTAGTGTTGTTTAATTGATTGATTCATTTAATTGTGACCACCCCTGCTGAACTAAAAATCTCTTTCTTGGGTGTTTAAGTTGAATTGATGGCTATGAGTATAAACATGTTCATCATGGTTGGTTTGATCTTATACACATCTTTCTTTTCATTTGATCTATGCATGAACTTGACAATTATTCATTTGTGTTTCTATGCTCTTTTTTGCTTGAGGACAAGCAATGGTTTAAGCTTATGGGGATTTGATGTGCACAAATCATATCATCTTTTGGATCATATTTGGTTGCATATCCATGTTGTTTTGACTCAATTATCACTCTCATTCATGCTAGATTCTATATTTTTAGCTATTCTTACTTGTCTCGTGGTTTGGATTGTAGGTACTACATATTGCAATGAAATGATGAGGAATATATCATATTATCTCTTATTGGATCACTCCTCAAGTATCTACATGTTTTGGGGTTCGAAACTACGCAAATACCACTTTTTACGGCATGTAATTCAGACCTACACGCTGAAAGTTATGAGCAAAATACACAACAGCCCAGAACAGCCAAGTGCACGCCGTGCACCTGGGAGCGTCAAGCAGACCAAACTTTCTGGAAAGTTACACGGCGTGCACGCAATTGCACGGCGTGCACATGGGAGCGGAAAGTTTCTAGAAAGTTGCACGACGCGCATTTCTTCATTGCACGCCATGCACCTAGGAGCTAAAAGTTTCTCGAAAGTTGCACGGCGTGCATTTCTTCAGTGCACATCGTGCACAGTGTATTCTGGAGCAAACTGAAAGTTTCTGAAAAGTGCACAGCGTGCACTTTGGGTGCACGACGTGCACCTTGCAGTTTCAGCATTTTGTAAAATATGAGTTTTTGTTTAAAACGAAGTGGGAACTTAATGGGCGGTTATGCCCGATCAATTTTGAACGTTCCTTCGTCCCAGAGCAAGCCTAGAGTAGAGGAGGGCGATTTTGAGGAGATCAAGGGTGGTTTATTGGGAAAGGAGTCCATTTCTTCTTCTCTTCTTCTCCATTGTCTTCTCCAAGGTGCAGCCAAGCTTCACCAACTTCGTGCAACTTCTCGGGAGAGGAGCCAGTCCGTTTTGGAGCAACTTTGGGAGTGGAATATCGTCCCCAAGATGGAATTCTACTTCTCTTGGGTTACACTTTCAATTCTCCTAGCATTTCCTTCTCTAAACCATGTTAAACTCTAAAAATTTTGTAGCATTTCTGCAATACATGATCATGGACGAGTAGAATCTGAATCTTGGACATGGGAGAGTAACTCCCATGTCATAGCTTGTATGGACATATGAATTTCGTACTAAATGTTAGTTTCTTGCATGTTCCAAGAGTTGTTTCAGATATGAAATGCTTGTTTGTGTGATTGGCCATCATACTTGCATGTTTTATGCTTTCTTTCATAATCTGAGAAGATGTGTTTGAGAGTATGGTGTTACTCTTTTGGCAACTTGTCCTTGACCGCGAGAGTGGCTGGGATTAAATTGAGGAGCAAAGTTTGTGATTCAAAATGAAATACATGCACGAGAGTGATGTATGGAGTTAGAATCGTCATTACTTCACCGGGAGGTGAGTGATGACTACAAACCTCCTTTGCAAGCTAATTAACATGTTCAAATTCATATTTTAATATAAGCTATGATGTGATAGTGAAATCCCAAGTCTAAGATCCTTCCAAATCTAAATCTTAACCTTTCTTAAGTGAAAAATTATTGTTTTGTTTTAAATCTATAATTTAGTTGTTCTAATCCAATCATCTTATGTACAATGATCTAGATTATTGAAAGTCATAACTCTTGCGCCTAACTAACCAACACTCCTTGTGTTTGACCTTGACTATACTACCTCCGTATACTTGTGGAGTTTTGTTAAGTTGAGTAAACTATCCATTCCTTGGATTGAAACTCATTTGTGTAAACAACCAACAATGCCATGTTCCTATATTTTAGAATATTATATTAACATCAGAAAGAAATTCATATTTTATAACATTATATTAACATGAATTAATATTTTAGAGCAGTGACATCATTTTTAAAATAATAGTTAAGATTTTAGAACAATAATTTTGAATTTGGAATTAAATTTATTTGACTACTTTTTCTATAACATTAACAGTGAACAAAATTAAGAACAACAATTTTGCCATTTTTCAGTAAAATTAACTAACATTTCATAACAACAACTTTGCTAATTTTTTAGTAACACTAACATTTCAGAACAACAATTTTGCAATTTCGAACAATAATTTTTAAGTATTAATTAGCCTTCAATTGTCATTTTCTCCATCACTATTAACTAAGGAGTAACAATACAATTATTTCAGTTGTAATATTTCGTACTAATGTTATGTTCAAATTTTGGAAATTAAAAATTTGGTAGAATAAATACCTCAAATGGAGAGTTATCCCTTGATAATCGAAGAATACAAGAAGAGAAAGAAGAAGCTCCAAGATCGTCTCCGAGAAGTAGAAGATATCAGCTCCAAGATCGCCCGAAATAAGCTAGAAATCACCTCAAAGCAGTAGAAATCTGAGAAAAAGCTCCAGAGCAATGGGAGTATAGAGCAAGAGTAAGGAAATGAAGAATGATGTGAGTTTGGAGGGTTGATTTTGGCCAATATATAGGGGAGCAATGCGTCCCAGTTGGGGATGCATTGCGCCCACGTGGCACCGCCCCGCGCCGCGGCCCCAACGGCAAAATAGTCGTTGTCCAGGGAGCAATGTGTCCCCGTCCCGGACACATTGCCCGCGTGGTAATTTCTAGCCGTTGGGGGCGTCTCCGCGCGCGACACATTTGTCCCACGGGAGGGCAATGCGTCCCAAACCGTGACGCATTGCCCTCCTGTGGGACCAATGCGTCCCCCGTCGGGACGTATTGCCTCGCGTGAGAGCAATGCGTCCCAACAGGGGACGCATTGTTCCAGAAATGTGCTATTTTGGGCAATAAGTTCAAAAACGTGCCATTTAGGTAATAAAAATTGGCAAATGTGCCATTTATGTTTTTTTGCCTATTTAATACATTGATTAACGCGGAGTTGAGATGGGTTCGTCCAAACGCAGCCTTAATGTCAAGATATCTGGCTGGGGTCTCATCATCTGTATAAGCGAATGGACCAAGGGAATTTGTTCGTGTCATGCCTCTTTTATGGGTATGAGCATCAGCCTTTGTGATTTGCATCCTGTATAGCTTTAAGCAGGTTTCTCTGTCATAGTTGAGGCTTTGGAATTTGGTACTCTGTACATCCGCTTAACCAATATGTTTTAGGTTCAGCTACCTGATTGTTCTTAATCAAGTGATGCACACTGAACTGGTTGTGATGATAGTTAGCATAATGTTACCATCTTAAAACAGGCAGCGGGTCTTAGCTTACATTAAAGTTTCTATAGACTGTTGTCCAGAATCGCCTGCAAAAGCTTGTAGAATTTACTCATAGCGTATTGAAACTTCAAATTTTGCTCAATTTCTTGCAGTCCCCATAAACAACACAAGGCTGAGCACATTTCATCTGTAAACTTAGGTCTCTACCTGATTTGACGGTACTCTCATGGTCACATACTCTCACGTCCTATATGCATCACTTCAGTACATAACAACTACCTACGACGTAACCAGGATAGATCCATCGCCTCCATCGGTACAAATCCTCGTTTCTCTGTTGAATATATGGCAGCTGTAGCAGTCATGTATATAGTATGGGTTAAGCCCAATGTAGTGCAACTAATACATGTGAGAAAAATAGTTTTGTCTCTAGTGCAAATGATAAAGAAATTTTATCCCATATTGCTCAATCTTAGAACTTTTGCAGTCCTTATATGTAAGATCACACGGGGCACTAGTGTCCAAGGGGTCCTAAGAGGAAGATATGCTCACCTCTTTGTGGGTGGGGTTACCACAACACGCACGCGCACACGTCACGCCTGGCCGGGCCGGGCACGGGCTCGGGCGGAAAGTGTCTTTTTTACGGAATTTTTCGCAATATGTACAAGAGCAACCGAGAGGTCACGTCGTAATGGGAATATGATTAGTGGGGCGTGTAAGGTTATAAATAGACCTCCGGTCATTAGGGTTAAGCGCATCTCTTTTGAACACAGCTGTCAGCCATTCGTGTGAGTGTTTAGCGAGCCCTAATCCCAAATTCTACCACCGTCGCTCCTGCTGTCGCTTGGAGATCTCTCTCCTAAAAGCGACAAAGTCGTTCATCCTCTTCTTTCAAGACATAACCTGTCAGGCGGTGGTTCATGCGGTTGTTAGGTTGCACTGGTGGTAGTGCATTTGTTCATCCTTCCCTTTAGGTTCGTGACTGGGTAAACTGGGAGAACAACGTCTGTCCTGGAGGACTTCACGACGTTGATTTCTTTAAGTAAGATTTATTCATTTTTCAACGAACGATCTGGTCAGTTTCCTAACTCAGTTTAATTCTTCTCTTGTATTGTTTATTTTTCTATTTCTTATCTGGATCTGGCATGTAATCTTTAATTCATTGCACCTGTCGTTGTTGCATGTAACGACGTAAAAACCTAATTTTTATTCAACAGTCTTAAAGAGATTATTTTCTGTCATTAATTAACAATGGCCGGTCAGGGTGGTTCTGAGAATAAAATTGATACAAACAGTATGACTCATAAATTTACTGGTACCAACTTTGCCTATTGGCAGAGTCAGATGTAAATTTGACTGAATATTGCAGGTTTTGATCAGTACTTAGAAGAGACCGAACCTAAATCTGATGATACTATTTCTGATAATGCAAATATAATTTCTAATTAAAAGAAGGGTGACAAAAGGTGCCACAGTTTGATTTTGTTTGGTTTAAATAACAAACTGTACAACTCTTACTCAAAGTTGTCTGTCACTACATCCAAAGTTTTGTGGGAATCGTTAATTAAGAATTTTAGTACTGAAAACCAAGGTGTTGAAAAATATTGCGTGTTTAAATTTCTTAAGTTTCAAATGGTAGAGGGTAAGTTTGCTTCTGATAAAACACATGATCTTCAACTCCTAGTTCATGAACTCTCTGATGCCAAGATGGTATTGCCTAAGAAGTTTGTTGTTATGTCTATCATAGACTAGTTCCCTAAGTCAGGGGAATCGTTTGGTATGTCTCTAAAGCACCGCAAAGGGACACATACAATGGAAGAACTAATGATGGATATAAACATACAAGAAGAACACTTAAAGGAGAAAATGGTCAAGGTTTCTACTCATGCAAACCCTACTATCAATTTTACTACTACTAAAACCACCTAAAATAAGAAATCTAAGGATGTACATAAACCTAAGGCCTAGATCCAGAAGAAATCGAAGAACAAACCTTGTTGGACTTGTAGACATGTTGGCCATTGGAACAAGGATCGTCCTTCTATGAAGGCAAAGAAAGATGTCGCATCTGCAACTGAGGAGGTTGTGGTCAACATGATGACTACATCCTTGAACCTTAATGATGGGTACGTGTCTATTAAACCTGAAATCCTTTCTATTTTTGAACCACTTTATTGGATAATTTACACTGGGGCTAATGTACATATGTGTACTGATAAGTCCCTATTTGTGTCTTACCAGGTCTCTCGAGGTCAGTCCATGACTTTGGGCGATTCCAGCTTTGAAGAAGTCAAAGGCGAAGGATGGGTGGACTTGAAGTTCTCTTCGGGGAAGGTGTTGACTCTTCACAGGGTCAGACATGTTCTAACCATTCGACGCAATATCCTTAGTGGCGTAATTTTAGTTAAGGAAGGTTATAGAGTAGACTGCAAATGTAATAAGGCTATTATTACACGCCTTTATGATTCTTTATTTTTTGACAAGGGGTATTTGTGTGATGTTGATAGTTTATTTAAGATTCATGTTGAACCTATTTCAAATTCCATTTCAAATTTGAATGATTATAGTTCTGTATGCATGAGTCTTGTATCATCCGATGTTTGAAATTCATGTTTGGGACATGTTAATGTTTCCTCAATGAAGCGTACGATGAATCTAAATTTAATCCCTAAATCTAAAATTAGCAATAATAAATGTGATATCTGTGTGCAAGCTAAATTGTCTAGGAATCCTTTTCATTCTGTGAATAGGAATTTAGAAATTTTGGATTTAGTGCATACAAATATCGGTGAATTTAATGGAATTCCTACGAGGGATCAAAAATGCTATTTTATAACTTTTATTGACGATGCAAGTAGATACTGTTATGTCTTTTTACTTAGAAGTAAAGATGAGACATTGGATAAATTTGAAATTTATAAGAAATAAGATGAAACTCAAACCGGAAAAATACTAAAATGATAAAGGTCTGATAGGGGAGGAGAATACACTTCCAACTTGTTTTTGGAATTTTTCCAATGACATGGTATAGTTCATGTGGTTACCGCTCCTTATTCACCACAGTCTAATGGGATAGCTGAATGTAAAAATTGAACCCTAATAGATATGGTTAATTCTTTTATCCAGACCTCAGGTCTACCCAACTTCATGTGGGGGGAATTTTTGAATATGGCTTGCCATATTCTGACTAGAGTTCCTCATAAACATGTAGAGAGTAGTCCGTTTGAGTTATGGAGAGGATGAAAATTGACTCTTAAATATCTTCAAGTGTGGGGGTGTCTTGCTAAGGTACTTGTCCCTGAACATAAAAGGAAGAAATTGGGACCAAAAACGATTGATGCCATATTCTTGGGGTATGTAGAGACAAGTTATGCATATAGATTTTTTATAGTAAAATCTGATATCTCAGGCATTGAGGTCAATACGATTGTGGAATTATGTGATGCTATATTCTTTGAGGATGTGTTTCCCATGAAAATTGGTGTGCCCAATGAAGTATCTCAAGAAGATTCATTCACCACAGGTTCCATTCCCGAGCATGTGGAAAGGATGACAAATGTGGGGGGCGACTCAGAACAAGCTTTTTCTGAATCTGATGATTCTGAAGAAATAGTTGGACCAAGGACAAGTAAACAGTCTAGGACATCCAAGGACTTTGGAAGTGAGTTTCTCACTTACAATGTTGAGGATGATCCCGTCACTTTCAAACAAGTTATGAAATCTCCAGAAGCTAAGTTTTGGAAAGAAGTCATTAATGATGAAATCCAATCAATTCTCTCGAATGGAACTTGGGAATTGGTAGATTTGCCTTCTGGTTGTTCTACAGTTGGTTGCAAATGGATCTTTAAGAAGAAACTTAATGCAGATGGTACAATCAATAAGTATAAGTCTTGGTTAGTTGCTAAGGGTTACACACAAAGGGAAGGAATAAATTATTTTGATACATATTCACCTGTTTCCCGTATGACCACAATCCGATTGCTTATAGCATTGGCTTCCATTTATAATCTCTATATTCATCAGATGGATGTGAAGATCACATTCTTACATGGTGTTATTTAGGAAGAGATATATATGGAACAATTTGAGGGATTTTTGGGTCGTGGGAATGAGTCCAAAGTGTGTAAACTTATTAAGTCATTATATGGCTTGAAACAATCCCCTAAGCAATGGCATGGGAAGTTTGATTCTGTGATATCATCGTTCAACTTTGTTTCTAATTAATTTGATAGGTGTCTCTACTGTAAAATTTTCAATGATGGATTCATTTTGTCATGCTTATACGTTGATGATATCCTATTGTTTTATTCTGATATGAAAGTAGTAAATGAGACAATGTCATTCTTGTGTAGCAAGTTTGAGATGAAGGATATGGATGTTACTGATGTGATTTTAGGTCTTAAAATCATTAGGTCTACTGATGGTATAACTCTCTCACAGTCTCACTATGTTGAGAAGATACTAGAGAGGTTTGAGTACACATCACATAAACCTGTTAAGACTCCATATGATTCATCCATTGCCTTATTCAAGAATGAGACTGGGGTTCCAATGTCTCAATTATGATACTCTCAAATTATCAGAAATATGATGTATCTTATGAATTGCATATGTTCAGACATTGCATTTGTCGTGAGATAATTAAGTAGATACACCAGTTGTCATGACAAGACCCATTGGGAAGCTCTTGACAGAGTTCTGAGGTAAATCAAGGGAACTTGTTTCCTTGGGCTGCATTATGGTAAGCATCCTTCTGTAGTCGTAGGATATAGTGATGCAAGCTAGATTTCCGTGAACTCAGGGAGTAATGGTGTCTCAGGATATGTATTCCTGTTAGGAGGATGAGTTGTTTCCTGGAGGTCTAAGAAACATACCATATTGTCTTGGTCCACTTTTGAAGCAGAGTTGTGTGCTTTAGATGAAACTGGATTGGAAGCTGAATGGCTACATGAACTTATGTCCAGTTTACCTATGGTAACAAAGCCACTTCCTGTAATTTCATTTCACTGTGATAGCACTACAACTATTTCTAAGATAAAGAGTTCCAAGTACAATAAAAAATAGCATAGAGAGATCCAAGTCAGATTGAAATCTGTAAGGGAGTTGGTGTCTAATGGGGTCGTGGTTATGGACTACGTTGGTACCAAAGATAATACAGTTGATCCTGTCACTAAAGGACTTACCTTGGCTTTAGTGGAAAAATTAAGGTTGGGGATGGGACTGAAACCCCTATAGATTTGCAGGCAGTGGCAACCCAACCCAAAAGAGTGGAGATCCCACAAATTAGGTTCAATGTGGTAATAACAAGTTGTCAGGTGAATCAGATGACACTATGTATTCTTGTTTGATGCTTCTAGAATCTGTGTGTCTATCTCCTGAAAACATGTTAGTGTCACGACTGCAAGTTAGTAAGAGAGTAGTCTCTGAATGGTGTCAAACCTTAGGACATGATGTTAGCAGTACATTCTTGGAGACTTCAACTAAGTGATTGAGGTTGTGTAGGCCATAACAGGAGAATTGGGTAGTTCTCTGTTATCAATCATGATATAGAATTTTATATGCATGACCTTAATGCATTATTTTCTTTTCTACCATATCTTTATTGTGTTGTTACCAACCTATACTCTTGTACCCAAGGTTCAAGTTCAAGACATTTGTTCACCTAGTTCCTACGGGAGTCACAGTTGGATAACACAGGTAGATTCAAACCAAAAGGTATCTGCTGAAAGCACAGAATGCAAGACTAAATGGTAGATCACACTACACATTGGACTTTGTGGGGGATTGTTAGATATATGGAAACTGTAGCAACCATGTATATAGCATGAGTTAAGCCTAATGTAGTGCATCTAGTACATGTGAGAAAAGTAGTTTTGTCTCTAGTGCGAATGGCAAAGAAGTTTTATCTCATATTGCTTACTCCTAGAACTTTTGTGGTCCTTATATGTAGGATCACATTGGGCAATAGTGTCTAAGGGGTCCTAGGAGGAAGGTATGCTCACCTCCTTGGTGGGTGAGGTTACTACAACACACATGAACGCACGCACGCACGCGCCACGCTACGCCTCGCCTCACCTCACCTCACCTGGCCGGGTACGGGCTTGGGCTTGTGGATTGTGGATTGTGGAGAATGTCTTCCGTCTTCTTTTTATACTAAGATACAACTATGTAATTAATTACTCATGTAATTAATTATTTCTTTCATATTCATATTTATTAATCCTAACTGGAAGGTGTCTCTTTTATAGAATTTTCTACAATATATAAAAGAGCAACTGAGTGGTCGCGTCTTAACGAGAATATGATTAGTGGGACATGTAATGTAACATACTGAATTCTGGACTTTTTACCTTTTTGGTTCTCTTTTCCATCTTTTCCTTTTGTTTATATCCTCTTTGGCCTTCCTATTTAATTGATGGATAATATGATGGTTTAATGAACATTTATTCACCATTTATTCCAATATTTGGGTTTATACACAAATACCTCAGTGGAAGCTGAGTAATGGGTCAAATATGCAAAATGTCCACCTAAGTAATAAATATAATAAAATATTTCGTCCTAGAACTTTCTAGTTCTTTTTAGAATATGAAAAAGAAAGGAAATCCCGAAATATACATAAATGAGATGATAAATGTGGTAATTGGAAATAATATGAAATATTTTTATATAAAAGGAGATAATATGGAATATCTTATTTTAAAAATCATAAATAGGAATCCACAAGATAATTTGATAATAAAATTCGTTTCCTTGAGCTAAAAGAAACTTAATGGCCAAATATCATCTAATTTGGATAATAAATAAATATATAAGCCATTATTACAAGATAATGGGAAATAATCCAATAAGGTGAAATAAAATATCTAATGTATTGAAATTGGAAAAATAACTCCAAATTCGTAATATAAACATAAAAATAAACCTCTGGTCAAATTTGTATTTAATTTGGCCAATGTTTAATATTTTATTTTATTCAGGAGAGAGAAAATGATTTAAAGACCAAAAATATTAAATATATGTTGGAAAAAATTAATTAATGCCAAAAACGTGTTCCTAACGTTTATTATTACTTATAGACCAAGTTTCATATTTTTAGGAAGTTTTTAGATGCCTCTAATAAATTAAAAGGTTAAATAAGTGATAAAATTTAAATGAATTAAATAAAATACTAAAATTCTTCAAAAAAATAAAATGATGCCAAATGTGTGTTCTACATGTTAAAATAGACCTTTGGATGAATTTTGAATCAATTTGAAATTTTTTTGATGCAAAGATAAATTAAGGAGAGAGAAAGTATGCAAAACTTTCAAATCATTATTTAAAATAACAAACGACTTCAACAAATGGAAATAATACCAAATTCGTGTCTAACATATTTAATATGAGTTATGGGTGAAATTTTGTAATTTTTGGATAATCATTGAGTCATAAATAAAGGAGGAAAGAGAAAATATATTTTGAATTATTTAACACATTAAATATTCTCAAAAGGCAAAACTAATTCCGTATTTGGATTCTACACGTCAAAATCAGTCAGGATGGATGTCAATTTCGGTTAATTTTAGAAGTCGTTTGCACCCTCAAATAAGAAAAACGAAAAAGTTAAATGATTAAATAAGAACTTTATTCAGATTTGTATTTGGCAACCTAATAAATATCATGCACATGGACCGTTGGATCCTAATCCAATGGCTTGCGGATCATCTCCTACCTTGAGTAGGAGACCAACGCGGGTGAACAGTAAATTTCGAAAATGTTAATTTTTCGGATGGCCATATCTCTCTCGTTACTCAACCAAATCGCGTGATTTTCGACTTGTTGGATTCCTCATTCAATTTCACACAAGTTTATTCCAATATTTTCGAGTTTTGTCGAAGATTCTCGAAAGCCCCAAACCAGCCGAAGTCTTTCTCTCACCCCACATACGAAAACCCTAACCTACGTCTCCTTGCTTATATATACCCATATCCATACATGTGCCGACACCTTTGCGACACAACCCACTGTTCAATTGTGCAAATCGCTGCTATTTCAACCCCCGTAGAGCGGCCGAAGGCCCTGGACTTATGGTGCCTTTTTCTCTCCGCCCTCTCCATCATCGGCCCAACTAAAGGTATCATTAGCTTTGTTTTGCTCTTAGCTTTAATTTGCATGTTTAAAATCTGAATTTGATGGAGTATCGAGTTTTTTCCCAAAACCATAAGCCAACAGCAGCTACGGCTGCAGGTCATGGCGTCAAGATCAATTGGGGAAAAAGGTCACTCGCTGATTTACCTCTTTACCCTCCGCTCGTTTCCCTCTGACCTCGATGTCCCGCGCGAGGGATTGGTTTGTCATTTTCCCTCCGTTTTAACCAAGATGACCCGGCCTTGACAGCGTGACTTGGCCGCCCCTTATTGGGCCAAGTTAGCAGGCGGGCCCGACTCTCTCTCCTCTCTCCGGTTTTAAATGACTCTGCCTACGTGGCGAGTTCTGATTGACTGATCTTTGAAAAACCGTATCTTTTTATTTGGTTGTCCAAATTTGAAAATGAAATATGTTTTGAAATCGGGAGAACGAGATCTATCTAATAAAAATGCTTTCGTGGTTTGATTATGATATTTTCGAATATGTGTTTTTAAGGATGAATTAAATTACTTAAAAATATGGAAAATAGCCTAAAAAGTCAGTATTTCAAAAATATACAAAACTATATGTTATTTTGATCAGAAAATCCTAACTAAGACAGTAGTTAGGTTTTCAGAGTCTAATTTGATCGTTTGTGGAAAATTCGATGGTTTTGAGGTTTTAATCCTTTAATGAATATACATATATCTAATACATAAATATGATGATCATATTAGAGAAAGTGGATCTGATCTCGTGTAAAAGTTATGAAAAGTGATTCTAGGATTCTAAAGATTAAATGTATGTGCTATGTATGTGCATCTACCCCCTTCAGTTGGGAAAATTTTATACCAATACCCGTATTCCTAATGAGGCTTAATCTGAACTAATTCTTGATTCTTGAAACTTAATTTGTTTATGCCTCAAAATTAGTTGTAGTATTATCTTGTTTGGGTTTTTATATCCCACTACCATGTTATATAAATCTTTTGATTAATATTGCCATAACTCTTTTGCTAGCATGTAGTTATATGTTCTATTTAATCGTAAAATAGTGGTACTTATGTACAACCACCCACAGAGGGCATGTATATAATCGCCCTAGGGGAATGTTTATAATTCTCCCCATAATATTATAGGTGACTGGGAATGTCTTATTCTCCCCTCACCTAAGGTTAGAGGTCCGGTAGGTGTCTCAACCCTACTTAGTTAGGTAGACATATTACTTTACATGTAAATCCTTTATTTACTTTTGTTATTGGCAAGTTTCCTTAATTAAAGCCTCATACTCTTGATGTCTCCTCTTTTGATGAATCCCTAGCCTGATTTACTTATTATATATATCTTGTCACCTTTAGTATAGTTTAGTGACACATACTTTTATTTTTCCTTCCCTCTTGATGGGTGCTTTCCCAACCACCCAGATGTGGAGTAAGGTTATGAATATGGCATGAAGATCTTAGCGTTGAGATGGACTAGCTGATGGATATGTTGCTTGGAGACAAAAGTGGAGTAGTCTAGACTTCCCTCTATCTAGATCCTAGTTGTGTATGATGATGTAACCCTAAAAGGGAGAATTTGATATATTTTTGTACAATTTTTTATAAAATTGAATATAGTCAGAAATTTTTTATTCCACTACTTTCCAAAATGTGTTTTATTTACCATTGTTATTAGTAGAGAGGTGGATTGATTTCACTTCTTTATAACATGGTATCAGAGCCCATGGTAGTTAGAATCTGGCTATTTCAATTTTGTCTCCTTAGTTAGAATCCATGACTTACATAGTTCCTTTAGGTGACATGGTTACCCTAGATTTGATATATGTTGATAAAAGGTTGACTTAGGAACCAATAGTTCCACATTAGAACCTTGATGAATAAAACCCTAAAATATGCATAGCTAAAACATGCATAACTTGATGTTGTTTAGGGTTGCCTTTATACAACTATTAGGGCATGAAGTTGAAGCAAGGGTGTCTAGAAAGGATCAGGGTTTCGGGGGCTGCCAATATTTTCCTCCGCACCACTAGCTTGGTTTACGAGGACTCCCGTGCCTATATGATACTGGTCTGGCCTGAGCTAATAAGAATTGTCCAAAATAGTTGCTTTTAGGCAATAGTAACCTTAGACTTCTATGTTGTATATCTTTGGGAACCCTAAGTTTCATGTGTATGATGATTTGTTTCAGGATGGATACCAAGATAGTTTCCTTATGTACCGAGAACCTAGACCTTAGAGTTTGGGTGTTTGGAAAGATATCAGTGTGCACAGTGGAAGCATGATGGATCTTGAGAATGGTTTAGTTAGACTTATCCTTTCACCCTAGTTAGTTTGGCTTGATAGGTCAAACCCTTTAAGGGGTGGAGTATGGTTAGTTTGATGATGTTAGATGTTAGATTTCGAGGATGAAATCCTCTTTAGAGGGATGGAACCCTATGACATCTCGATCTTTAGAAACCATAACTCCATGATTAGGAGGTTGTTGTGCTTAGTGTTCTCCAAACAAGATATAATCGTAATCCTAACATGCTTGTTTACATATTAATGAACATATAATTATCATCTAAGGAATAATGCATGTGCTTGAACCCTAATGTACATCCAATGCACATAATATGAATATTAATGCTAATTATCAATAAGTAAGATGTTAATAATGTCATGAACCAATAAACCCTAATGATATGACAAGTAAGGTTATAATCCATAACTTAATGCATGCCAAGAAATGAATAAGTGCAATATAATGGTCATGTTGACCTAAACCCTAAGTTGTAATATCTAACCCTAATCTATACATCTTTAATGCCTTTCATGATACATTGATGATGTTAAGTGCCATAATCAGTTAACATACTTTGATACACATAAATGTTATATATGATCATCTAATCACATATTAATTAAGTCATCAATATGAATGCATGTTGCCTTGTTAACTAATATACATGTTATTAGTCACTTAATGTGAATCAAATCATTAATATATTACTCATTAGGGATGGAAGGGGTGCGTAGGGGAGACGGAACGACAAGGAGCGGCGGTGGCGGTAACCGCCAAGGAGACTCCAGTGAACAAGGGGGAAATGGGTCGGGAGGAGGCGACGATAGGGCTGCGGAAGGGATCGAGCAGTGGCGGAACATCGTGACAGACTCCCAGACTGCCGGTGCGCAACGCGGAAACGGTCCAGGGGGGGGGGGAAGATGGAATTGGCAGAAACGCGACAGAACGAAGAAAAGACCCCGATAAAACGGCACGCGGCAAGGATGCATAGGCTGGAGGTGGCGTTAGCGTAGCCATCCCTCACGTAGGGCTGGAGTTCCGGTTCGCCGGGATGAGAGGGAACCCAAGCGACGGGGAGGCAAGAGAACACGACAGGATGAACGAGGACTTCGGCGCCCACCCCCAGGCGAACCACAACGGCCGTGATCAGGGACAACTTCTGGGAGCGGGCGGAACACAAACGCGTCATCTGTAGACGTATAGCGCAGTGGTTGGCGGCACTGCACATCTGAATCGACCCTTTGACAAGGGCAGCACCTTCTTCCTGGACAAGCTGTACGAGGACACCCTAGAAGACAAAGACATCAACCTGACGATGATGGAGGGCACCCCAGCCATCTTCATCGAACCGGAGGCGGAAGAGGGGCTTGCGAGGCCGTGGAAGTACGCCGTGATTACTCAGCTTCTAGGCATAGATATTGGCTACATGACGATGAGGGACCGGGTTAAACTGCTCTGGAATCCTAAAGGTAGATTCAACATGTACGAGATCGACAAAGGCCATTACGTTGTTCAACTGTCTTGCAAGGAAGACTATGAGACGGCCATGACCGGAGGACCGTGGAAAGTGTTCAGTTGCTGCCTGGCGGTGTGGGACTGGAACACATCCTTCAAGCCGATGGAGGAGATGCCACAATATGTGGTTACTTGGGTGAAGATACTGGATTTACCGTTGCACCTATACGTACCAACTTTGTTCGAGTATATCGGGCTCACATTGGGGTGGTTGATCAAGGTAGATAACCATAAAGCATGCCGAACAAGAAGCAAGTTCGCCAGACTCGCTATTGAGATCGACACCACGAAGCCACTCACTCCCTTCAATTATCAACGGTGTCGAATACACTATCGAGTATGAGGTGATGCCGGAAACGTGCTCCTTCTGTAGCAAGAGCGGCCACAATGACCAACAATGTAGGCATTTCCAAAAACACAATGCGGAGACTAGGGACGCTGCTTGGGGAAACACCCAAAAAGAGAACACCCACAACGCGACAGCTGAAGACACCGGGTCGAAATGGCAACAACAAAGACCAAAGGGTTACATGAACAGAAGAGGGGGAAGGCAGGCGAGACAAATCGAGGAACATACCCGCACAACTAATTTAGCCAATAGATTCGAGGGCCTTGAGCACATGGCTACACAGGAGAATGAGGCTGAGCTTACTCGTAACGATACAGAATAGCAAAAAGATCAGAACAACCAGGGGAGAGGGGCTGACACTACTACAGAAACATCATTCAGTGTCTCTTTTCTGGGCGTCGGTTATTTAGGAAAACTGACGCCTATAATATTAGACGTCGATTATTTATGCAAATCGACGTCTATATTTGAAGACCAGCCATGGGTACCACTTTGTATTAAGCGTCGGCTGGTTATAACAGACCAACGCCTAAAATCGCCCGCGAAATCCAATTTTCGTGCGAAAACATTTTAGGTCACCTACAACGTTGGTTTTTTAACAATTCACCGACGCCTATTTAAAATGAAAATTTGCGCAAAAAGTCCCACTTTCAGTGTCAGTTACGCTGATAATGGTTCCCGCCAAAAAAATTTAGGGTAAAGGTTGTCTAGTTGGGCGTCGGTGTTTTACTATCAACCGACACCGAAGACTTTAGGTGTCATTTGTATTTGATAACTGACGCCTTTATGAACTTAATAGACCCACGATCGATCGCACCGATACATGTTTCATTGTCTTCATCGCTTACTAGTTGCTGCTCGATCGCCCGCTAGCTGCCTGCTGGTTCTCACCGTCGCTGACGTTGCCTGTGCTTCCTCGCCTCGCTGTCGCCGCCGACGGTGTTGCTGCTCTGCGTCGCCGCCGCCGCCTGCCACCTGCTCTACTGCTCCTGTGTCACCACTGCCCTAGCTTCATCCTGCGTCGCCGGCGCCGCCCACTCCTTCCTCCCTGCTCATGCCCGCCATGCCGCCTAGCTTCAGTCTTCTCTCTAGGTATTAGTCGTACTCTCCAGGTCCCTAGCTTTTTACCTACATGCAGCAAACACGGCCGTGGCTATGTTGGCCTACCATGGCCGTGCTGGGCAGCACGGCCGTGCTGGACAGCACGACCGTGGTAGGCCAACACAGCCACGGCCGTGCTTGCTATTGGTAAGGATATGAATAAATCTATATGTAATGCTTTTTGTAAATTCTAGGATACAAACAAATCTTTTGCTTGCATATATTTGTGCTTCTAATCCTAATGCTTGACCTAATTCATTAAATTTTGATGCATGTTGAAATAAGATTTAAACTTGTCCATTCTAGCATCCTAATTTGATTTGATTAAACCCTAACATTGATGAAACCCTAACATCAATTGTGATGAAACCCTAACATGTACATATCTATTATTGTGTTTGTTGGCCTAGAAACCCGTCTAAGATTTACTCATTAGGAGTAAATCTTGGATAGTCCCTAGTTTGGGACTGTTCTTGAACACCTAATCTCACTTAGGATGTAAGTGTATAATGTGTATTGGGTTTTCGAGAAAATTTCGGTAGCATTTCCTCATTTGTTCTCTAAGTACATATGTACTTAGAGAACAGCGGGGAAATGCTGCCGAAATTTTCTTGAAAACCCAATACACATTATACACTTACTAGTGAGATTAGGTGTTCAAGGATGGGATAGGTGGTACACATTTATTATATATAAGAATGACATCACATGTGTTTGTTGGAGTAAATCTTAGATAGGATGTAAGTGTATACCCTAATCCTAATATATACTTGTTTTCTCTTTGATCATAGAATGGATAGATCATGGATGTCCATTCACAATCGCTGCACCCCAGAGTTTATATCTGGTCTTGATCAATTTGTTAGATTTGCCGAGGAACATAGGAAAAAACCTACAGATAGGTTCTACTGTCCATGTAGGCATTGCGGTAACAACTTGAAAGTCAACACTGGTGAGGAAATCAAAAGTCATGTCATGTGCAATGGGATTGTACAAGGCTATATAGAATGGCACTGGCATGGAGAGATTTCAAACTCGAAACTAGTAGATGTCGATAGCAGTGCTTGGGTGAAAGAAGAAATTGCCTCCGATGACGTAGATGTGAACGAACCAGTTCCAGTAGACATCGTTGATGCGATGCTGGATAGTTGTAGGGTAGAGCACACCGATCCACCTCCTATCTTTAGAAACATTATGCATGATGCTGAGATACTGTTATACACAGGTTGTGATAAGTTTACGAAGCTTAGCACTGTGTTGAGATTGTATAAGTTGAAAGCTAACAATAGATGGAGCGAAAAAAGCTTCACTGAATTGTTGACTTTGTTGAAAGAAATGCTTCCTGAAGGAAACGAGCTGCCAATCTCAACATACTGGGTAAAGAAAATGTTGTGCCCAATGGGAATGGAGGCCAAGAAGATACATGCATGCCCGAATGATTGTGTATTATTTCAAAAGGACTATGTAGATTTGAAAGATTGTCTAAAATGTGGTGCGTCACAGTATAAATTGACGACTTCGGGGGAGTCCAAAACTAGTTCTCCTGCCAAGGTGTTGTGGTATCTACCTATAATATCACAGTTTCAATGCTTGTTTGCAAATCCGAAAGATGCGAAGAATTTGAGGTGGCATGCAGATGTTAAGAAAAATAATGATGGGATCCTACGACATGCGTCTGATTCCCCACAGTGGAAGAAGATTGATCTATTGTACCCCAAATTTGGTGAAGAAGATAGGAATCTAAGACTTGGGATTTGTACAAATGGGATGAATCCGTACGAGACATTGAGCAGCCAACATAGCACTTGGCCAATCATGCTTGTTATATACAATCTTCCTCCCTGGCTGTGTATGAAAAATAAGTACGTTATGCTGTCGTTGTTGATATCGGGCCCTAAACAACCCGGAAATGATATCGATGTTTAACTTGAACCTCTGATTGATGACTTAAAGAAACTTTAGGCTGAAGGTGTGATTACCTATCATGCTTCAGGAAGAGAGACATTTCGTTTGCACGCTATGTTGTTTTGCACTATTAATGACTTTCCAGCATATGGGAATTTGTCTGGATATAGTGTCAAAGGAGCTAAAGTGTGTCCTATATGTGAAGAAAACACTGATTCAATAAGACTAAAACATGGTGGCAAGACTGTATATCTTGGGCATCGAAGGTTTCTTTCAAAATTCCATCCGTATCGTAGGAAGCGCAAAGCATTCAATGGATGGAATGATGAACGGAGTGCACCTAAACCTATACCAGGGGATGTTGTTTATGAAAGAGTAAAAGACATTGTCAATGAATTTGGTAAGAAATCACAATGTAGTATGGCCACACAGAGTGACAATTCTTCATTCAAGAAGAAGTCAATATTTTGGGATCTTCCTTATTGGAGTTCTTTGACAGTCAGGCATTGTATCGATGTAATGCACGTTGAGAAAAATGTTTGTGATAGCATCATTGGTACTCTATTAAATATACCAGGTAAGACTAAAGATGGGATAAAATTCAGACTGGACCTACATGAAATGGGAATAAGGTCAGAATTAACAAAATTACATGAAATGGGTAATAAAAGAACATACTTACCTCCCTTTTGTTACACGTTGTTTAGAAAGGAGAAGAAAGCTTTTTGTGAATGCTTGGTAAATGGTAAGGTGCCACATGGTTACTCATACAACATCCGTAGATTGGTATCAATGAAAGATCTGAAGTTTATAGGTCTTAAATCTCATGATTGTCACACTCTAATGCAACAAATATTGCCCGTGGCAATTCGATCTATATTGCTAAAGCATGTAAGGTTTGCAATCACCAGACTTTGTTTCTTTTTCAATAGTCTATGCATCAAAGTTATTGACCCCGATACTCTCGATAATTTGCAAAGAGAAGTGGTTGTTACCCTATGTTAGCTTGAGATGTATTTCCCTCCTTCGTTCTTTGATATCATGGTACATCTTGTTGTCCACCTGACTAGGGAAGTCAAAATGTTGGGACCAGTTTTCTTGCATTGGATGTATCCCTTTGAACGATACATGAGCATTTTTAAAGGTGATGTTTGAAACCGTTATCGGCCTGAAGGGAGTATTATTGAAGGTTATGTGGCGAGAGAGGTTATGGATTTTTGCAATGACTTTCTGAGTGGTAATAACACTCCTGTTAATGACAAGAATATTGAGGAGGGCAAAGGAATTTTGGGATCACGGGTGAAAGTAATCATCCGTGAGCAGTTGGAACAAGCTCACTTATATATTGTACACAACATGGACGAAGTGAGTGTTTATATCGAGGAACATACCAATTTCATCAAGAGACAACATCCTCGAGCAAGTTCAATGTGGCTTGCTAGAGAGCATAATAAGACTTTTACTAGGTGGTTTGAAGATAAAGTCTTACATCAACTATCTCAAACACCAAATGATATTACAGAAACTATCAAATGCCTCACCTTTAAACCAAAACCGAATGTTATGTCTTATGAAGGGTTTGACATTAATGGGTTCACAAATTACACAAAGCGCCAAGATGATAAGAGTGACATCCAAAACAGTGGGGTCACTCTTCAAGCGTCGACTATGTATTTTGCAAGTGCAAAGGATAAGAGTCCACGTGAAGCTAAAAATGTCATATTACGGTGTCATTGAAGACATATGGGAGTTTGACTACATAGATTTCAGAATTCCGCTCTTTAAATGTAATTGGGTTGATAACACCAAAGGAGTTATAGTGGATGAATTGGGTTTCACTTTTGTGAACTTTGAAAAGATTGGCGAGAAGGGTGAACCATTCATATTGGCATTACAGGTGAAAAAAATATTCTATATCGATGATCCTGCAAATGATAAATGGTCAGTTGTTCTTCATGGTAAAAGACAGTTCATTGAAGATCCTATAGATGAAGAAGAGTACTATGACAAGTATGATGACTCCAGTCCATTCTCAGTTGGGTTGCCAACTCCACAAAATATTGAAGCTAATGATGATTTATATGTGTGCGGAGATCACAATGAAGGATTGTTAATTGATAAAAGATCACAATTTTAGAGACATGTATGTTTATATTTTTTTATTGAAGCTAAATGTTTGCTTTTTTAATATCAATATCATTTTAGATTTGATTTTTCATTATCTTCTAGTTAATACAAATGCTAAATGTTTGCCTTTTTCTAGTTAATACAAATGCTAAATGTTTGCTTTTTTCTAGTTAATACAAATGCTAAATGTTTGCCTTTTTCTAGTTAATACAAATGCTAAATGTTTGCCTTTTTCTAGTTAATACAAATGCTAAATGTTTGCCTTTTTCTAGTTAATACAAATGCTAAATGTTTGCCTTTTTAATGTCATTTTCAGATGGCTGACCATGATGAGCATGATGTCCATGATGAGCATGAAGTCCATGATGAGCATGATGTCCATGACGAGCATGGCGAGGATACCAATGTAAGTTCTAAAAACATATCCTGTATTTCTATAAAATTCATTATCTTCTAGTTATGTCATATATCCTATATTTCTATATTGGGCTAATTCAGTGTGTTTATTTTTTCAAATTTTAGGTTGATGATGCACATGTACCCACTGAAGCACTGGAGCAACTTGATGCGCAGCACCAAACACTTAACAAGAAAAGGGGCATCACTCTGTTGAAGAAGTTAATAGCACTGAGTGGGAGTGGATCCAAATTGGTTGTTGAGTTTGATAATGGAGGAAATGCAATTGGAGTGAACCGCAATAATTTTGTAAACTATCTTGGGTGTGTCACTCGAAGCCATTGTGGTGTTAAGTATGATAATTGGCATAAAGTTCCTCAGGGGAAGAAAGACTTGATATGGAAGGATTTATGCGTGAGTTATTATTATTTGCAATTCTATTTTGTAGATTACAAATGATATTATTTGCAATTCTATTTTTGGATACTAGTTAATAAGAATTCTATTTTACAGAATCTTTTTGCATTGGATGAGAAGCTGCATCATAAAAGTGTGATGCAACGTGCTGGAAAGATGCTTAGGAACTATAGGACAAATCTGAACAGAGAATACATAAAAGATGGTGATAAGAAGAAGTCAGCCCTTGAGTAGTGGAACTTCTTGGACAAAGAAGATTGGGACAATTTTGTTGCTTCAAGAAAATATGAAGAATTCAAGGTATTAGGCGTCACTCCCAATTTAATTAATATACGTTGTATTCACCTATTCAAGATTAACATTTAGTGCTACTAACCCAATCATTAATTTGCATACTAACTAGGCCCTCAGTGACACGCAAAAAGCAAGGCGTGCACTGAATGTGCATGACCACACTATGGGTCCAAAGGGCTATGCAAGCGTTCACCAAAGACTACAGGCGGAGTCTGTGGCTACTTAGGAGTCTGCTGCTACTCAGTAGTGTGCCACACCCATGCCTCGCCATGATATCTGGATAGCTGGGAGGAAAAACAAGAAGGGTGAAATAAAGAAGCCCATAACTACTGAGGCGGCTGCGAAAATGGTAAAATACAACTCTTAGTGCAATCGTTTGAATATTGATTATTTGTGGTGTTAACTTACCAATCTCTGTTGATGGTGATTAGCGGGAGCTGCACGAGCAGAGGAAACAATGCACGTTCATCCCTCAGGGCACAAGGGATGAATTGACAGTTGCTCTAGGTAACCCAGAGCATCCTGGACGTGTTAGGGGTGCAGGCGCTGGTGTGGGCATCAAAGCATTCTTTGGGCCATCCCAGCGCAAACCCAGAGCGGGACTTTCACAAGAAGAGGTAACCTATTCTTTTTTTAGAATGTTACTGCAAAAGGGAATTCAATAATAAGAAGCTAATGTTTCTTTTATCCATGTATATGAGAATAAGAGAGTCGAGGATATAGTTGCTAAGAAGGTCAATGATATAGTTGCTGAGAAGGTCAAGGAAGAAATAGTGCGGTGGCAGGCATCTCAGGCTTCCTATCAGCCTATAGTGACCCACTCTTCTCCTGATGCACAGACTGCGAGTAATCCTGGAGACCCATCGCCTAGCACATCTGCTGTAAGTATTTTTTATGACATTGTAGCTAGTCTTTTCAAGATGATATGTATATATGTATAACATTCTTTACGTAAATTTGTAGGCATTGAAGCCATGCCGCTTAAGAATGCAAGACTATGTTGTTGCAGAGGCGCATGCTTACCAGTCCCTTCCTGGGGCAACGTTTCATTGGACTCCAATGCCACAGGGCTACGTTCGTGTGAGCCCGATATGTGTATTACCTGATTGGAGGGAAGTTGCATTGCCATATGCCCACCCAGATATTGATACAATTGGTGAGGCAGAAGGTAGGGTGATATTGTGGCCCAAAGTAGATGTCATCTATGTAAGGACCCTGACCTTCGTTTAGGGTTTACCCTATTTGTTTTGCTTAACCTTGGTGGTTTGATGCTTGCTAATCACCTTTAGTGGTGATTAGGGTTTGGTTGTGCTTTGTTGAGAGTTGGAGGGGCTACTTGCAAATAACCCCAGTTTAGGGTTTTATGTGCAAGTTTGCCATCTTGTGAGGTGTTTTCCTCTCTTTGCTTCCTCTAGGGTTGAGAGGAAGGCTTTGGCTTGTTTCTTGAGTTCTTTGGGCCTTGCTTGAGCTTGTTTGGGCCTTGAGGTGCCTTGTTGGGGCTTGGTTGAGCCTTGTGTCGGCCAAGACTTGCCTTCTGTCAGCCAAGACTTGCTTGTGTCACCAAGGTGAGTAGTGTGTCGACATAGAGTGGTTTGTGTCGGACAACAACCATGTGTGTCTCCCATGGTACCTTGTCGTGTCGCCCAGAGAGTTGTTGGTTGTTTTGCCCATGATGCTTGGTCCGGCCTTGACCATGTTTGGTGGACACTTGGTGCCTATCTTGGACAAGTGTCTTATGGCTTGCTAGAGTGGTGGCTTGAGCTCTAAGACAAGTGTCCCTTGGGTGGATGACACATAGCATGGATCTACCTTGTTTTCTCCTCCCTTTCCTTCTATATAGGTGGTTCTTTCCCTTGCCTTAGCTTCCTTTGATCTTTTGGTCTTTCCTCCACCTTGAGTGCACAATACTCCCTTCCTTTCCTTGTATGGTGGCCGATACACCCCCTTGGAGGAGCTGTGGTGGATGATATCCCTTGGACCTTGGAGTTCTTCTTCTTCCTTGGAGCTTGGAGCTTAAGGCGGGTTGCATAGCTTCTAACCCTAACTCCTTTACCTCTTGATTATGTTCCTGTTCATATGTTTGTAGCTAGTTCCTTGCTTTTATACCTCTGGTGGCTGATCTTCCTTAGGGTTTAGGGTTTACTTGTGATCTAGTGTACCTTGCTCTCTAGGGTTTGGAGTTTCCTTGTGTTGGAGGTAGATGGTGACCCTATTGGGCGATACCCTCTCTTGTCTTGGTGTGTTAGACGACAGGAGTGTTCTTGGTGTTGGGTGATATCCTTGCTCTTATGATGGGCTATAGGTTGATCTAGAGGAGTGTTGGACGATATGGTGGTGTTGGATGACATGATGGTTCTTCTTGTGATGAGCAACACCTTTGTTCTTATGATGGATGTTAGACCAGGAAGTGGCATTATGGTTTGCTTGATTTGAACGATAGGGCCTTATTTGGCAAGCATGTTTGGGCTGGACGATAGGCTAGAGTGATGTGTTGGCCGATAGGCCTTGTTGAGCATGATGGTTGGTGACGGGTGATACCCTCTTAGGTTGTGACGGGCGTCACACCACTTCTGTTGAGTATGTCGGCCGTTAGGCTTGTGCTTGTTGGTGGCACGTTATGAGGAAGTGTTCTTCTCTCCCTCTCTCTCCCTCCTGGTTGTTGGAGTTGGTTATGACCTGGATGATAGCCCCTGGTATTGGGCATTATGGTTTGGGTGCTGTGACAGGCGTCACACCCCCATGTGTGTCGGCTGGCAGGGAAGAGCAACAGACGTTGCCCGATATACATGGGATGCCCGACACCCCCCTGACGTGCGTTACCCCTTGCTGTGACGCTGTGTCGCGCGGGGTGGGTGCTGTTGTAGCAACACAACGTTGCTACACTCCCTTGTGCCAGCCATTGTTGCTGTGTTTGGGTGAGGGTTGTGACGAGTTTTAGTGAGTGTCTTGTGATCTTTTAGTAACGGTTCTTTGTACCATGAAGTCGTTCAATTGTACACATAACCTTGCTTCTAAACGATAGTGATGCCTTGCAACAATAACAATGTTAATGATAGTAATGATGCTGATAATAGTGGTGATGGTAATAATGTTGATAGTAGTAATGATGATGATGAGGAAGGTAGTGATAATGACATACATGAGGTGATCCTTATGCTTATCTGTTAATGATAATGCTAAGAGGTAATTACACTAGTAGTTGCTTAATGATGATAATAGTAATAATAGTGGATAGTGACAGTAATGATAGTAGTAACAATAGTACTGGTTCTGTATATTCAACATGACTGCTTGCATAAAGTGAACACCTTGATAATTTGTATAACCTTGAGATAAGGGTAAGCATGAATATGGTTGTTAATGATGTGCTTAATACACTTGATCATCAAATAGGGTAAGAATGACAAGTATAACATCTCGAATATCATCTTGTGATAATAAGTATGGTCCTTATGTGGAAACTGTGATTATTGTATTCCCTAACCATGCAGGTGATGATTAGCCATGAAAAGGCTATGAGGCATAGGTGATGAGTAACATCACTTTGATAATTATTCTATGGGGTTGTAAGTATGATGTGTTTGTCCCATGATGTTGATGTGAGCCTTGAAGAGGCATTGGAAGTACATGATGAGGGATTGAGATCCCATGGTATGTGATGATCCTTGAAGATGCATCTGGAGGGTTGGCAAGAGGCCAAGTGGTAACATGTGATGTTGGATCCTTGAGATGGATCAGGTTGATGTGATTACAATAATAATATAATGTTGAGTTTACTTACTTTCTGTTATATCTTGCATGTTATACAACTTGGTTGAATCTTGCAATCCATCTAAAAGACAGTAATTAATCACAGTAAAATATATCATGTAGTTTGCCCTAGCCATAGATCCATCATCGTCAGGATTTGGTGATGGTGAAACAGGATCTCCAACGAGTTAACTTGGAAGCGCATATTGTTGAATATGTGTAGGTTGCTCCTAGCCTGAAAATGAGGAGGTAAGAGTGTAACTTCAGTTGCAGACTCAGATATATGTATGTGTAGAGCATGGTGAACAGGCCCATGGCTCAGGATATGTGATGTGAGGAGCATGAATGCATTCATGGCTCAGAGCACGGTGAACAGGCCCGAGGCTCAGTTTTACTAGCGTCGAGACCTGTACCAAGGCGGGCTAGAGTGAGGGTAGCCTATGGAGCTGATCCTGTGGCTAAGACCACTTCAGCAGGAGACTGCGGTCCTGCTTGTGTTGTACTCGTGCACTGACCACAAGGTGGGAGGTCATGGAGTCCGGCTCTTCCATTGACCTTGTATGGCACCGACTTAGGTTTCGTAACCGAAGGTTGGATTTGAACGGTATGGTTCACTTCCTCAGGGCATAATAATACGTAATACAGCCGTTTAGTACTTACTGCTTAAGATAAACACGAAACATTGGTTGAGACCTTGTTTGCGTAATATCTCTGTTATATCTTGTAGTTACTTCTATATTCATCAGATATGTGGTAATATGTCTTATCTTGATAATCAGGCTATGTGGCATCATATTTTATTTTTAATAATCATGTTATATAATGATATATCTTATCTTGTCAATTATGTTCCATTGGGAGATATCTGGTTATATGCTTTTGTACAACTGGTAAGCTTGTCAGTAAGAATAGCTTTGCTTTATATAGTCTATTCTTGTTAAACTTGTATCAGTTATCTACTTATCTCACTGAGGTTTTGTAGTTGCGGTGGGGAGTTATGTTTCCTGTTGGGACAATTGTTCAATTGTCTCACCCCACTGGTTTACACCCTTTTTAGGTGGTCGATCTAGACGTGGTGGTGGTCGTGGTGTTGCGGCCGAGCAGCCTGACGAGCAATAGAAGGCAAGCGATGGATATGCTGCTGTTTTGGATGTTTTGTAGTAGAGTCTAGAGTCATCCCTGTACTCTCAGGTCCTTGGTAGTGTTTTGACATTGTTTCACGATGAACGATCGATAATGTTGTATATCCTGTTGTTGGCTGGATGTAGGCCTTTCTGTATATGCACAGGTAGTGAACTCATATGATAGATGGACAGCTGTTCCTTGAATCCGTGAACACATATCAGATCTCATGTATGTTTATATATGACATGTTTCTGTGCAGGATGAGGACTAGAAAGTAATAGTTTCATAGTTTATCCATTTTCCACAATCGGTTTTAATTAACCCGTGTTTTGATAATCTGTGGTTATGGTGATTTCCACACATTTTTGTGTAACACCTCGTTATCTATATGGTAATGGGATGTGTTGCCACAAGTTTTGGTATCAGAGCCTTAGGTTCGTTGAGTCTACAGGGATCTAGGAATAGGTTGAGTTTGTTCTTATGAGTGTTCCAGGTTTTCTTACAATATCTTCTACCCTCAGCGAAACAAAAGACAAGATGTCTGGAAACCATGAAGAACATGCTGATGAGTACATTGATGCTGCATCGGTTGATGGAGCAGATGGACAAGCACATGGAGATCGGGTGCCTGAGGGTCCCCAATTCAACCCAGCCATACCTGAACATCCTGCTTACCAACAGCTTATGGGACAGTTAATGGCTACGATGAATCTCATGGTTGAGCGATTACCAGTGCCTCCTCCGGGAGCACAGGTTCCCCATGGAGAAGCATCGGGTATTGGGAAGACCTTCGAGCGGCTTCGCCGAGTTGGAACTTCGGATTATGCTGGAACGGCTGATCCAGCAGATGCATATCTGTGGCTAACAAGTCTCGAGAAGGCTTTCCAGATCCTTGACATCCCCGAAGCAGACAAGGTAAAGCATGTTGTCTACCTTCTGAAAGGTAGTGCTGGTCACTGATGGACCATTGAAGAAGAGAAGCGGCCTGGTGAGGTGATCTATTGGGAAGTGTTTTGACGCGAGTTCGTCACCAGATAATTCCCGAAGATGTATCTGGATGAGAAGGTGAGTCAGTTCGAGAACCTAAGACAAGGAACGATGAACATCACCGAGTATGAAGCTAAGTTTATGGATCTGTTGAGGTTCTGTCCTCACATGACGGCAACGGATGAGGAACGGATCAAACATTTTGAGAAGGGTTTGAGTGCCGAGTTGACAACCCCGGTGTCTGCATTAGAGAACCGAGAGAGGTTTGCTATGTTCGTGGAATCTGTTTGAAGGATCGAGAGGACAGTAAGGGAGAAAAGAGAGTCTATGTCTCACAAGAGACTTGCTCAGTTTCAAGGATGGAGGTTTGGTGGCTTTAAGAAGCCCAGGTTTTCGGCGCCTAAGGTGCACAATTCAGCTTCTGTGGCAGTGACAGGGACAACTAGGCCACGGTTTGAGGACAAGTCATGTCATCTTTGTGGACAAGTCAGGCATTGGAAGTTCAATTGCCCGAATAGAGATGTTGAAGTGACGCAACAGTCGAGACAGAGTTTTCAGAGGTCAGAGAGACCACAGCCCAGTGGTAGCAGAGGACGAGGACGCGGGAAAGCGTCTCAAGTTGGATCGTCTACTCAAGGAAGTAGATGTCGTGGACAGCAAACAACGGCTCAATTCTATGCCATGAGTCAGCCGGAGGCGATAGTCAACCCACGAGTAGTGACAGGTCAGATGGAGTTATTTCATTCTGATATGTCTTCTTCTTGCCTTATATCTGTTCTAGTTGACCCGGGTGCTACACACTCTTTTATCTCCTATAGTATGCTTGAAAATTGTCGTTTACCTGTTAGCTGTAAGAAGGATAGCTTGTTGTTAGAAACCCCTCTTGAGGGTTCCTCTTTGCTTCGAGAAGAGTGTCCATCTTGTGTCTTGTCTTTCTCGGGACACCGCATCCAAGTGGATCTTACACCACTTGATATGCATGGTTTCGATGTTATCCTTGGTATGGATACCTTGGAGAGGTATAAGGTTGTTTTGGACTGTGGTTCCAAGCAGGCAGTGTTTGATGTTGCCGGAGAGAAGTGTATCTTTCAGGGAGATAGGAAGATTCTTCCGATGTGTCTAGTATCATCTATGGTGGCAGATAGGTTGTTACGACAAGGATGTGAGGCGTTCCTATCTCATGTAGTGGATACCGTTGTGGTTACCAAGGAGAAAGGTCCTAGTCTTGAGGAGGTATCAGTGGTTTGAGAATTTTTAGACGTGTTTCCTGAAGAGTTTCCTGGTGTTCCTCCACCCTGAGAGATTGATTTCGAGATCAATCTGGTTCCGGGAACACAGCCAGTTGCACAATCAGCGTATAGGATGGCTCCAGCAGAGATGGCGGAGTTGAAGAAGCAGTTGCAAGAGTTATTGGAGAAAGGTTTTATCCGACCGAGTACGTCGTCGTGGGGTGCTCCCGTGTTGTTCGTTAAGAAGAAGGATGGTTTGATGCGGTTGTGTATAGATTACCGACAGTTGAACAAGGTCACGATCAAGAACAAGTACCCGTTGTCGAGGATAGATGATCTGTTTGATCAGTTGCATTGTGCTACAGTATTTTCAAAGATCGATCTACGGTCCGGATATCATCAGTTGAGGATTAAGGCGGATGACATACCAAAGTCAACTTTCAGGACGAGGTATGGTCATTTCGAGTTCGTGGTTATGCCGTTTGGGCTAACCAATGCACCTGCTGCTTTCATGGATCTAATGAACAGAGTGTTCCGTCCGTTCTTAGATCAGTTTGTATAGATGATATCTTGATCTATAGTCAGGACAGGCTAGCGCATGAGCAACATCTTCGTCAAGGATTGACTCTTCTTCCTCAACATCAGTTGTATGCCAAGTTCAGTAAGTGTGAGTTCTGGTTCGAGGAAGTGACTTTCTTAGGTCACGTGATATCTGTCGAAGGAGTCAAAGTAGATCCGAAGAAGGTGGAATCCGTTGCGGATTGGGAACAACCGAAGACGCCGACAGAAGTTTGTAGTTTCCTTGGTTTGGCAGGATACTACCGGAGGTTTATCAAGGACTTCAGTACGATCATGTTGCCAATGACAAAGTTGACAAGGAAGGACGTACCTTTTGTTTGGGATGATCGATGTCAGCAAGCATTCCATAGTTTGAAGGAGAAGTTGACCAGTGCTCCAGTGTTGATCTTGCCAGAACCGGGGAAAGGTTATGTTGTTTTTTGTGATGCTTCCAAGAAGGGTTTAGGTTGCGTGTTGATGCAGGAAGATCATGTGGTTTCTTTTGCCTCGCGACAACTCAATAAGCGTGAGGAGAACTATCTGACCCATGATTTGGAGTTGGCATCAGTGGTTCATGCATTAAAGATTTGGAGACACTATCTGTATGGGGAAGTGTGTCAGATCTTTACGGATCATAAGAATCTAAAGTATATCTTTACGCAGTAAGAGTTGAACGTGCGACAGCGATGATGGATGGAGTTAATTAATGATTACGACTGCACTATCGAGTATCATCCTGGTAAGGCAAACGTGGTAGCTGATGCGCTTAGCAGAAAGTCTTCTTCTCTTTCTTCAAAGAAGGCACAATTGAGTTCTCTGGTATGCCATAAGCGAGATATGTTTGTTTCTCTACGATAGATGAATGTGCAGATGAAAGTTTCTTTGTTGTCTGGTCTTTTCGCACAGATGCAAATTAAGCCTACTTTGAGGCAGCAGATCAAGGATGCACAGCAGATAGATGATATGGTTGATGCGACGATTTTGAGTCACATTTATAGACCTGTTTCATATGTGTTTTATGCTTTTATGAGTCATTTTTATGGTTAATGTGGCATAATTCATTCACTTTGGTCTTTGCTACTATTTTATGTCAAATCCCCTTTATTTCATCATTTTGAGCATCAATTGTCAAAATATTATTATTTGTGTGAATTTATGTGGTTTCGTGTTTGAATTTTAGGAAAAAACAAGTATCTGCTTCTGTCGATACCATCGACGGAAGTCGATACCATCGACCGGACCACAGGATGCCAACCGCGAGTATCAGCAAAAAGTCGATACTATCGACAGGGATGTCGATGGTATCGAGCTATCATTAGGTTGCTGGCGAAGAAGCAGTCGATAGTATAGACACCAAGTCGATACCATCGACACACGGAGGCTACAATGATGCAAAACGACAAAATCGTCGATACCATCGACCCGCGTCGATGGTATCGAGACTACATCAGGCACTCGGACGAAAGGAAAGAAGGGCGGCCGCTACTACAGCGGGTCGATACCATCGACTCGCGTCGATGGTATCGACACTGTAGGATATGAGTTGGCTTCCTAATGATCTCAATCGGATGACTACGGTTAATTAGCGACCTAATCAGGGAGATATACCAAAGGACGGCTGCCCAGACGGGAAGAGGATCTGGAGGAGCCATTGCATGAGTATCGAGGAGAAGTAGAGAGGAGAAGGGAGGCTAGAAGATCATACCAGTTGTTTCAGACGCCGTAGAAGACGGATTTCACCACCGAAAGGTGGGAGAGCACATGTTCTACGAAAAGGATCAACCGATTCTTCTCCATTTAGGGGTTTCACCTCTCAATTCACATTTTTCACATGATTTCCCCTATCTCTACCTTGTACTTGTTTGAGATGAACATGCATGGCTAATCCTGTAACGACCTCGTCTCCCGGTAACCCCCAATTAAGGGAGACCAGAAGGTCAGAGCCGTTATTCAATAAACAGGATCAAAGGTTTGACAAATAATCAATAACAACTAATAAACTTTACCAACTAAACTGAAAACTGGTATAAAATAAAACTTTTCTTACCTTGTGAAAACTGGGAAATCTATCTATCCAGATCTTGAATTACTCTATCTAATCCTCCTTGTACTTTATTTCTCATTTAATTCCACATATGCCACTTTACTGTTTGTTCTTTTCCTTTGTACCTAAAACGCTGACAAAAAAAACGTCGGTCAGAATATTAAAATATACTGGTATGTGGGAACAACCAAAATCTTGCAAATATGGCTAACAATTTAATATTCACAATCAAATTAATTTACAAGACAATTTATCCTTTTCAGTAAGACATTCACCACCGCTTTTGCCCTAACCCTGGCATACCCACCTTAGGGTGCCATTTGCCAATGACTTAAGGCCACCTTCTCAATCCCGAGCTTGGTGCCTGGGGGTCACCACTCATGGTGCCCTCTAGTCATGCAATATCATAGGCCACCTTCTTGGTGCCTGGGGTCACCACTCAAGGTGTCCATTGGTCTACCCATCTAGGCCTGACCTTTGGCATCATCCATCAGGGTGGCATGTAGGTGCGAGAATACATACTTCTATTTTTAATGTGATAATCATAGTGACTTTATTTGCAAGTATGAACATCCAAACTGTTTAATTGCAGACAATGTGAATAACCATCGGAAAAATCCTCATGAAACTAAGGCGGTTATTCATAAGAGTAACCACATACCTTTGATTGCAGATTTGAGACTGAATTAATCAGAACATAGAAATCCTAATCAAGCAACCAATCATGCACAGAATCCTGAAATAAATATACTAATTTCCTTTTATTAATACTTATCCAACATCCTCATATTCCTTAGGATTTCTATTCCAATTTTAGGGTTTCCTTGGAAATTAGGGTTTCACTCTATCTTTTACCATTTTAAACCCTAATTTAATGCAATCGATTACAAACCCTAATTATTTCAACATTTAATCTTCAATCTTGGATTAAAGGCATAATTATCCATTAATTAAGCTCATTGATCCTCTATTATATTAAAGCTACTATTTTTTTTATCCTTTTAATCCATGACAAGATCATTATACGCATTTATCATTACTTCAAAGTTCATGAACTCGATTTGTTATTAATTCTATCTTTCATTCATCATAAAACCCTAATTACTACATTTATGGCCTTTATCCACAAATTTAGGAACTTAATGCTCGAAATAGGTTAGATTCGACATATTCCAACCTTAATCATGAAATTAATCAATTAAAGCCATTGCTAGTCAAATTAGTCAACATTAGGGTTTCAAGGTCCATTAAAGTACATCCATGTATATGGAATGAACTAATTATATGCAAAGTTCATATTTTTTCTTCCTAATGTTCCCTTTTAGCATTAACAGGCTAATATCCACTTTAATCATTTATTAAACTCTACTAACCACTTTAATCATATCAAAAAAAGGGTTATTTAAACATTAACACATTAAAGTTGATATCTTCCATCATTTTTCGAATTTCATAAGGAATCAGGTTTCATTTATATTTTATTTAGATTCCTCTCGATTTTCTGAGCAAGTTTCATATTTTATGCGAACCCATCCGAGCTACAGATATTTAGTTATGAATTTTGCATTAAAACCTCACCTGAGCCAATCCGGTTCTGCCACGTCACCCTATGCATGCGCGGCTTGCCTTGAGTTTATAATTGAATTGCTGAAATACCCTTCGGTTAAGTCGACCAGCTCCTTTTCCTCACGGGGGTAGAAACATCCAATCAGCAACGTGTTGTCTTCCACCTCCAGCACAGCCGCCGCACAGCCCTAGCCGCGCCTTGCGGCCCTTCCCCCTCCTCTCCTGAACCTCGGCGACCTCCGGGCAAGGTCCCTATACCTCTGGTGCTCCTTGGCGCAGCCGATGAGGGTCTAAGGCAGGGCCAAGGTGCCCGAGAAGAGCGGCGCGACCTTGCTATGACATACATCAAGGACAGCCTTGCGGCTGCTTCGGTGGCCGGTTTAGGGCACGACGACGTTGGCTAGGTCGTGTTCTGACCTCGGTGCTCATCCAGCCTCCAACGCAACCCCTCCTGGGCCTCTCTCTGTGCCAGGGTTGCGAAGCTTCCCTTTGCTAGGGTTTATGGATGGGAATCATGGAAGAAGAGGAGAAGACTGGGCGTGGGATTTTCTGGACTCAGCCCCAGGCCTTATCCCTTATATAGGGGAGGGTTGTACTGTCTTGGGGTGCTTGCCCACGAAGTAATCCATCCTTCTACCAATAGGAGAGTGATTCCCTCATAAAGGAGCAAGTTCCTTTCTCTTTCCTAATTTCTTTGATATTCCCTTTTCTTGTGATAATAGGATTTCGAAAATCCTTCCCTTTATCTTCTTATCACTTGACTCTTAATTATTTATCATGAAATCATGTATTTCTTTTAATAGAAAAATACTCCCTTTTATCCATATTACAAAATTGATGGATCATGTATTCCCATTATCTCTTTATTTTATAATTATGGTATTTTCTCTTTCTTCTCCTTTATTGGGGTTCCTTGGATCCCAAGAAACTCAAAGATCTCGAAATTCCTCATTAAGGATATTCATTATCCTTCTAGATGCATCTAAATGCATTATCCTCATTATCTTGTTTTATTTCTTATTAAAATATTTCCTTTTGTGGATTTCTCTTTATTTCTCTCTTATTTTCCCCATTAGTGTTCCTTTTATTATTAGGAATCCTTGGAACACGAAATTCCACTAAGGATTACCCATTTATTCCTCTTTTCACATATTTTCCACATTTCATCAATGTTTTCAATTTCTTTATTAACCAGGAAATACTTAATTGATATTTTCTTTTCTTATTGTCTTTTCTTTGCAACATTGGACTCCTTGGAACCCAAGTGGCACGAAATCCTCTTTGGATTTGCCTTCTAGAGGTTTCCACACCTTTCTTATCTCAAATTCTCAGTTATTCATTAATTAATTGAATATCCTTGTTATTGGGCCCAATAGCCAATAAAGCCCGCAAATAAATCAACAAGGCTATTTTAAACGAAAATTGTGCATCCATTCATTATTTTTTAATTTATCTTTAATATGAGAAATTATATTTCTCAGCAAATGAACCCAAAATTGGGGTTGTAACATCCTTCCCCTCTTATGAGAATTTTGCCCTCAAAATTCCAGGAAGCAAGCAAACAAATAGGATAATCCATTCTTATGTCCATCAGCGCTACCATGTGGCTTTACCCTATCCATGGTGCTTTCCAAGAACCTTCATCATCTCATATTCTTCCATCTGAGTTCTTTCTTACCTTGGTATATCGTACCCTCATAGGTGACTCAGGACATTTCAGCTTCTCAAAAGTTGAATAGGTTCAGGGCTTAACACATGGCTTGGGTACCTCACATAGTGCTCTAGATCAGACTCATGTAGCACATTACACATCATGTTATCCTGAGGGGTAAGGCTAAACACAACCATATCCACCAATCCATCTCAAATGGACCCATATATCGGGGATTCAGCTCTCTCAGCTGTAGCTTAGAGGGGTCGGATTTTCACATTATATTCCTCCACAGTGAACTGCATGTCAGTATGCTTTACATCAGCTCGTGACTCATGTCACCCTTGGGATCTCTCCCAGCCATTGCTCGATCAAGCGACTTCATCTGCACACACAGTGGTTCTTTTCTGACCTTCGTGAGGCCTCCTTCACCAATATCATCATAATGAAGTGGTGACCGACACAACCTCCTTATAGAACTTCTTGCATCCCGATAAAGGCTATGGTGGTTAACATCACATCTTAAGAACTGTCTCTATGTATCACCCTAAATGAGCACACATGCTCTCATCAGACCCTCTAGTCCGGATCATACTGTCCATTAGTATGGGGTGATAAACTGTACAAACACATAGCTCTTCATGTATCTACTTCCACCTCATGGAAGTGAACCTTTAGGTCACATCAAGAACTTTTGAATTCGCATCATGGTGTAGTTGAACCCTTTTTTTTCATATGTAGTTCAACCAGATATGTCCCTTGACAGAACTCTTCCTTTCTCATGTCATCTAGGTAAGGCGATCTACCATAACCCATATTGTATCTTGACCTTCTTGGTCTAGGAGAGACTCACAACATCTATAATGATGAACTCTCATTCCTTCTCAGGAACTCTTTATACTTTACATCCATGCACTGGGTTAATGGTGTTCGTCCTTCACCTCCTGGCTTGCATGTCCACATGCTACATGCAACTTTGTTTGAAGCATCCAGAATGCTACCATCACTTACTATCTTTGTAGTATCAAGGTGTATCATGATGTTAAAGCCATGATCTTCTGTAAGTCATGATTCCTCGAGATCGATACCTCAGAAACCCTAAACTATTTTCATCAGGGTTTTATTACCTCCCTATCCCAAAGATGTGTATTTGAGGTCTTATTACCATCCTTTTACTACATCAAGGACTAATCTGGCTAACCAAACGACCATTAACTTGTTCAATCATATCAAAACACATCTTCTTTCCAAACTTAGGGTTAGCCAAACAACCTGCACTTCTTCTAGTTTCTAGCTAAACTAGGCATCAGTACTTCAACCAGAGTATTTATTACCACCTCTCATCCTTAAGTGTTAGGTAACATACACCTTCATGCATTATACTTGTCATCTCATCTTAAACTCTACGTCTATTTTTATTAAGAAGCTCTGAGCTCATACTCACTGTGATCGAACTCGACCTTGATTAATCTGCAAATTCCACATAGTTCCTGATAAAACATTCTCAGAAGCTGACTACACTACCTCTCTTAGTGTTTGTGAACCATCCATGTATAATCCACTTCACAAGGTTATGTTATCATCTCTATCCTCATACCTTGTAGCAACCTTGTAGCAACGTTCCAACTTACATCATCTTTATCCTTGGTGTAAGGCATGCGTACTGTCCTATCTCTCACTCCCATAACAAGAAGAAATAAGCATTTGGCTGTAGTCCAAATACAAAGTTCTTCCTGTTCCAAGAGTAGAGATGGTACAGCCTGCCTTGCCCATACACTTTCAAATCCAAGTTGAAACGTGCAGCTTATGTCACAAACATCATGATATCCACACTACTTCCAGGAAAACGGGTCTCGGACTTACTTGGTCCAAGCATAATCCTAGGTCATCTCCTCTAGGTCTATAGGGTGCCGAAACTTTCGGGGTCGTCCCTCTTCCCTTATGCATCCAGAGAGTGCCCTACTCATATGCCCTTTGGGTCCCATGAGTTCATGAAGGTGATCAATCTCCTAACCCATGGCCCTCAGATAATGATAGATGTTACCTCCCGACCCTATGGTCATGTGCAACTAGGGAATTAGGCAACTCCTTCTTCCATCGGTCTTATCCCTACTGACCCTTGGATAGACTTAGGATTCTAACATAGCACATGTTCAACTTAGAACCTTACCCAAGCCTTCATCATCTCTTTCTGTATTCATGACTGACTTTCATCCCTTCACAGGGGTCATGGCAATCTGTCTACCTTGGTCAGGCCCCATACCAGTTACTCCCATGGTGACACGTCCATGCACTTAGAGATGGTTATCTATGGGCCTATAGGTTCATTTTCATACCATGTACTCTTCACTTAGCTTCTCAAGATCCTATGCGACCTCTTTAGGTCACCTAAAAACCGACAGAACTGGTACACCCTACCAAAGGGTCCTCTCCCAGGATGGGAGGAAACTACAACCCGTGACAGCAAGGTCACAACCATCCTTAGGGTTTACATCTGTATGAGCATGCTTAAACCAACAACTACTAAGGCACAAGCGTACCTACAAAACCATGCTAGGTCACACTCGTTCTCTTTCCTCGTCATCAGATCAACTTATTCGTGAGGGGTTCATCAAACATACCCTTACCTGAAGGGGTTTTCCTTTACCTGTACACATTAAGAGTACCATGCTCAAAACTATAGAGACTCAATTCTCAACATGAGCATTGGGTACACCGCTTCCCCTCTTAGGCCTAGGAACCCTAGGTTCGCCTCTGGGTGTCCAACTGCATGCTCATTCTCTTAACCATGAATCCATCATGTCCAAGATATGTCATGTCCTCCCATGATCTTTCTACTCAAGCAACACTTCAGAGTTGATTCCTCTTCCTGGACAACTACTAGGTATAAAGCCTCACAGCTGGTGCCTTAACCTCCTCAGGGTCTAAAGCACTCTCTATCTCATCTAGTAGGTAATCACTTGTACCATAGGTACCAGAAGCATCATCCTCCCTCTAGGGTTTGGTTACTCTCAAGCTAACCAAGACATCATCAACCTCCAGGGATCATGTATGAGGCAACCATTATCATCCATTTAAGTCGCATCATTCTCGACTCCCACTGTTCCTCAAGTTTCGGGGTTTCATGCTTCCAACTTTCTTGGTCAAGGTCTGCTCCCTCTCTCTAGAGCTAATCCTACAACCAACCTCTCTATAAGAGATCCTATCTTTACGAAGGATCAAGCTCATAAGCATGCCCCTACCTGAGTGAAACCTATACTCAAACTTATGTTTACTCAAGGTTATCCATAACTCCTTATGCTTATCTCATCAGCCATCCATCATGATCCCTTGACTAGGGTTTCGTTTAATGTCACCACTACTGACGCACTCTGGGTACAAGTTATATCCTACTTGCAACAGCCCTATAGGTTCTTCTCTACCCTCATCCATGAAGGAGTTACTCTTCGCTCAAACATGCATGACCCTCTCCAGGGTTGGGTCGCCAAAGGTACTAGGTTATCCAACCTCTCATGGCTCGTATGACGAACCCAAGGCATTTCCAACCAAACACTCGAACTAACTCATCATGTCATCTCTCTCTCTACCCTTCACTTAGGGTTAAGGTTAACATCATCCTCAAAGGATATGCCAGGCATCTACTTTTAATGGAGGTCTCTTCCTCCAAGCTTAACTCTCTCTCTACACATCCTCCTGCCAAGGAGGTCTATCCTCAGATCTCTCCTGAGGGCAATGACAACTCATGTCATACGTCCTAAGCATGTATCTATTCCTTTACACTTATTCTATTAATCTTATGTCCATGACATCTTATTTACATGATTTTTATTAATTTGACGGAGGATTCCTTAATCCTTATCAAACTTACCCATACCTCAAGAGGGTGAGGAAAAGAGAGCAAACCCTAATCCTTAAGGTCCTTAACAGAATTTGAGTTGAGAAAGGATGAACGAGATGAGAGAGTCCTAAAAGGTATCTTATTTTGATTCATACCCTAAGACTTTGGCCAGGCAGTCACACGGATCCGGGAGTCCTCGTATTCCGACTAGCGATGCGGAGAAAAATATTGCCAGCCCCCGGTCATGATCCTTTTCTAGACACCTCTGTCTTTCGGATAATCCTCTAATAACTCCCTTGGGTTCTACGGAATTTGTAAAATTTAATAATTATTAAAGATTAGATGAGGAACCAATGCTCTGATACCAATTGTAACGACCCCGTCTCCCGGTAACCCCCAATTAAGGGAGACCAGAAGGTCAGAGCCGTTATTCAATAAACAGGATCAAAGGTTCGACAAATAATCAATAACAACTAATAAACTTTACCAACTAAACTGAAAACTGGTATAAAATAAAACTTTTCTTACCTTGTGAAAATTGGGAAATCTATCTATCCAGATTTTGAATTACTCTATCTAATCCTCCTTGTACTTTATTTCTCATTTAATTCCACATATGCAACTTTACTGTTTGTTCTTTTCCTTTGTACCTAAAACGCCGACAAACAAAATGTCGGTCAGTATATTAAAATATACTGGTATGTGGGAACAACCAAAATCTTGCAAATATGGCTAACAATTTAATATTCACAATCAAATTAATTTACAAGACAATTTATCCTTTTCAGTAAGACATTCACCACCGTTTTTGCCCTAACCCTGGCATACCCACCTTAGGGTGCCCTTTGCCAATGACTTAAGGCCACCTTCTCAATCCCGAGCTTGGTGCCTGGGGGTCACCACTCATGGTGCCCTCTAGTCATGCAATATCATAGGCCACCTTCTTGGTGCCTGGGGTCACCACTCAAGGTGTCCATTGGTCTACCCATCTAGGCCTGACCTTTGGCATCATCCATCAGGGTGGCATGTAGGTGCGAGAATCCATACTTCTATTTTTTATGTGATAATCATAGTGACTTTATGATTTGCAAGTATGAACATCCAAACTGTTTAATTGCAGACAATGTGAATAACCATCAGAAAAATCCTCGTGAAACTAAGGCGGTTATTCATAAGCGTAACCACATACCTTTGATTGCAGATTTGAGACTGAATTAATCAGAACATAGAAATCCTAATCAAGCAACCAATCATGCACAGAATCCTGAAATAAATATACCAATTTCCTTTTATTAATACTTATCCAACATCCTCATATTCCTTAGGATTTCTATTCCAATTTTAGGGTTTCCTTGGAAATTAGGGTTTCACTCTATCTTTTACCATTTTAAACCCTAATTTAATGCAATCGATTACAAACCCTAATTATTTCAACATTTAATCTTCAATCTCATATTAAAGGCATAATTATCCATTAATTAAGCTCATTAATCCTCTATTATATTGAAGCTACTATTTTTTTATCCTTTTAATCCATGACAAGATCATTATACACATTTATCATTACTTCAAAGTTCATGAACTCGATTTGTTATTAATTCTACCTTTCATTCATCAGAAAACCCTAATTACTACATTTAGGGCCTTTATCCACAAATTTAGGAACTTAATGCTCGAAATAGCTTAGATTTGACATATTCCAACCTTAATCATGAAATTAATCAATTAAAGCCATTGATAGTCAAATTAGTCAACATTAGGGTTTCAAGGTCCATTAAAGTACATCCATGTATATGGAATTAACTAATTATATGCAAAGTTCATCTTTTTTCTTCCTAATGTTCCCTTTTAGCATTAACAGGCTAATATCCACTTTAATCATTTATTAAACTCTACTAACCACTTTAATCATATCAAAAAAAGGGTTATTTAAACATTAACACATTAAAGTTAATATCTTCCATCATTTTTCGAATTGCATAAGGAATCAGGTTTCATTTATATTTTATTTAGATTCCTCTCAATTTTCTGAGCAAGTTTCATATTTTATGCGAACCCATCCGAGCTATGGATATTTAGTTATGAATTTTGCATTAAAACCTCTCCTGAGCCAATCTGGTTCTGCCACGTCACCCTATGCATGCGCGGCTTGCCTTGGCTTTATAATTGAATTACTGAAATACCCTTCGGTTAAGTCGACCAGCTCCTTTTCCTCACGGGGATAGAAACATCCAATCAGCAACGTGTTGTCTTCCACCTCCAGCACAGCCGCCGCACAGCCCTAGCCGCGCCCTGCGGCCCTTCCCCCTCCTCTCCTGAACCTCGGTGACCTCCGGGCAAGGTCCCTATACCTCTGGCGCTCCTTGGCGCAGCCGATGAGGGTCTAAGGCAGGGCCAAGGTGCCCGAGAAGAGCGGCGTGACCTTTCTATGACAGACATCAAGAACAGCCTTGCGGCTGCTTCGGTGGCCGGTTTAGGGCACGACGACGTTGGCTAGGTCGTGTTCTGACCTCGGCGCTCATCCAGCCTCCAACGCAACCCCTCCTGGGCCTCTCTCTGTGCCAGGGTTGCGAAGCTTCCCTTTGCTAGGGTTTATGGATGGGAATCATGGAAGAAGAGGAGAAGACTGGGCGTGGGATTTTCTGGACTCAGCCCCAGGCCTTATCCCTTATATAGGGGAGGGTTGTACTGTCCTGGGGTGCTTGCCCACGAAGTAATGCATCCTTCTACCAATAGGAGAGTGATTCCCTCATAAAGGAGCAAGTTCCTTTCTCTTTCCTAATTTCTTTGATATTCCCTTTTCTTGTGATAATAGGATTTCGAAAATCCTTCCCTTTATCTTCTTATCACTTGACTCTTAATTATTTATCACGAAATCATGTATTTCTTTTAATAGAAAAATACTCCCTTTTATCCATATTACAAAATTGATGGATCATGTATTCCCATTATCTCTTTATTTTATAATTATGGTATTTTCTCTTTCTTATCCTTTATTGGGGTTCCTTGGATCCCAAGAAACTCAAAGATCTCGAAATTCCTCATTAAGGATATTCATTATCCTTCTAGATGCATCTAAATGCATTATCCTCATTATCTTGTTTTATTTCTTATTAAAATATTTCCTTTTGTGGATTTCTCTTTATTTCTCTCTTATTTTCCCCATTAGTGTTCCTTTTATTATTAGGAATCCTTGGAACACGAAATTCCACTAAGGATTACCCATTTATTCCTCTTTTCACATATTTTCCACATTTCATCAATGTTTTCAATTTCTTTATTAACCAGGAAATACTTAATTGATATTTTCTTTTCTTATTGTCTTTTCTTTGCAACATTGGAATCCTTGGAACCCAAGTGGCACGAAATCCTCATTGGATTTGCCTTCTAGAGGTTTCCACACCTTTCTTATCTCAAATTCTCAGTTATTCATTAATTAATTGAATATCCTTGTTATTGGGCCCAATAGCCAACAAAGCCCGCAAATAAATCAACAAGGCTATTTTAAACGAAAATCATGCATCCATTCATTATTTGTTAATTTATCTTTAATATGAGAAATTATATTTCTCAGCAAATGAACCCAAAATTGGGGTTGTAACAAATCCCCTTCGTCTTTAGGACCGGAAGTAGCCCGGGAATTCATTGTATGACAGTTTTATAATAGTGAATCATACTTTATCTCTTAAATCCGTGGTATAGTTTTGTTTTCTCAATATATTGTTATGCTTGATCACCATAATAATAACTTAATGCCCTTAATCACTTTGAAAGAAGGATTAATGGCTGAAAAGAGACATAATTCACATTAATCAACAAATCCCTTGAACAAGGTGGTGTAAAATTAATGGTGGACACGGAGAGATCGTTCATAATGCACCTAGTCTAGGGTATAGGTTACTATGACGGTGGAACCGACCTAGACCTAGGTAGTGAATTGCACCACGACAGTGGGCAATTCTGTTTTCAGGCCACTACCCGGATAGAGAGATAAAATTGAGGAATTATATAAAATCTAATACAATGAAAACCCGCGGTGAAACTGCAATCCTAAATATACCTTCTTGAATTGATTAAACCAAAAATTTAATCGATTGTTTTTTTTGTTTTCTTTCAATTTTCTTTTTAATTTTCACAAAAACCCTCAACTTTTAATCGGCTTAGCCGATCGCAACTAGTTAGTAGGAGTCACCAACAATTCCGAGTATCCCTGTGTTCGACTCGGGCCTCACAAGGCCTATATTACTTCGACGCATTCTCTTGCGTTTAAGCGCATAGTAAAATTGCGTCAACGGTACAGTTAATCAGATCAGAGTTCGGCAGTGACAAGCGTGATGGGTTTCATGAGTCCGAGGATGGACTAGTTTGCTATCGTGATAGGATGGTGGTTCCAGATGTCGATGATCTGAGGAAGTTAGTGCTTGAAGAAGCACACACGTCGATGTATGCGATGCATCCAGGTGTCACCAAGATGTATCATAGTCTGAGGGACTTGTATTGGTGGCCCGGTTTGAAGAGAGATGTAGCTGAGTTCGTGGCGAGATGTGCGGTGTGTCAGCAAGTGAAGGTTGAACATCAGAAGCTGGTAGGAATGTTGCAACATTTGCCGATACCGCAGTGGAAATGGGATCACATAACCATGGATTTCATAGTTGGTCTACCCCGGAAAACTAGGAATCATGATTCCATTTGGGTGATAGTGGACAGATTGACTAAGTCTGCCCATTTCCTACTGGTGAAGACGACATATACAGCTGAGAAACTCACTCGAGTGTATGTGGATGAGATAGTACGTTTGCACGGTGTGCCATCAATGATAGTTTCTGACAAAGGTCCTCAATTTATGAGTCATTTTTGGGAACAATTGCACAGAGCGTTGGGAATGCAGTTAAGGTTCAGTACAACTTTTCACCCACAGACAGATGGACAGTCTGAAAGGACTATTCAGATTTTGGAAGATCTCCTTCGAGCTTGTGCTTTGCAGTTTCTGGGCAACTGGGATGTGCATCTGAGTTTGATAGAGTTTGCCTACAACAACAGTTATCAGCGGAGCATTGACATGGATCCTTATGAGGCTTTGTATGGAAGGAAGTGCAGATCTCCTTTGTGTTGGTATGAGTCTGGTGAGTATCAACTTTTGGGTCCTGAGTTAGTACAACAGACAACAGATAAGATCAAAGTGATACAGCAACAGTTGAAAGTGCCACAGGATAGGAAGAAGTCTTATGCAGACAAACGCTGACGACCTTTAGAGTTCCAGGTAGGAGACAAAGTGTATCTTAAAGTCTCGCCGTGGAAGGGTGTGCTAAGGTTTGGTCAGAAGGGTAAGTTAGCTCCCAGGTATATGGGGCCTTACTCAGTCATAGCACATGTTGGAAAGGTAGCTTACGCGTTGGAGTTGCCTCCAGAGTTGCACAGGTTGCATCCAGTGTTCCATGTCAGTATGCTGAAGAAAAGTCATCCGGGTTCAGGTATAGTGATACAGCCAGTTGAGGTTGAGCTAGATGCAGATGTGACCTATGAGGAAGGTCCTGTGGTGATCCTTGACAGAAGGATCAAGAAGCTGAAGAGGAAGGACCTGGCTCTTGTGAAGGTTCTTTGGCAGTGTCGTGGCAATGAGGAAGCCACGTGGGAGCTTGAGGAAGAGATGAGGAGGAAGTATCCCTCACTTTTCTCTTCAGATTTCAGGGACGAAATCCCTTAAAGGGTGTTAGCTTGTAAGGACCCTGACCTTCGTTTAGGGTTTACCCTATTTGTTTTACTTAACCTTGGCGGTTTGATGCTTGCTAATCACCTTTAGTGGTGATTAGGGTTTGGTTGTGCTTTGTTGAGAGTTGGAGGGGCTACTAGCAAATAACCCAAGTTTAGGGTTTCGTGTGCAAGTTTGCCATCTTGTGAGGTGTTTTCCTCTCTTTGCTTCCTCTAGGGTTGAGAGGAAGGCTTGGGCTTGTTGCTTGAGTTCTTTGGGCCTTGCTTGAGCTTGTTTGGGCCTTGAGGTGCCTTGTTGGGGCTTGTTTGAGCCTTGTGTCGGCCAAGACTTGCCTTGTGTCGGCCAAGACTTGCTTGTGTCGCCAAGGTGAGTAGTGTGTCAACCTAGAGTGGTTTGTGTCGGCCAACAACCATGTGTGTCGCCCATGGTACCTTGGTCTGTCACCCAGAGAGCTGCTGGTTATGTCGCCCATGATGCTTGGTCCAGCCTTGACCATGTTTGGTGGACACTTGGTGCCTATCTTGGACAAGTGTCTTATGGCTTGCTAGAGTGGTGGCTTGAGCTCTAGGACAAGTGTCCCTTGGGTGGACGACACATAGCATGGATATACCTTGTTTTCTCCTCCCTTTCCTTCTATATAGGTGGTTCTTTCCCTTGCCTTAGCTTCCTTTGATCTTTTGGTCTTTCCTCCACCTTGAGTGCACGACACTCCCTTCCTTTCCTTGTGTGGTGGCCGATACACCCCCTTGGAGGAGTTGTGGTGGACAATATCCCTTGGACCTTGGATTTCTTCTTCTTCCTTGGAGCTTGGAGCTTAAGGCGGGTTGCATAGCTTCTAACCCTAACTCCTTTACCTCTTGATTATGTTCCTATTCATATGTTTGTAGCTAGTTCCTTGTTTTTGTACCTTTGGTGGCCGATCCTCTTTGGGGTTTAGGGTTTCCTTGTGATCTAGTGTACCTTGCTCTCTAGGGTTTGGAGTTTCCTTGTGCTGGAGGTAGATGGTGACCCTGTTGGGCGATACCCTCTCTTGTCTTGGTGTGTTGGACGACAGGAGTGTTCTTGGTGTTGGGTGATATCCATGCTCTTATGATGGGCGATAGGTTGAGCTAGAGTAGTGTTGGCCAATATGGTGGTGTTGGACGACATGATGGTTCTTCTTGTGATGAGCAACACCTTTGTTCTTATGATGGACGTTAGACCTGGAAGTGGCATGATGGTTTGCTTGAGTTGAACGATAGGGCCTTATTTGGCAAGCATGTTTGGGATGGACGATAGGTTAGAGTGATGTGTTGGCCGATAGGCATTGTTGAGCATGATGGTTGGTGACGGGAGATACCCTCTTGGGTTGTGACGGGCGTCATGACCCTTCTGTTGAGTATGTCGGTCGTTAGGCTTGTGCTTGTTGGTGGTACGTTATGAGGAAGTGTTCTTCTCTCCCTCTCTCTCCCTCCTAGTTGTTGGAGTTGGTTGTGACTTGGACGATAGCCCCTTGTATCGGGTGTTATGGTTTGGGTGCTGTGACGGGAATCACACCCCCATGTGTGTCAGCCGACAGGGAAGAGCAACGGACGTTGCCCGATATACATGGGATGCCCGACACCCCCCTGACGCGCGTTACCCCTTCCTGTGACGCTGCGTCGTGCGAGATGGGTGCTGTTGTAGCAACGCAGCGTTGCTGCACTCCCATATGCCAGCCGTTGTTGCTGTGTTTGGGTGAGGGTTGTGACGAGTTTTAGTGAGGGTCTTGTGATCTTTTAGTAACGGTTCTTTGTACCATGGAGTCATTCAGTTGTACACATATAACCTTGCTTCTAAACGATAGTGATGCCTTGCAATAATAAAAATGTTAATGATAGTAATGATGCGGATAATAGTGGTGATGGTAATAATGTTGATAGTAGTAATGATGATGATGAGGAAGGTAGTGGTAATGACATACATGAGGTGATCCTTATGCTTATCTGTTAATGATAATGCTAAGAGGTAATTACACTAGTAGTTGCTTAATGATGATAATAGTAATAATAGTGGATGGTGAAAATAATGATAGTAGTAACAATAGTACTGGTTCTGTATATTCAACATGACTACTTGCATAAAGTGAACACCTTGATTATTTGTATAACCTTGAGATAAGTGTAAGCATGAATATGGTTGTTAATGATGTGCTTAATACACTTGATCATCAAATAGGGTAAGAATGACAAGTATAACATCTCGAATATCATCTTGTGATAATAAGTATGGTCCTTATGTGGAAACTGTGATTATTGTATTCCCTAACCATGCATGTGATGATTAGCCATGAAAAGGCTATGAGGCATAGGAGATGAGTAAAATCACTTTGATAATTATTCTATGGGGTTGTAAGTATGATGTGTTTGTCCCATGATGTTGATGTGAGCCTTGAAGAGGCATTGGCAGTACATGATGAGGGATTGAGATCCCATGGTATGTGATGATCCTTGAAGATGCATCTGGAGGGTTGGCAAGAGGCCAAGTGGTAACATGTGATGTTGGATCCTTGAGATGGATCAGGTTGATGTGATTACAATAATAATATAATGTTGAGTTTACTTACTTTCTGTTATATCTTGCATGTTATACAACTTGGTTGAATCTTGCAATCCATCTAAAAGACACTAATTAATCACAACAAAATATATCATGTAGTTTGCCCTGGCCATAGATCCATCATCATCAGGATTTGGTGATGGTGAAACAGGATCTCCAACGAGTTAACCTAGAAGCGCATATTGTTGAATATGTGTAGGTTTCTCCTCGCCTAAAAATGAGGAGGTAAGAGTTTAACTTCGGTTGCAGACTCAGATATATGTATGTGTAGAGCATGGTGAACAGGCCCATGGCTTAGGATATATGATGTGAGGAGCATGAATGCGTTCATGGCTCAGAGCACGGTGAACAGGCCCGTGGCTCAGTTTTACTAGCGCCGAGACCTGTACCAAGGCGGGATAGAGTGAGGGTAGCCTATGGAGCTGACCCTGTGGCTAAGACCACTTCAGCAGGAGACTGTGGTCCTGCTTGTGTTGTACTCGTGCACTGACCACGAGGTGGGAGGTCATGGAGTCCGGCTCTTCCATTGACCTTGTATGGCACCAGGTTGGGTTTCGTAACCGAAGGTTGGATTTGAACGGTACAGTTCACTTCCTCAGGGCATAATAATACGTAATACAGTCGTTTAGTACTTACTGCTTAAGATAAACATGAAACATTGGTTGAGACCTTGTTTGCGTAATATTTCTATTATATCTTGCAGTTACTTCTATATTCATCAGATATGTGGTAATATGTCTTATCTTGATAATCATGCTATGTGGCATCATATTTTATTTCTGATAATCATGTTATATAGTGATATATCTTATCTTGTCAATTATGTTCCATTGGGAGATATCTGGTTATATGCTTTTGTACAACTGGTAAGCTTGTCAGTAAGAATAGCTTTGCTTTATATAGACTGTTCTTGTTAAAATTGTATCAGTTATCTACTTATCTCGCTGAGGTTCTGTAGTTGCGGTGGGGAGTTATGTTTCCCGCTGGGACAATTGTTCAATTGTCTCACCCTACTGGTTTACACCCGTTTTAGGTGGTTGAGCTAGACATGGTGGTGGTCGTGGTGTTGCGGCCAAGCAGCCTAACGAGCAGTAGAAGGCAAGCGATGGATATGCTGCTGTTTTGGATGTTTTGTAGTAGAGTCTAGAGTCATCCCTGTACTCTCAGGTCCTTGGAAGTGTTTTGATGTTGTTTCATGATGAACGATCGATAATGTTGTATATCCGGCTGTTGGCCGGATGTAGGCCTTTCTGTATATGCACAGGTGGTGAACTCATATGACGGATGGATAGCTGTTCCTTGAAGCTGTGAACACATATCAGATCTCATGTATGTTTATATATGAAATGTTTCTATGCAGGATGAGGACTGGAAAGTAATAGTTTCACAGTTTATCCGTTTTCCACAATCGGTTTTAATTAACCCGTGTTTTGATAATCTGTGGTTATGGTGATTTCCGCACATTTTCGCGTAACACCTCGTTATCTATATGATAATGGGATGTGTTGCCACAGTCTACACTACTGAAATTGTAAGATAAATTTACATTACTTTAGATTGTTAATGTGTATATATGAGGTCAATTGATCTAAAATTATATATACATATTAAAAAGAAGACACTCGGAGCACCTAGGCCTCCACCTCCACTTCCTGCATTACCAAGTTGGGTTCCAACTGACCTAAAATACCCGTTAGGCCCTGCTTGTAGGGGAATGGCATGTTGGCTACGAGCACATAATATACATTTCCCTATAATTGTTTCTTTAGAAGCAGATTATGCAGGTCAATCATACGATAGCTCTTTATTTATACAAGATATTATTGAACTATTTATGTATGATTGGCTGAATACATCAATGACAGAGACATGGATAAGGTGAGATCTTGTTTATACATCCATATACCTTGTGTAAGATCCGGTGATCTGGTTTCTTATATATTAATGCATACGTAATACATGTTTTGCAGCTACTTAGTTGAAGATCAATGCAAAAATTTGCATTTGATCATGTGGGATTTTTGATTCCATCATTGATTAGTATGGTAGCTAAAGACCCTGATAGTGTTCAACAATACTGTATATATTCTTTTACAATTTTCGGTCAGCAAAAGAAGACGATAATAATAGCTCCATTCAATGTCAAGTAAGTTTACTTTATTTATAATTTGGACTTAAGAAAATTCCATTTTTATTGTGCATTTTGAGTTATTAATTTTTAACTTTTTTACCTATAGCGCTAGACATTGGGTGTTACTAGTTATTGTCCCCGGGACGTTCACTGTTTATTATCTAGATCTTGCGGGAAGTACATTGAACACTAAAATTGGACACACATTGAGAATGTCATTATTCTGGTGAGAAATATTTCATTTTTATATCTGTTAACATCTGTTATTACATTACTATTTAATTATGCAATTTACTATGTTACATTAACATGTAGGGGTTTAGATGCATTCAAAAATGCTAGACGAAATGTCCCAAGGAGAATGAACCAACCAATAATTTGGGAGAACGTAAAAGTAAGTTCCCGACTCCAATGTATATATTATTTATGTGAACTGTGCTTAGTTGTATTTTTTAATATTTTGTATGTTTCAATTTATAGTGTGCTACACAAGACAACGGTTGGGCATGCACATACTATGTGATGCGATTTATGCAGATGATTATCCGACATGACGCATTTGATATTAATACCATACATGAGGTATTATATATAGTCTCATTAGTTAGTATGAAATATATCAATCTTATTTTTATATTATTACTTATATATATACATCATTCTCTTTGCAGGTGTTTAAAACTGACCAAACTATAGGTAAATCCTTAAAAAATGTACATGCTCCATATACGATGGAAGCATTAAATGAAGTAAGAGAAGAATGGGCAAAAGCCATACAAGCAGTGGCGATTGTAAGATATAATTGGGATGCTGATAGCGATGATGAATGATATTTTGTAAATGAATATTTCTGAATGTTTATACATGTTTGAATGTTTCTACATGTATTTGAATGTTTCTACATGTGTGAATGTGAGAATTGAATTGATGTCTGAATGTATCTACTTGTGTGAAAAAATATTTGTTGATTTTGCAGGTTTGTGGCCTGTTTGTAGGCTGATATCAATGGATGTCGTAAACCTGCAGTTCAAAAAACTGAACTATAAGTTCTCATCCTGCTGACCAGCCACAGCAGGCCTACAAACTGATAAGAAAAAAAATTAAAGTATAGGCGTCGGTTATTTATAGAAAATCGTCATCAAAGGCCTACAATGTTGGTTATTGGATAAAAACCGACGCCTAATATGACAAACAACCCGACCGTGCAGGAAAGCACGGCCGTGGTGGAAAAGGCGTCACTTATTCATATAAAACCGACGCCTATAGTACTAAACACGGCCGTGCAGCGAAGCACGGCCGTGCTTCGCCGTGTCGTCTGGGAGTATGGTGTCGGTTGTTCAGTTGTTAACCGACGCAGAAAGTGTCCTAGGTGGTGCTCCTTTTTGTGGTGTGAACCCTATAGACGTCGGCCAACTATATATAATTGACGCCTATAGATCATATAGGCGTCAGTTAGAAAACCGACGCCGAAGAGTTCGACCTTTAGCGGCGCCCACATAGGCGTCGCTTGAAAACTGTCGCCAAAGGGGGTTAAACAACCGATGCCAAAGGCATATTGTGTAGTAGTGAGAGAAGTTGTCAATGCAATGGCGGGCAAAAAAGAATACACATATAGGGGAACAGAAGTAGAACGAGGCACATACCCCAATCAATAACAAGAAAGGAGCAGACAATAGCCGTAACAACCAGAAGGACAAGGAAATAGAAGAACATGTAGCCATGAACCCTACAGTAGATGAAGTCATCATCATTGAGGAGGAACACCAATCCGTAGTAGATAAGGGAGGAACTGAAGCACACCCCTCCACCTTCGAAACACTAAGCTCGCCGAACGACACAACAACCACTGCTAGCGTTGAGACAAATGCAGAGGAAAGGACGAAACCTATTGTAGAGGAGATCAGTATGGAGGAGGAAACACCGAATGAAAAGAACACAGACGGAGATGCCAACAACACCACATCCATACATATGATAGTCCCATCGCCACTACCGCCTGGGAGGAAGACAAAAGGGGGACCATAGCAAAACAAAGAAACAGCGGACAACACCACCATATGAACACCGCAGAAAGAGCCCAAGATCAAAACCCCTACCAGTAGATGGAAAGGGAGAGGCTGGGGCTGAGAACAAGGGGGGACATGAGGAAACTGGACAGCAAAGTAACCCCAACTAAAGCTCTAAAGCAGTCCTTACCCAGTTTCTTAATGTCGAACATTCTCTGTTGGAACGTGAGGGGAGTTGGAAGTGATGCTAGAACCCGGGCGCTAAAAGAACTCATGTCCATCCACAAACCCAGGATTGTAGCGATCCTTGAACCCCGGATCAGTGCCGACAGTGCAGAGAAGAAGATCAAGAATCTTGGGTTCACAAATTCCTTCCGCGTGGAGGCGAGGGGATACTCAGGAGGGATTTGGGTGTGTTGGAATGTAGCACACATTGCTGTTCGTATTATTAATTGCCACAGACAATTCATTACATGCAGGATCGACGAAGAATGCTACATAACCTTTGTGTACGCTAGCCCCCAGGGGTCCATAAGGAAACTACTTTGGAGACACATCGTACAGATGGGCAACACTTTCAAGGAGCCATGGCTGGCTCTTGGAGATTTCAATGCCATCCTCGATCCCAATGAGAGAAGCGTAGGCGACAACTACAATAGCACAGAGGCCACTCTTTTCCAAACCACGCTGATGGAGGCCGATTTGAATGACCTGGGATTCTCCGGCATGCGGTTTACCTTCAGACATGGTCTCCTCCAAAAGAGGCTAGATCGAGCCTTAGCCAACAACAATTTTATTAACTCCTTCCCAGCTGCGAACGTCGAGCACCTCCCCAGATTGGGGTCAGACCATTGCCCTCTGCTGGTCTGACTCAAATCCGACGACCGCCACCCGTGACGCTTCATTACCAGAGGGTCATGGCAGACCACCGAGGGGTTCACCGAGACCCTCAGATCGAACTGGGACAAGAGTCTGCACTTCAATGACGCCCTCAATGCAGCACAAAAGGCTATCCAGAAATGGGACACTACCTTGAGGAAGGCTAAATGAAGAACCAAGGATAGGTTGCTACGAAACATCAACTCTCTGCAAACTGAACTGGCGAAGCAATACAATGACATCTCAGATGCCCTATGTGCAAGCTTCCAAGCACAGCTGGATGACATCCTGAGATAGGAAGAGGAGGACCTTAAGCATATTAGCCATATCCAGTGGTTGAACGAAGGTGATAACAACACACACTTCTACCACAACTACATCAACCAACGTCGCAGGAGAAACACTATCACTGCCCTCAAGGGCCTTGATGGCAAGTGGATTACGGGTGAGGATGCGCTGATGAACCACGTCACACAACACTTCCACAAGGTGTTTATGGATATACCCCACATAGAGCCGAGCTGCTATGCCTCCTGCCCGGGATACTTTACGCCTCTGTCTGATGAAGAAGCAAGCAAAGTCGGGTCCCCACCCTCTACCGATGAAGTTCACAACATTGTCAAGGGCCTCGACCCCATGAAAGTAGATGGACCCGACGGCGTGAATGGGACATTTGTCCAGAAGAATTGGGATATAGTGGGTCCATCCTTAATGCACACGGTTAGGGAGGCCCTAGCCACAGGCTGAGTTAATAGTGAGCTCTGCAATGCCACTCTGGTCCTCATCCCTAAGATACCTACACATGTCAAGTGCGAAAGCTTTAGACCCATCTCCCTGAACAACCTTGCTCTAAAAATTATTTCCAAAGTAGTGGTCGAGCGATTAAAGCCTCACATGCCTCACTGGGTCTCACAATCCCAGAGAAGCTTCATACCAGGCCGAAGGATTACGGATAGCATTGCTATTGTACAGGAGGCTATCCACACTATGAAGAAGAAGAAAGGAACCCCGGTAATGGCTATCAAGGTCGACCTGACCAAGGCATATGATCGGATGGAATGGGGTTTCATGAAGGATACCCTTGACAAAACCAACATCCCCCAGAATATCACCACATACATTATGTCATCCATCACAGAGGGCGAAACCAGCATCGTGTGGAATGGAAAGAAGACGACCCCATTCAAGGCGACTAGAGGCCTCCGCCAGGGAGACCCGATATCACCCTACCTCTTCGTGTTGTGCCTCGAAAGGTTGAGTCAATTGATTCAACAACGAGTGGAAGATGAAAGATGGAAGCCTATAACTATGGGGAGATAGGGACCCAAACTCTCCCATATTTGTTTTGCAGATGATCTAATTCTTTTTGCCAAAGTTGGTGTCTCACAAATATGCACCATCATGGAATGCTTTCAAATCTTCAGGGAGGCCTCAGGCCAATCCATCTCAGTGGAAAAGACGTGAATCTATTTCTCAAGAAATGTGAGCAGCAACCTTAGCAGAAGAATCACTCACATCTGTAACTTCCAACGCATGGAGGACCTAGGGAAATACCTAGGCGTGCCGATTATTCACAAAAGGATCAATAGAACGGCCTATAGCGACATCGTCCAGAGGATCGAAGGAAAAGCGTCGACGTGGGCTGCAAGGAGCCTCTCCCTCGCTGGTAGAATTTGTCTTGCTAAAACGACCTTGGATGCTATACCCACCTATACCATGCAGACGGCGGTCATTCCTGTTCAGCTAAGTGATAGAATTGATGTGACCATCAGGAGATTCATCTGTGGGGGTAACTGTAAAAGTCACCATACTGCCTTGGTCGCCTGGGACAAGATGATCTGTCATAAAAATGACGGCGGCCTTGGTCTGAGAACCATGAGAGAATGGAACAAGGCTTTAATATACAAACATGCTTGGGAGAGTCACAATGGTAGAAGCTCAGCTTGGAACAGCTACATGAGGTTGCGGTACCAGCGACATACACCTGGCAAGCATATAAACATCTCTCAGCTGGGAGGGGCTGTTCTCGCCGAGAAAGATTTCATTCAGGACAACTCATACCTTGTTCCGATGAACGGCGAAGACACATGTGTCTGGTCAGACAGATGGCTAAAAAATGGCTGCATCCTAAAGGAACACACGTTAAGACCCATCCCTGAGGAGCTTATCGACCTAAAGGTGGCTAGCATGGTCGACCTTAGAGGTAGCTGGGACACATGTTTTCTTGAAAGTTGGCTGCCTGAAAACCTGATTCAGGAGGTTAAACGTGTTAAGACCCCGGACAACCCCGGACAATGGCGATGGCCTCGACGTTAGAGTCTGGATGCATACCCTTAATGGAGAGTTCATGACGAAATCCGCATACAGAGAGCTTACGAAGGGCAGAGGCAGGATGACCCCAGGCAAATGGAAAACTTTGTGGAGTCTACACCTATCGACACGAATCAGGACCTTCGCCTGGCTTCTGATGCATGAGGCCTTGCTGACTAACTGCAAAAGGGCCCAGCGCAACATGACCAATGACACATTCTGCTCTAGATGCTCAAAATAGGATGAATCAATGCTCCACGCACTAAGAGATTGTGAGTTGGTGAAGGACATCTGGAACAACATGCTGGACCAAAACAACCAACTCATTTTCTTCAACACTAACGATCTAAAGAGTTGGATAAAAAGTCATCTGCAACTTGAACCTAGATCGGCCAGTAGGTTCCTTATTACCTGCTGGCACATATGGCGAGCAAGAAACAAACATATTTTTGACAAGGAGGCGACCCACGCCAGGCAGGTAGTAAGATGTATTTGGAATGACATTGAGCTGCACGAGGAAGCCTGGGTGAGAGCACAATCGAACGTTATCGAAGATACACAGCTAAGGAGACATACCCTCTGGGAGAAACCTGAACAAGGAAGGGTAAAGTTCAATTCTGACACTGTCGTCAAGCACAGAGAAGCTTACTGCGCTTGCGTTGCCAGGGACGAGCAGGGTCTATGGATGGGAGGAGTTACTGCCAGGTTCCACACCACAGACGTTCTTGAAGTTGAGCTCGAGTCGATCGGAATCGCAATAGAGATAGCAGAGAACAACAACTTGCAGGCTGTGAATTTCGAGGCAGACTCTCAGGTGGCAGTGAGAATGGTAGAAGAGGAAGCCAACTCCAATCCGAGGTATGCCAAGATTATTTGCTCTATCCAACGCCGAATGAAACCAGATTGGAAGGTGGTTTACAATGGCAGAGAAGGGAATGTTGTTGCTGACAAGCTAGCGAAGCTAGCCCTCAAAAACAACCTTTCGTACGCTACGTACACCCAACCACCCGTAGAGGTGTTTGACTCTTTAGTAGCAGACATTTGTAATGGTAGTAGTACTACCATGTTTACTTATTCTCACTTAATCAGTGCTTGTAAGTTGCAATTTTTGGCTCACACGGGGAGGGCGGGATGAATAAGATTGCCTCCCGACTTCAAGAAAAAAAATCATTAATATGACATATGTTCCACCTTGATCATTAAAATACATATAATGGATTCAATATGAATATGAGATCATTGGAATTCACATAAATGTGCAAAATCAATAATATAAATGAATAAATATGAATAATGATTAATGATGACATTAATGTGAGCAATAAAGATACTGTGACATTGTGACAACGTTAATATGAATATAAGTAACTAATGTGACATTAATTGAAATAATTGTATGCTTAACGACAAATTGGATAGAATGTCTTATATTCATGTAAAATAATTTGTCATAATTAATAAAGTGGTGATATGAGGATAATGAACTATAAATCCAAATTATTAAGGACAATGATCAAATATAATAATGAATGTTGAAATAATTGAGTAACACCTAATTGTGATAAAATCCTTAATAAGATAAATGAGAAATACATATAAACAATTTAATGCATGATGATGAAATATAACCCCTTTTGTCAATAAAGTGTATATGGCATGATGTAATTAATATAATTATGACAATGTGATACCATAATGAATATAATGTTAATAAGTCACAAATGTAAATAAAGTTAAATCTCTTAAAAAGAATATATCTTAATAGTGGAACCCTAAATGATCCTTGAGAACTTGACCTATGTTGAGTTGTATGTGAAGTTTTTGAACCTTTAGGTGTAGTTGAAGTATAAGTTTTGATGGAAGTGGTATGGTTGGAGGAACAACCTAAAGTTTTTTGATGTGAGGTTGCACACTCACCCTTCCCTAATTGCTAGTGATTTCGGGGACGAAATCCTCTTTAAGGGGTGGAGTGTTGTAACATACTGAATTCTGGACTTTTTACCTTTTTGGTCCTCTTTTCCATCTTTTCCTTTCATTTATATCCTCTTTGGCCTTCCTATTTAATTTATGGACAATATGATGGTTTAATGAACATTTACTCACCTTTTATTCCAATATTTGGGTTTATGCACAAATACCTCAGTGGAAGCTGAGTAATGGGTCAAATATGCAAAATGTCCACTTAAGTAATAAATATAATAAAATATTTCGTCCTAGAACTTTTTAGTGCTTTTTAGAATATGAAAAAGAAAGGAAATCCCGAAATATACATAAACGAGATGATAAATGTGGTCATTGGAAATAATATGGAATATTTTTATATAAAAGGAGATGATATGGAATATCTTATTTTAAAAATCATAAATAGGAATCCACAAGATAATTTGATAATAAAATTCGTTTCCTTGAGCTAAAAGAAACTTAATGGCCAAGTATCATCTAATTTGGATAATAAATAAATATATATAAGCCTTTATTACAAGATAATGGGAAATAAGCTAATAAGGTGAAATAAAAAATCTAATGTACTGAAATTGGAAAAATAACTCCAAATTCGTAATACAAACATAAAAATAAGCCTTTGTCCAAATTTGTATTTAATTTGGCCAATGTTTAATATTTTATTTTATTTAGGAGAGAGAAAATGATTTAAAGACCAAAAATATTAAATATATGTTGAAAAAAATAATTAATTCCAAAAACGTGTTCCTAACGTTTATTATTACTTGTAGACCAAGTTTCATATTTTTAGGAAGTTTTTAGATGCCTCTAATAAATTAAAAGGTTAAACAAGTGATAAAATTTAAATGAATTAAATAAAATAATAAAATTCTTCAAAAAAATAAAATGATGCCAAATTCGTGTTCTACATGTTAAAATAGACCTTTGGATGATTTTTGAATCAATTTGGATTTTTTTATGAGAAGATAAATTAAGGAGAGAGAAAGTATACAAAACTTTTAAATCATTATTTAAAATACCAAACGACTTCAACAAATGAAAATAATACCAAATTCGTGTCTAACATATTTAATATGAGTTATGGGTGAAGTTTGGTAATTTTTGGATAATCATAGAGTCATAAATAAAGGAGGAAAGAGAAAATATATTTTTAATTATTTAACACATTAAATAATCTCAAAAGGCAAAACGAATTCCGTATTTGTATTCTATACGTCAAAATCAGTTAGGATGTCAATTTTGGTTAATTTTGGAAGTCATTTGCACCATCAAATAGGAAAAGAGAAAAAGTTAAATGATTAAATAAGAACTTCATTCAGATTTGTATTTGGCAACCTAATAAATATCACGCACATGGACCATTGGATCTTAATCCAACGGCTCGCGGATCATCTCCTACGAGACCAACACGAGTGAATAATAAATTTCGAAAATATTGATTTTTTGGATGGTCATATCTCTCTCGTTACTCAACCAAATCGCGTGATTTTTGGCTGGTTAGATCCCTCATTCGATTTCGCACAAGTTTATCCCAATATTTTTGAGTTTTTTCGAAGATTCTTGAAAGCCCCAAACCGGCCGAAGTCTTTCTCTCACCCCACATACGAAAACCCTAACCCACATCTCCTTACTTATATATACCCATACCCATACGTGGGTCGACACCTTTGCGACACAACCAACTATTCAATTGTGCAAATCGTTGCTGTTTTGACCCCCGTAGAGCCGCCGAAGGCCCTGGACTTACAACGCCTTTTTCTCTCTGCCCTCTCTACCATCGGCCCAACTAAAGGTATCATTAGCTCCGTTTTGCTCTTAGCTTTAATTTTCATATTTAATATCTGAATTTGATCGAGTATCGAGTTTTTTCCCAAAACCACAAGCCAACAGCAGCTACGGCTGCTGGTCATGGCGTCGGGATCAATTGGGGAAGAAGGTCGCTCGCCGATTTACCTCTTTACCCTCTGCTCGTTTCCCTCTGACCTCTCTGTCCCGCGCGAGGGATTGGTCTGTCCTTTTCCCTCCGTTTTGACTGAGATGACCCGACCTTGACCGCGTGACTTGGCCGCCACTTATTGGGCCAAGTCAGCAGGCGTGCCCGACTCTCTCTCCTCTCTCTAGTTTTAAACGACTCTGCCTACGTGGCGAGTTCTGATTGGCTGATCTTTGAAAAATCGTATCTTTTTATTCGGTTGTCCAAATTTGAAAATGAAATATGTTTTGAAATCGAGAGAACGAGATCTATCTAATAAAAATGCTTTCGTGGTTTGATTCTGATATTTTCGAATATGTGTTTTTAAGGATGAATTAAATTACTTAAAAATATGGAAAATAGTCTAAAAAGTCAGTATTTTAAAAATATATAAAACTATATGTTATTTTGATTAGAAAGTCCTAACTAAGACAGTAGTGAGATTTTCAGAGTCTAATTCGATCGTTTGTGGAAAATTCGATGGTTTTGAGGTTTTAATCCTTTAATGAATATACATATATCTAATACATAAATATGATGATCATATTAGGGAAAGTGGATCCGATCTCGTGTAAAAGTTATGAAAAGTAATTCTAGGATTCTAAAGATTAAAGGTATGTTCTATGTATGTGCATCTACCCCCTTCAGTTGGGAAAATTTTATACCAATACCCATATTCCTAATGAGGCTTAATCTGAACTAATTCTTGATTCTTGAAACTTAATTTGTTTATGCCTAAAAATTAGTTGTAGTATTATCTTGTTTGGGTTTTTATATCCCACTGCCATTTTATATAAATATTTTGATTAATCTTGCCATAACTCTTTTGCTAGCATGTAGTTATATGTTCTATTTAATCGTAAAGTAGTGATACTTATGTACAACCACCCACAGAGGGCATGTATATAATCGCCCTAGGAGAATGTTTATAATTCTCCCCATAATATTTTAGGTGACTGGGAATGTCTTATTCTCCCCTCACCTAAGGTTAGAGGTCCAGTAGGTGCCTCAACCCTACTTAGTTAGGTAGACATATTAATTCACATGCAAATTCTTTATTTACTTTTGTTATTGGCAAGTTTCCTTAATTAAAGCCTCATACTCTTGATGTCTCCTCTTTTGACGAATCCCTAGCCTGATTTACTTATTATATATATCTTGTCACCTTTAGTATAGTTTAGTGACACATACTTTTATTTTTCCTTCCCTCTTGCTGGGTGCTTTCCCAACCACCCAGATGTGGAGTAAGGTGATGGATATAGCATGAAGATCTTAGCGTTGACATGGACTAGCTGATGGATATGTTGTTTGGAGACAAAAGTGGAGTAGTCTAGACTTCCCTCTATCTAGATCCTAGTTGTGTATGATGATGTAACCCTAAAAGGGAGAATTTGATATATTTTTGTACAATCTTTTATGAAATTGAATATAGTAAAAAAAAAGTATTCTGTTGCTTTCCAAAATGTGTTTTGTTTACCATTGTTATTAGTAGAGAGGTGGATTGATTTCACTTCTTTACATGTAAGACTATAAATAGACCTCCGATCATTAGGGTTAAATACATTTTTTGGAACACAACCGTCAGCCGTTCGTGCAAGTGCTTAGCAAGCCCTAATCCCGAAGTATGCCGTCATCGCTCTTGCTGTCGCTTGGAGATCTCTCTCCTAAAAGCGACAAAGTCGTTCATCCTCTTCTTTCAAGACACAACCTGTCAGGCGGTAGTTCATGTGGTTGCTGGGCTACACTGATGGTAGTACATCTGTTTGTGCTTCTCTGCAGGTTAGTGACCGAGTAAACTGGGAGAACAACACCTGTCCTGGAGGACTGCACAACGTTGATTTCTTTATGTAAAACTTGTTTATTTTTTAACGAACGATCTAGTCAGGTTCCTAACTCAGTTTAATTCTTCTCCTGCATTGTTTATTCTTCTATTGGCATGTAATCGTGAATTTATTGCACATGTCGTTGTTGCATATAACGACGTAAAAACCTAATTTTTATTCAACATTCTCATCCACACCACACTTCATGCCCTACACATATAGATGCCTGTACAGGAGTGGTATACTATCAAAATGCGTTGAGCCTAGTGACAATGTTGTTTAGAGGAGGAGGGAGGCTTTGAGAAGGTGACAAACATTAGCACTACAATGGAGATATCCGTCACTTCCTTGACGCCAGCGAGGAAACCATTAGTTACGTTGTTAGGGAGGCAGTAACCTGGGATGTGGAACACAAGGAATATATCATACTACGTGAACTTTAATGTGACCAGCGTGATCACGGCAGTGAATCAGTAAATGGGAACCCACGTCTTCTTCGTGGGGTTTTTTTTAGGGGTGAGTTTTTGGGTAAATGTTTGGTACGGATTTTCTGAGGAACAATCAGGACAGCATGGTCGGTACAGTAGATTTGGAAGCGTCCAGTGGCAAGGACCATAGAATGTAAGAGGTTTTTTCCAAAACCCCATCAGCTTTTACATAATTCTAGAAATTTTCCTCTAGTTTTGCTAATTCCCGCCAACCCCCTCTCTTTTTACCCAAATTCCACCTTTACCCCCTCTCCTATTCATTTCGTAGCGGTTCTCTATTTTTTTTTTACTTTGGCATTGCATTCTGTCACCTCCAATTAAATGATATCAGAGATGGAAAAAAAATTAATGATGTTTTGTGGTGTACTTTTATTTTGGATTTGGCCGGGTTAAATGAATTTTAGATCAGTTCGGGTCGGGTTCGATCGGTCAGGTCTGCTTCATGTACGACCTGATTTTTTGTCTAAATCAGGTTGGGATGAGCATATGTGTGAAACCGAAACGAACCAGACCAATGATCGAATTAGTAAAAAAAATTATAGATCGTAGGTTGTACTAGTTTAAGGTGGAACAAAAACGTTTTGAAAATAGACTAGAACTTAACTGGGCCGCTGGGACCACAACCAAATTTTCTATTTTTAACTTATTTCAAAGTAAAAATTAATCACGTTAACGAGTTATAATACTAATATAAAAAATATTAAATTTTTACACTAGTAGTGTTAATATTTGTAAATTATAAATAATCATTACTTAGTATTGTATATCTACATCAATCCGGCTCAAACTCTGACTAATTTTGGACCGGACGAAATCGAAGATTCAACTTCCAAAATTTATGGAATGGGATAGATCAAGGGAAAAAACCAAACTGGCACAATTTGATAAAAATAATTTCGGGAATAACACCTCCGTGAAAATAATTCTCAAATTAACCCACTTTTATGAGAAAACGCCACATGAATTGGCATTTTTCTGATGGAGGTTGTGAAAATGCCACTGTAATTGGAACTTTTAATAAAAAATTAAAAAAAATAAAAGCAAAGCAAAAATGCCAAAAGAGTTGGCATTTTCACCCAAAAGTGTTGGGTGAAAACGCCAACTTTCTTGGCATTTTTGCTTTGTTTTTTTTTCATTTTTGATTGAAAGCTCTAAATGCACTGACGTTTTAACAATTTTCATCAAAAAAGGGCAATTCAAATGGCGTTTTATCAGAAAAGTGGGCTATTTTGGGAAATATGTTCGTAGAGGTGCTATTCCCAAAATTATATATATCAAACTGTGCTATTTTAGTTTTTTTCCCATAGATCAATCTTGAAACGGTTTGATAATGGACTTGATGTCTCTGGTTTGGTTTTATGGCTAGATTGATATTTGCATGAGCCCAGTCTGAGTTAGACAAAATGTGGTCGTACATGAAGTGAACCTGACTGACCGAACCCAACCCGAACTGTTCTAAAATTTATTCAACCCGACCAAATCCAAAATCAAAGTACACACCAAAACATTGTTCCATCGCTGACATCATTTAATGGGAGGTGAAAGAATGAAATGTAAAAGCCAAAAAAAAAAAATAGAGGACAACTGCTATTCCGTCACGGCAGGTGACAAAATGAATAGGAGAGAGGTTAAATGGGAATTTGGGTAAAGAGAGAGGGGGTTGGTTGGAATTAGTGAAACTAGAGGGGATTTTCAGGAATTATGTGAAAGCTAAGGGAGTTTTTGGAAAAAGAACTCTAAAATGTAAGGAGTTCATGTCTACCTTTTGCGATCGGATCATACCACATCCGTTAGTGCTACTAAACAACCTCTTAGAGGTTACCTCTTCTACGAGTAATGCTTCTTCTGCTGAAACATTTGTTGTTGTCACACATGCTAGATACAAAAAGGTGGTAACACATCCATCCACATCACATATGCTTGTTTAATATTTACTTCAGTTATATTTATTTTGATAAATATACATTAAGGTTATGATGGAAGTAAATCAAGCTTCAAGCCACTTTTTGCTAGCATTGGATTATGGCTAGAACGGATGCAGTGATAAGAACGACGACATCAAAAATTAGAGAGCTAATGCCAAAGTAAAGAAAAGTTGTTCGGATCCCCCCTAAACCAAACCGTAATGGAAGAAAAAGTTTGTAGTTATCTAAAACCTAGAAATTGGAATAGCACAATCCAAGAAAGCAATACGGATGTCAGATTACGAGTGTGCGGTAAAATCAGGTAGAAATGGAGATTAGCGTCCCTACATCTGTCATCTGTGTGTAGTCCCGGTATTTAATAGAATAAATATTAGTAACTGAAAATACACTAAGTGGGAGGTTTAACGGGACGAGAGACGGAAGTGCCATCTGACCCCTGTTCTATAGGACAAGTCCAATAGAATCTCCATAGGATCCAATAAGATTGTAGTATAGTGGACATTTTGTGTTTCTCTCTATTTATTTTTTCTAGGGGGTTGAGTTTTGAAGATGAGTGAGGAGGAAATAATGCATTTTGATTGGTTGTCCTATACAAAAAGTATATGACTTGTCCTATACTATTGGCTTGTGAAGTGCCATCTGCATAAGTCTCCAGTCCGCAATAGAACACACACACACAAATATATATATATATATATATATATATATATATATATATATATATATATATATATATATATATATATAATCAGGCTAGAATACACTCAAGTGTATTCGGAGTGGAAAACATTCGAGTGTATTCGGAGTAGAATACACTCAAGTAGTTTTTCATGATATAATATATTTTTTAAATCTGATCCGTTGATCTTCTTAAACCTCTTGTGAATAGCTCATACGCAAAATTTGAGCACAGTTAGACATTTATAGGTTATGCTTTAAAGACCGCAAAAATTATGTATTTCAAATTAGTTTCACGCGTCGATTTTGTTGTCCTTAAATGAATGAGTTATACTCATCCAAATGGGCTCAAAATTTGAATGTAGCCTAGTTGTAGTATGACAGTGAAGATCAATGGTTTACATTTAAAAAAAAATATTCTTGATATGTAAACACACTTGAGTGTATTTGTGCGGTATGTATACTCGAGGGTATTCTAGCTTGACTCATATATATATATATATATATATATATATATATATATATATATATATATATATATCTATATATATATATATATATATATATATATATATATATATATCTATATATATATATACACACATATATATACATCTATATACATATATATACAAATATATATATATATATATATAGACACACACTCACACACACACACACACACACACACACACACACACACACATATATATATATATATATATATATATATATATCACACTCTACACTCAAGTGGTATTTACATATCAATACTATTTTTTTGTAAAATGTAAACTAATAATCTTCATTTTCATACTATAATTAGGCTACATAAAAATTTTGAGTCCATTTGGATGAGTGTAAGACACTCATCCGAGGGCAATAAAATTAACACATGAAACTATTTTGAAATATATGTATATATATACACATATATATATACAAAAATATATATATATACAAATATATATATATAAATATATATATATATAAATATATATATAAATATGTATATATATAAATATAAATATAAATATATATATATGAGGTTAGGAAGTGTGTATTAGCCAGTACATGGAAGTTACGTGTACCGATCATTAAAATAGCATATTTGGAGTCTATTACTTAAATCCAACCATATGGATTGAATCAATGTTATTTAGATTAGAAGTATTTAAAAAAATATAATCATATCTCATATAAATCATGAGATATAGGAATATATTATCCAACAGTTTCTGCAATTTCAACGAGCTACCATTGATTAGAAGATATATATCTTCTTTCATTAGATGAACTACGAATGCCAGATTGAGATGATTTTTTATGCACATGTTATCTGAGGGGTATACGTCACATATATAAAGTTGGATTGTTCAGTATTATTGTGTAACCACAATAAATGTGGATGGGTACTGTAACATCCCAAAAATTAAGAGTAATTAGAAACTTAAAATGTGATTTTCTCCTAAATAAAAATGTTTGAGGGTCTTAATGTAAAAAGACCATGAAATGAAAATTTTAAAGATAATAAAGTGAAAGGAACAAAACAAGGCCCAAAATATGTTTTCTCTTCCATATTGCATTATGTGTTACAATTAATTTAAATACATAGATGTTGATTTCCTTTCTCTATATCCTATCCTTGAAAATGTTAAAAGGAATGGAAGGACAAGAGGAAATAATTGGAATTAAAAAAAATATACTTGTAAAAAAATATTTTTGCATAGAAAGTTTTAAAATTTTCCTTTTTATAGTCTCCACATACAATTAATCTCTTTTCCCTTCTCCTCCAAGATTGTTGCTCCAAAAAGCATGAACATGAAATATGGTCTAAGTGAATAATAATTGATTATCTCAAATTGGACTTTAATACTCAAAAAGGAAAGTGTTTTTCTAATTATGTGATTTATTAAAGCATTGAAATTAGGTCAAATGAAAATACAGAATTTTTGGAAATATATATTTCCTTTATTGGAAACCTATTGGGTATTTTTCCTTTTTTTTGGCAAAAAATATTCATACTTTCCATGGGATCTGTCATAAAGCAGGACATATTAGAATTAATATGAGGAAAATAAAGAGAGATACTTTGGAATCGTATAGATATGGTAATAGATTATAGAGTTGGAAAATCATTATTGTACGAGATATTCCTTGTATGCCAAGGAAAGGGACGGAGGAATAACGTGAAGGAGTGGGACTTGAGGAGAGGTATATATATATATATATATATATATATATATATATATATATATATATATATTTATCTAAGAAAAGCTTCTCGCGAAATCAAGATAGATGGGGGGTTTCCATCCTTCTCGCTACATATCCTTTCCATTTACTTACTTTATTGCCTTACTCCTTAGGGTGGTACTCATTCCTTTAATAATAATGTGCAACCAACCCCATTCATCATATGCCGATGATCTCCTCATACACTTTGGTCTCTCCATGACTGAAGGTGGTAGTCCAGAAATGATAGAGTGCCATTACAGATCTAGGAATCTAGGCATCGTCGACCAACCTGTTCCCTTCCAACCCTTGGAAGTAGCATCTGCAAGTGGAAGAAATGGCCCAGACATATCTATCTGGTGCAAGATGAGGGCAGGGCTAGGGGATGGAGTTGCTTTGGCGACATTCTTGCTCAAGGGCCTCGTGCCAGCAGTAGAGGCACAAACACATAGAACCTCCAGCAGGAGGCACCCTAGACGATAGAGGATGGACTTGAGGGTGACGCCAAGGGGTAGCCATGGTGATCCTTCCTTGTGTGCGGAGGAGTAGGAGAAGGGACAACAACATCTTTTGGGCCAAATCATACCTGTGGCAAGTGCCGGTGAGTGGCTTCCTTCGTTGGCAGACGGCGGAGGACGAAACACAGACGCTTGTGCATATGTGTTGTCTCACACGCAGCGCAGGAGCATGCAGATGAGGCCAGGTGGGCCGCACACCCTCATCCAATCATTTTGGGCCAAGCCAGGCACGGGACAAGTCCATCTGGGCTATGACTGGATAGAGCCACGAAGGGATGAAGCTCTGATCAGATCTGATTCTCAGATGGGCATCCAATGGCCTAGGATGATCAATAGAGGTGAATATTGCAAGCTCCCTATGATGATAGGAACATCCAATTAGGCAAAACTTATATATCGAATTAATCAAAAAAATGTGTAGAATCTATATATGACACTTCCAATGCCTAATTTTTATCCCTATTCTAAAAATAATGCCAATACGTGTTAAAGTGATTAATGAAGAAAAAAAACTTAGATTTGTATCTTAGTCATGTTAAAAACATTAACAACTCTCTTTTGTGATAATACCTGGTATTATTGAACATAATGATAACTCAATATGACCATGATCATAATTATAACACTAGGATATCTAAAGTGAATAAGTGTGAATATGTATAATTAGGGTTTTAGGTGATGAGTGGAATACAATCTGATATATGGAATGTTATGAACAGGGCACTTGGGATTTTTCAAACCCCAAGGACATGATTCGGGTTTACTGAACCTAGGAATGATGATCAGATATCCTCTAAGTGTAAGGTAAGTGGCCCATGCGAATTGAACATAAGTAATGTTTGCTTTTATGTATGTATGTATGCAATGAATGTTATGAAAGTGTTATCTATTTCAATTGCTTAAAGTCAATGAATGTATCGTGAATTGAATGTCATGTTTTTACTGTTCTTATTATTGTATCACCTTCATGAACAATAAAAGTAAAGTTAAAGTTAATGTTAAGTTTAAGAGAAAAGTAAGAGTTTTCAAGAGAAAGATAATGTAAAAGATAGCATATATAAGGTCCTCACTAAGAGGCTCCTCGGAGCAAAATTTATGAGGCACCTCGGTGCATAAGAGAAGAGGCACATATGTGCAACCCGAGGATCCTTATATAGGTCAAGATAAAAGATGTTTAAAAGTAATTGTTGTCTTTTCAATGTATAATGTTTAAAGCATATTTTCAGTTTTCAAGTTTTCTTTATATTATATTATGTTCAATTCCACTTACCATTGGTTTTATGCATGGCTGGGGGTGTGATGCCCATAGGTAAGGAGAAAGCTTAGGAGAAAGAAGTGCAAGGGATGGGTCAAAGAATCTTTAAGAAGAAAAGACCTAGTGGGGTGCCTTTTACCAAGATGATCCAAAGTTTAGATAACATTATATTATGTATGGTTTTGCTAGCAAATTCGATTAAGTGTATTTGATGTAGTTTTCTTTTGCCAAAAAGCTATGTATGAATCAGATTTACATAATGCAAAGTGTTTCATTTATTCAAATTGCAAATGAATATCATGTTTGTGACACCCCCTTGAGTAAAGTGCTTCCACTCAGTTTTGTTTACCTGTTGTGAAAAGTGGGATGTTACAATATGGTATAAGAGCAATTTGTTAAATGGCCACTAGGTAAATAAGATTCACATCATTTCCCTAAAATGAAGATATGAGAATAAGGCATAGGAAAGGAACCCAAGGAAGAATATCAAACCTTAAGATAGTAAGAGTTTTAACCCTAGAGTAGAAGTTTACATTAGGGATAGGTGTATATCTAATTTAGATCTTAGGTATTAACCTAATCTTAGCTAGTGGCATATCCTCTCTTTTCTCATTAGTTGGTGCACACCATGTGAGCAATGTAGAGGGATGTCATAAGCATTAGACTTATTGTGTATCTTTCCCCTTCATAATAGAATGTGCGGTATGGGACATGTGTACTATTAGGTTGGTGAAGGGTAGTACAATAGGATCTTTCATCGTTGGGTATGTGCCTAATCAACACCTACCTAGGGATGTCAAAAAGATGGGTAATACAAGAGACTTAAAATAGATTGTCATCTACACCTAATGATGGAGAGTCATGGCAAGGTTGAGGTAGGAGTCCTAAATGTTGTGCTAAGTTTAGTTTCATAAGCCCTAAGTATAGTTATGAAGGAGACCAAAGGAATGAATAATTAATGTTTTATGCAATCAAAATGTCTTATGTCACATTTTATTTTATGCCAAATTGTGGACAAAAATGAACCTTGAAATGTTTATTATCACTAAGTGAAGGGGTAAGAAAAAACCTAAGGTGGGTAGTAGCCTAAGGAAATTTCGAGGACAAAATTTATTTACGGTGGGTAGAATTGTAACGTCCCAAAAATTTAAGAGTAATTAGATACTTAAAATGTGATTTTCTCCTAAATAAAAATATTTGAGGGTCTTAATGCAAAAAGACCATGCAATGAAAATTTTAAAGATAATAAAGTGAAAGGAACAAAACAAGGCCCAAAATATGTTTTCTGTTCCATATTGCATTATGTGTTACCATTAATTCAAATACATAAATGTTGATTTCCTTTCTCTATATCCTATCCTTGAAAATGTTAAAAGGAATGAAAGGACAAGAGCAAATAATTGGAATTAGAAGAATATACTTGTAAAAAATATTTATTGCATAGAAAGTTTTAAAATTTTCTTTTTTATAGTCTCCATATACAATTAATCTCTTTTCCCCTCTCCTCCAAGATTGTTGCTCCAATAGGCATGAAATACATGAAATATGGTCTAAGTGAATAATAATTGATTATCTCAAACTAGACTTTAATACTCAACAAGGAAAGTGTTTTTTCTAATTATGTGATCTATTAAATCATTGAAATTAGGTCAAATGAAAATATAGAATTTTTGGAAATATGTATTTCCTATATTGGAAACCTATTGGGTATTTTTCCATTTTTTTGGCAAAAAACATTCATACTTTCCATGGGATCTATCATAAAGCAGGACATATTAGAATTAATATGAGGAAAATAAAGAGAGATACTTTGGAATCGTATGGATATGGTAAGAGATTATAGAGTTGGAAAATCATTATTGTATGAGATATTCCTTATATGCCAAGGAAAGGGAAGGAAGAGTAACGTGAATGGGGGGACTTGAGGAGAGGTATATATATATATATATATATATATATATATATATATATATATATATCAGAAAAGCGTCTCGCGAAATCAAGATAGATGGGGGGTTTCCATCCTTCTCGCTACATATCCTCTCCCTTTTCTTACTTTATTGCCTTACTCCTTTGGGTGATACACCTTCCTTTAATAGTAATGTGCAACCAACTCCTTTCATCATATGCTGATGATCTCCTCTTAGACTTTGGTCTCTCCATGACTGAAGGTGGTAGTCCAGAAATGACAGAGTGCCATTACAGATCTAGGAATCTAGGCATCGTCAACCAACATGTTCCCTTCCAACCCTTGGAAGTAGCATCCGCAAGCAGAAGGAATGGCCCAGACATATCTATCTGGTGCGAGCTGATAGCAGGGCTAGGGGATGGAGTTTCCTTGGCGGCATTCTTGCTCAAGGGCCTTGTGCCAGGAGCAGAGGCGCAAACACACAGAACCTCCAACAGGCGGCTCCCTAGATGACGGAGGATGGACTTGAGGGTGACGCCAAGGGGTAGCCATGGTGATCCTTCCTTTTGTGTGGAGGAGTAGGAGAAGGGATGACAACATCTTTTGGGCCAAATTGTAGTTGTGGAAAGTGTCGATGAGTGGATTCCTTCATTGGTGGACGGCGGAGGACGAAGCACAGACGCTTGTGCATATGTGTTGTCTCACGCGCAGCGCAGGAGCGTGGAGATGAGGCCAGGTGGGCCATGCACCCTCATCCAATCATTTTGGGCCAAGCCAGGAACGAGACAAGTCTATCTGGGCTGCAACGAGATAGAGCAACGAAGCGCTGAAGCTCTGATCAGATCTGACCCTCAGATGGGCATTCAACGACATGGGATGATCAATAGAGGTGAATATTGCAAACTCCCTATGATGATAGGAACATCCAATTAGGGCAAACTTATATATCAAATTAATCAAAATAATGTGTAGAATCTAGATATGACACTTCCAATGCCTAATTTTGATCCCTATCCTAAAAATAATGCCAATATGTGTTAAAGTGATTAATGAAGAAAAAAAACCTAGATTTGTATCTTAGTCAGGTTAAAAACATTAAAAACTCTCTTTTGTGATAATACCTGGTATTATTGAACATAATGATAACTCAATATTACCATGATCATAATTATAACACTAGGATATCTAAAGTGAATAAGTGTGCATATGTATAATTAGGGTTTTGGGTGATGAGTGGAATACAATCTGATGTATGGAATGTTATGAACAGGGCATTTGGGATTTTTCAAACCCCAAGGAAGTGATTAGGGTTTACTGAACCTAAGAAGGAAGATCAGATATCCTCTAAGTGAAAGGTAAGTGGTCCATGCTAATTGAACATAAGTAATGCTTGCTTTTATGTATGTATGTATGCAATGAATGCTATGAATGTGTTATCCATTTCAATTGCTTAAAGTCAATGAATGTATCATGAATTAAATGTCATATTTTTATTGTTCTTATTATTGTATCACCTTCATGAAAATTAAAAGTAAAGTTAAAGTTAAAGTTAAAGTTAAAGTTAAAGTTAAGTTTAAGAGAAAAGTAAGAGTTTTCATGAGAAAGACAATGTAAAAGATAGCTTATATAAGGTCCTCACTAAGACGCTCCTCAGAGAAAAATTTAAGAGGCACTTCGGTGCATAACAGAAGAGGCACTTCGATGCAACCCAAGAGGCACTTCAGTGCATAAGAGAAGAGGCACTTCGGTGCAACCCAAGAGGCACTTCGGTGCATAAGAGAAGAGGCACATATGTGCAACCCGAGGATTCCTTATATATGTCAAGATAAAAGATGTTTAAAAGTAATTGTTGTCTTTTCAATGTATAATGTTTAAAGCATATTTTAAGTTTTCAAGTTTTCTTTATATTATATTATGTTCAATTCCACTTACCGTTGGTTTTATGCATGGTTGGGGGCGTTATGGCTGCAGGTAAGGAGAAATCTTAGGAGCAAGAAGTGCATTGGATGGCTCAAAGAATCTTTAAGAAGAAAAGACCTAGTGGGGTGCCTTTTACCAAGATGATCCAAAGTTTAGATAACATTATATTATGCATGGTTTTTCTACCAAAGCCGATTAAGTGTATTTGATTTAGTTTTCTTTTGGAAAAAAGCTATTTATGAATCATATTTACATAATGCAAAGTGTTTCATTTATTCAAATTGCAAATGAATATCATGTTTGTGACACACCCTTGAGTAAAGTGCTTCCACTCAGTTTTGTTTACATGTTCTGAAAAGTGGGGTGTCACAATATGGTATTAGAGCAATTTGGTAAATGGCCACTAGGAAAATAAGATTCACATAGTTTCCCTAGAATGAAGATATGAAAATAAGGTATAAGAAAGGAACCCAAGGAAGAGTATCAAACCTTAAGATAGTAAGAGTTTTAACCCTAGACTAGAAGTTTACATTAGGGATAGGTGTATATCTAGTTTAGATCTTAGGTATTGACCTAATCTTTGCTAGTAGCATATCCTCTCTTATCTCATTGGTTGGTGCACACCATGTGAGGAATGCATAGGGATGTCATAAGCATTAGACTTATTGTGTATCTTTCCCCTTCATAATAGTATGTGTGGTATGGGACATGTGTACTATTAGGTTGGTGAAGGGTAGTACAACATGATCTTTCATCGTTGGGTATGTGCCTAATCAACACCTACCTAGGGATGTCAAAAAGATGGGAAATACAAGAGACTTAAAATAGACTGTCATCTATACCTAATGATAGAGAGTCATGGAAAGGTTGAGGTAGGAGTCCTAAATGTCGTGCTAAGTTTAGTTTCATAAGCCCTAAGTAAAGTTATGAAGGAGACCAAAGGAATGAATAATTAATGTTTTATGCAATCAAAATGTCTTATGTCCCATTTTATTTTATGCAAAATTGTGGACAAAAACGGACCTTGAAATTTTTATTATCAATAAGTGAAGGGGTAAGCAAAAACCTAAGGTGGGTAGTAGCCTAAGGAAATTTTGAGGACGAAATTTATTTAAGGTGGGTAGAATCGTAACATCCCAAAAATTTAAGAGTAATTAGAAACTTAAAATGTGATTTTCTCCTAAATAAAAATGTTTGAGCGTCTTAATGCAAAAAGACCATGAAATGAAAATTTTAAAGATAATAAAGTGAAAGGAAAAAAACAAGGCCCAAAATATGTTTTCTATTCCATATTGCATTATGTGTTACAATTAATTCAAATACATAAATGTTGATTTCCTTTCTCTATATCCTATCCTTGAAAATGTTAAAAGGAATGAAAAGATAAGTGTAAATAATTGGAATTCAAAAAAATATATACTTGTAAAAAAATATTTATTGCATAGAAAGTTTTAAATTTTTTTATAGTCTCCATATGCAATTAATCTCTTTTCCCCTCTCCTCCAAGATTGTTGCTCCAAAAGGCAAGAAATACATGAAATATGGTCTAAGTTAATAATAATTGATTATCTCAAACTGGACTTTAATACTCAACAAGGAAAGTGTTCTTCTAATTATGTGATCTATTAAAGCATTGAAATTAGGTCAAATGAAAATATAGAATTTTTTGAAATATGTATTTCCTATATTGGAAACCTATTGGGTATTTTTCCTTTTTTTGGCAAAAAAACATTCATACTTTCCATGGGATCTGTCATAAAGCAGGACATATTAGAATTAATATGAGGAAAATAAAGAGAGATAATTTGGAATCATATGGATATGGTAAGAGATTATTGAGTTGGAAAATCATTATTGTATGAGATATTCCTTGTATGCCAAGGAAAGGGAAGGAATAGTAACGTGAAGGGTCGGGACTTGAGGAGAGGTATAAATATATATATCTCAGAAAAGTGTCTCGTAAAATCAAGATAGATGGGGGGTTTCCATCCTTCTCGCTACATATCCTCTCCCTTTTCTTACTTTATTGCCTTACTCCTTAGGGTGATACACCCTCCTTTAATAGTAATGTGCAACCAACCCCTTTCATCATATGCCAATGATCTCCTCTTACACTTTGGTCTCTCCATGACTGAAGGTGGTAGTCTAGAAACGGTAGAGTGCCATTACAGATCTAGGAATCTAGGCATCGTTGACCAACCTGTTCCCTTCCAACCCTTAGAAGTAGCATCCGCAATCGGAAGCAATGGCCCAGTCATATCTATCTGGTGCGAGCTGAGGGCAGGGCTAGGGGATGGAGTTGCTTTGGTGGCATTCTTGTTCAAGGGCCTCATGCCAGTAGTAGAGGCACAAACACACAGAACCTCCAGCAGGTGGCGCCCTAGACGACGGAGGATGGACTTGAGGTTGATGCCAAGGGGTAGCCATGGTGATCCTTCCTTGTATGCGAAGGAGTAGGAGAAGGGACGAAGACATCTTTTGGGCCAAATCATAGCTGTGCCAAGTGCCGGTGAGTGGATTCCTTCATTGGCAGACGAAGGAGGATGAAGCACAGACGCTTGTACGTATGTGTTATTTCACGCTCAGTGCAGGAGCATGGAGATGAGGCCAGGTGGGCCGCGCACCCTCATCCAATCATTTTGGGCCAAGACAGGCATGAGACAAAATCATCTAGGCTGCGAATGGATAGAGCCACGAAGGGCTGAAGCTCTGATCAGATCTGAACCTCAGATGGGCATCCAACGGCCTGGGATGATCAATAGAGGTGAATATTACAAACTCCCTATGATGATAGGAACATTCAATTAGGGAAACTTATATATCAAATTAATCAGAAAAATGTATAGAATCTGGATATGACACTTCCAGTGCCTAATTCTGATCCCTATTCTAAAAATAATGCCAATATGTGTTAAAGTGATTAATGAAGAAAAAAAACCTATATTTGTATCTTAGTCATGTTAAAAACATTAGAAACTCTCTTTTGTGATAATACCTGGTATTATTGAACATAATGATAACTCAATATGACAATGATCATAATTATAACACTAGGATATCTAAAATGAATAAGTTTGAATATGTATAATTAGGGTTTTAGGTGATGAGTGGAATACAATCTGATATATGGAATGTTATGAACAAGGCACTTGGGATTTTTCAAACCCCAAGGACATGATTAGGGTTTACTGAACCTAGGAAGGAAGATTAGATATCCTCTAAGTGCAAGGTAAGTGGTCCATGCTAATTGAACATATGTAATGTTTGCTTTTATGTATGTATGTATGTAGTGAATGTTATGAATGTGTTATCTATTTCAATTTCTTAAAGTCAATGAATGTAACATGAACTGAATGTCATATTTTTACTGTTCTTATTATTTTATCACCTTCACGAACATTAAAAGTAAAGTTAAAGTTAAAGTTAAAGTTAAGTTTAAGAGAAAAGTAAGAGTTTTCAAGAGAAAGATAATGTAAAAGATAGCTTATATAAGGTCCTCACTAAGAGGCTCCTCGAAGCAAAATTTAAGAGGCACTTCGATGCATAAAATAAGAGACACTTTGGTGCAACCCAAGAGTCACTTCGGTGCATAAGAGAAGAGGCACTTCAGTGCAACCCAAGAGGCACTTCGGTGCATAAGAGAAGAGGCACATATGTGCAACCCGAGGATCCTTATATAGGTCAAGATAAAAGATGTTTAAAAATAATTGTTGTATGTTCAATGTATAATGTTTAAAGCATATTTTTAGTTTTCAAGTTTTCTTTATATTATATTATGTTCAATTCCACTTACCATTGGTTTTATGCATGGCTGGGGGCGTGATTCCCGCAGGTAAGGAGATAGCTTAGGAGCAAGAATTGCAAGGGATGGGTCAAAGAATCTTTAAGAAGAAAAGACCTAGTGGGGTGCCTTTTACCAAAATGATCCAAAGTTTAGATAACATTATATTATGTATGGTTTTTCTACCAAAGTCGATTAAGTGTATTTGATGTAGTTTTATTTTGCCAAAAAGCTATGTAGGAACCAAATTTACATAATAAAAAGTGTTTCATTTATTCAAATTGCAAATGAATATCATGTTTGTGACACCCCCTTAAGTAAAGTGCTTCCGCTCAGTTATGTTTACATGTTGTGAAAAGTGGGGTGTTACAATATGGTATCAGAGTGATTTGGTAAATGGACACAAGGCAAATAAGATTAACATAGTTTCCCTAGAATGAAGATATGCGAATTAGGTATAGGAAAGGAACCCAAGGAAGTGCATCAAACCTTCAGATAATTAGAGTTTTAACCCTAGAGTAGGAGTTTACATTAGGGATAGGTGTATTTCTAGTTTAGATCTTAGGTATTGACCTAATCTTAGATAGTGGCATATCCTCTCTTATCTCATTGGTTGGTGCACACCATGTGAGGAATGTAGAGGGATGTCATAAGCATTAGACTTATTGTGTATCTTTCCCCTTCATAATAGTATGTGTGGTATGGGACATGTGTACTATTAGGTTGGTGAAGGGTAGTACAATAGGATCTTTCATCATTGGGTATGTGCCTAATCAACACCTACCTAGGGATGTCAAAAAGATGGGCAGTACAAGAGACTTAAAATAGATTGCCATCTACACCTAATGATAGAGAGTCATGGCAATGTTGAGGTAGGAGTCCTAAATGTCATGCTAAGTTTAGTTTCATAAGCCCTAAGTAAAGTTATGAAGGAGACCAAAGGAATGAATAATTAATGTTTATGCAATCAAAATGTCGTATGTTACATTTTATTTTATGCAAAATTGTGGACAAAAATGAACCTTGAAATGTTTATTATCATTAAGTGAAGGGGTAAGCAAAAACCTAAGGTGGGCAGTAGCCTAAGGAAATTTCGAGGATGAAATTTATTTAAGGTGGGTAGAATTGTAACATCCCAAAAATTTAAGATTAATTCGAAACTTAAAATGTGATTTTCTCCTAAATAAAAATGTTTGAGGGTCTTAATGCAAAAAGACCATGAAATGGAAATTTTAAAGATAATAAAGTGAAAGGAACAAAACAAGGCCCAAAATATGTTTTCTCTTCCATATTGCATTATGTGTTACAATTAATTCAAATACATAAATGTTGGTTTCCTTTCTCTATATACTATCCTTGAAAATGTTAAAAGGAATGAAAGGACAAGAGGAAATAATTGGAATTCAAAAAAAATATACTTGTAAAAAAATATTTATTGCATAGAAACTTTTAAAATTTTCGTTTTTATTGTCTCCATATACAATTAATCGCTTTTCCCCTCTCCTCCGAGATTGTTGCTCCAAAAGGCATGAAATACATGAAATATGGTCTAAGTGAATAATAATTGATTATCTCAAACTGGACTTTAATACTCAAAAAGGAAAGTGTTTTTCTAATTATGTGATCTATTAAAGCATTGAAATTAGATCAAATGAAAATATCGAATTTTGGGAAATATGTATTTCCTATATTGGAAACCTATTGGGTATTTTTCCTTTTTTTGGCAAAAAAATTCATACTTTCCATGGGATCTGTCATAAAGTAGGACATATTAGAATTAATATGAGGAAAATAAAGAGAGATACTTTGGAATCATATGGATATGGTAAGAGATTATAGAGTTGGAAAATCATTATTGTATGAGATATTCCTTGTATGCCAAGGAAAGGGAAGGAAGAGTAACGTTAAGGGGCGGGACTTGAGGATATATATATATATATATATATATAATTATATATATATATATAATAAAAGCGTCTCATGAAATCAAGATAGATTTAGGGTTTCCTTCATTCTCGCTACATATCCTCTCCCATTTCTTACTTTATTGCCTTACTCCTTAGGGTGATACACCCTCCTTTAATAGTAATGTGCAACCAACCCCTTTCATCATATGCCGATGATCTCCTATTACACTTTGGTCTCTCCTTGACTGAAGGTGGTAGTCCATAAATGACAGAGTGCCATTACAGATCTAGGAATCTAGGCATCGTCGACCAACCTGTTCCCTTCCAACCCTTGGAAGTGGCATCCGCAAGTGGAAGAAATGGCCCAAACATATCTATCTGGTGCGAGCTGAGGGAAGGTCTAGGGGATGGAGTTTCTTTTGCAGCATTCTTGCTCTAGGGCCTCGTGCTAGCAGTAGAGGCGCAAACACACACATAACCTCCAGTAGGCAGCGCCCTAGACGACGGAGGATGGACTTGAGGTTGACGCCAAGGGGTAGCCATGGTGATCCTTCCTTGTGTGCAGAGAAGTAGGAGAAGGGACGATGACATCTTTTGGGCCAAATCATAGCTGTGGAAAGTGTCGGTGAGCAGCTTCCTTCGTTGGCGGACGGTGGAGGATGAAGCACAGAGGATTGTGTTTATGTGTTGTCTCACGTGCAGCATAGGAGTGTGGAGATGAGGCTGGGTGGGCCGTGCACCCTCATCCAGTCATTTTGGGCCAAGCCAGGCACGAGACAAGTCCATCTGGGCTGTGTCTAGGTAGAGCCACGAAGGGATGAAGATCTGATCAGATCTGACCCTTAGATGGGCATCCAACGGCTTGGGATGATCAATAGAGGTGAATATTGCAAACTCCCTATATGATGATAGGAACATCCAATTAGGGCAAACATATCTATCAAATTAATTAGAAAAATGTGTACAATCTAAATATGACACTTCTAGTGCCTAATTCTTATCCCTATTCTAAAAATAATGCTAATATGTGTTAAAGTGATTAATGAAGAAAAAAACCTATATTTGTATCTTAGTCATGTTAAAAACATTAAAAACTCTCTTTTGTGATAATACCTAGTATTATTGAACATAATGATAACTCAATATGACGATGATCATAATTATAACCCTAGGATATCTAAAGTGAATAAGTGTGCATATGTATAATTAGGGTTTTAGGCGATGAGTGGAATACAATCTGATATATGGAATGTTATGAACATGGCACTTGGGATTTTTCAAACTCTAAGGACGTGATTAGGGTTTACTGAACCTAGGAAGGAAGATCATATATCCTCTAAGTGAAAGGTAAGTGGTCCATGCTAATTGAACATAAGTAATGTTTGCTTTTATGTATGTATGTATGCAATGAATCTTATGAATGTGTTATCTATTTCAATTTCTTAAAGTCAATGAATGTATCATGAATTGAACGTCATATTTTTATTGTTCTTATTATTATATCACATTCATGAACATTAAAAGTAAAGTTAAAGTTAAAGTTAAGTTTAAAAGAAAAGTAAGAGTTTTCAAGAGAAAGATAATGTAAAAGATAGCTTATATATGGTCCTCACTAAGAGGATCCTCAGAGCAAAATTTAAGAGGCACTTCGGTGCATAAGAGAAGTGGCACTTCAGTGTAACCCAAGAGGCACTTCGGTGCATAAGAGAAGAGGCACTTCGGTGCAACCCAAGAGGCACTTCGGTGCAAAAGAGAAGAGGCACATATGTGCAACCTGAGGATCCTTATATAGGTCAAGATAAAAGATGTTTAAAAGTAATTGTTGACTTTTCAATGTATAATGTTTCAAGCGTATTTTTTAGTTTTCAAGTTTTCTTTATATTATATTATGTTCAATTCCACTTACCATTGATTTTATGCATAGCTGGGGGCGTGATTCCAGCAGGTAAGGATAAAGCTTAGGAGCAAGAAGTGCAAGGGATGGATCAAAGAATCTTTAAGAAGAAAAGACCTAGTGGGGTTCCTTTTACCAAGATGATCCAAAGTTTAGATAACATTATATTATGTATGGTTTTGCTACCAAAGTCGATTAAGTGTATTTGATGTAGTTTTCTTTTGCCAAAAAGCTATGTATGAATCAGATTTACATAATGCAAAGTGTTTCATTTATTCAAATTGCAAATGAATATCATGTTTGTGACACCCCCTTGAGTAAAGTGCTTCCGCTCAGTTATGTTTACAAGTTGTGAAAAGTGGGGTGTTATAGGTACATATAAGATACATGTACTCAGGTACACAATTATTTTAGCATATATGAGGTTAGGAAGTGTGTACCGGCCTGTACATTGAAGCTATGTGTACTGATCATTAAAATAGCATATTTGGAGTCTATTACTTAAATCCAATCATATGGATTGAATCAATGTTATTTATATTAGAAGTATTTAAAAATATATAATCATATCTCATATAAATCATGAGATATAGCAATATATTATCCAACAGTTTCTGTAATTGCAACGAGTTACCGTTGATTAGAAGATATACATCTTCTTTCATTAGATGAACTACGAATGCCAGATTGAGACAATTTTTGATGCACATGTTATCTGAGGGGTATACGTCACATTTGTAAAGTTGGATTGTTCAGTATTATTGTGCAACCATAATAAATGTAGATGGGTACATATAAGATACATGTACTCAGGTACACAATTCTTTATATATATATATATATATATATATATATATATATATATATATATATATATATATATATATATATATATATATATATATATATATATATGGCCGTTTATTTAATACCCATACGGGTATCCTGGATTTCTCTACCCGGCAAACAAAAAAGTAACTGTTCTGACCAGAGAAGTAATCCTACTATCAAAAAGAGTAACTATACGACTAAAAAAGTAATCTCATACAAAATACACAACAGATATATATATATATGTAACTGTGTTTTGAAATCTGTAGTTACAAACGTAACTATCTATGCATGAAACTCAACAGTTTGCAAGGTAAAGTAACCCTGTACATGTCAATAGTAACCAACTTGAAAAAAAGTAACCGAAATGGGGGGCGGGTAGCTACCCGTGCGGGTATTAAAGATGGGCCATATATATATATATATATATATATATATATATATATATATATATATATATATATATATATATGGGTATATCTTCACTACCCGTGCGGGTAACTAAGATTCGCTACCCGTGCATCAATTTTGTGATGGGATGATACATATATGTAATGATACAACCAAATTTTTAATGAGACAACCGAAATTGTAATACAAAAACTCATTTTGTATTACAACGTTGTTACAGTAATAAATATATATTTATTACTGCAACAACATTTTAATACAAAACGAGTCTTTGTATTACAATTTCGGTCGTATCATTACAAATTTGGATTGTCTCATTACAAATGCATACCTTTCCATTTCAAAACTGATGCACGGGTAGTGAATCTTAGTTACCCACACGGGTAGCGAAGATATACCCTATATATATATTTATATATTTATATATTTATATATATATGTATATGGA